>OZ038515.1:47703212-47803212 GCA_964036315.1 Acanthosepion esculentum
ATAAGGAAACATTCGGCATTCATTGACCAAGCAGCCAGTGCTACTGTCGGTTGAGATTTATAAAATCTTTCTCTTAAAACAATTTCTCATGAAAATAGGTTTCTCAAGTTCACTGTTATCTCTCGTCCCAGTATTTATGGATGTTTACTTCCTAAGCTTTTGTTTGAAGCTGTGTGGAACTTCAACATCTTGATTATGTCATTATTTCCTCTTGGAGTAAATATGTGGCATCCATTTTTGCTGCTGAAAGTCATCAAATGATATGGTTTCTCTTCTGTAGCAGCAGTCAACATGTTTTCGAAATAGGATGGTACTCGCTAAAACCGACAGAGTTTATTTGCTCGAAGCTATTTTGAAACATTTATCGGGGAGAAAAAGCGACTGTATGCAGATGTTTAGATATTTCTGAACGAGTTTAGCGTGTTTACATGACCTCCGGGTAAAATTCTCGATCTGATTAAGTACATGACTTGTTTTCAGGTTAATGATTTGATTTTGTAGTAATTTGCTATGTAAGGCAAAACTACCCTTGGCGTAAACTGTTCTATGTTCAATTCCCTTACCTTCTGAAGTGTTTTGTATTTATTAATTCCATATTCTGAATTTGTTTTCAGTGTAAGTGCGCCATCACACTGATGTCATTCCATTCCAAATCCTAATTTCGATTTTAGAAAAGTTTATCTATGAGATGGAAAAACTACCATTAAAAAAAGGCTACGACCGTAGCATCATATGACATGTTTGTTTGCTATGTGGCACATCAACTCCTTATGGGTTATTTAATGCCTAAATTTAATTTTCTTTGGAGCATTAGTAATTTCGTTTACAAAGATGTTTTTTTTTTAAATGTGTTGCCGGTAATTTATTTTTACTAGGAAAATGTTTTGCTGTTATTTTTAGTTTGTTGTGAGAGAGAATATTTACCTATCTTCTGGACTCGTCCGTCGGACAAAAGACGTAAAAATATACCTACATCAAGAGGAGTATCAGGATGAACAGTGGCAGATTTTGCCGAAAACAGTCATTCACGGCTAAACACTCCCTAGTTTCTATTCAACATTATGTTTCCATGTACCAAAAGGTAATAAACTTGTTGTTAAATCAATTCCGATTTTCTACTGTTGTTTCTGATAACTCAGAACATTTTCATAGTGTTTTCATCCCAGTTTAGGAGTTAATTATTTGCCTATAGTTGAGACCCTAAGAGGTTCGACCACTCCAGTTCAGGGTGGACCTGGGAACAACAGCAATTAAGAAGTGGTTCCAAGCTCCTCAAAATCTTCCGCTCAGATGCCTTACTGTACTGCCGGATGTAGTTTATCGTCATAACCATGACAGAATCTGACATCTGACTCATAGTGCAGCAATAAAGAACGTGGTGCATTGGCGGAGAGAGTTTTCCTTTTAGAGTAAAAGCAGTTGACCACTTTAAACATTTCAGTTGGTTTAGTAAAAATTTAAAATTTACCGAACCCCTATCAGTCGTTTTGTACCGGATAATCTATCCATTGATGAATCTTATACATAATAATCCATCAAATGCATTAGTTATACAATCTAAAGAATGCCACACTTATTATAAGTAAAAAAATAACTTACTTAGACGGAAAGTGTTTAAGAATGCAAATATTGGTTCTTGCCAAAATGTTAACTTACGAAAAGAAAACTGGATGTTTTCAAATTTAAACATTTTAGGAACTTAATATTTTTCTTCCACTTTAATTTTGTTTATAAATACACATAATAAAATCCTTAAATTTACCTTGACAAAGTACCTTGGGCTACAAAACGCGTTGTTAATAATAATATAGTAATATTAGTCGTTTTTCATTTGTCTTTATTCAGATTATATTTTACAGATATATTTTATTATATCGGGCGCTGATAGCTTAGGGATAATGTTGTGGGGCAGACCCCCCTTTTACACAAGATGGACTCGTTCAAAGTATACTTATACTGACAGAGAGAATACCTGCGGGTTGAGATACGCTGAGTCAGGGTGATAGATACGGAGACAGTACACAGGGTGTTCACAGAGAGTTATACGAGAGTCCAGAGAGAGAGAGAGAGATAATTACGGCTTCACTTACAGAGACTTGTACATATACTTTCTACTAACCCGCATTCCTGGTCTGCTAATCTTCACTTCAAGTCTGTATTCTTACGTTTAATACAGTTATTTTTCTATCTCAATTACTGGCGTTGTTTATTTATTTGTGCAGGATTCCATTCCCGGAATCCACAACAGATAAAATCTCCGACTGATTCCAAATCAGTCGTGTTTCGATCCCGGCTTGAGGCAATCGGATGTCTACCACACTGAGGTAAATAATTAACAAATTAACAAACTACAAACATATATATAAAGACAATTAAACGTAATAATAAATAAAGACCTGCATCCGGATCCACAATTATTCCCGCACAATATCCCTAGTAATTCGAAACATAACCGGTACCGACAAGCAAATAACCGTTAGAATTATATGTATATGGCATGAAGACGGCGTTTAGCATAAAACAGTCTGTTGCCTCTGTCTGTTGACATCAATGTCCACTTTTACATTTACTTCCGCTCTATCCCTGATATTGAACACGTTAATATAGCATACATTAAAACTACATTTTTCATATATATATATATAGTTTTTTCTCTTGTTTTATATATATATATATATATATATATATATATATATATATATATATATATATATATATATATATAAAACAAGAGAAAAAACTATTCTCAGCCAATGCGTTTTGTCGTCGGAGGGACTTTATCAAGACAATGTAGGATTTATTTTGTTTCACGTGTTTATATACAAAAGCGAGGATCGAATCAGTTTATTTAATTTTTTTAGAGCGAGGTTCACCCTTTACAATGCCCGGGGGCCACTTGAGGTAGAGTATTACGTTTGCAGGCTATTTCCATGTACAGGAGTGGAAGAAAACGGTTAAACCTAGCCTTGAACTGGTTAAAATGTAATGATAGTTCTCGGGCAGAAGCTGTGTGATTGAAACTTACTTCACGTCGATGAAATACGGAGGGAATGTGGCTGATTTGCTACTATGGAAGTGGCATGGCGTATTCTTGCTGTGAAGGTTTGCATCGGCGGTACGAGGGAATGTAATTCGTCTGAATACTTTCCGCGGTGAAGTAGTTAGAGGCTTGCCAAATCCCGCTTGTGGGAGAGTGGTTGACGTGCGGAGAATAGTTCGTCACCAACAAGGGCTTGGATGCGTTTATGTACACTATCAAGCCTGAAGAGTGATGTCTGGATAGCTCCCGTCAAAAATATGATAACAGTATTCTATTTTTGGCCAATCTGGCTCTTGTAATGGTAGTGGATAGCAAGATTGGTTCGAGTACTTACTGGAGCGGTACAGAGAATCGACCATTTTACATGCATCCTTAGTAATTGATTGTATGTAAGAGTCCCATTTGAGGTCGCGGGTGAGTTTGAGGCCCAACAGTCTTTCAAGGCGCAGTGCTTCCCCGAGATGACCTCCGTTCATCCTGATTGGTGGTAGTTCGGGGTCAGATCGGTGATGAGGGAATGTAACTAACTTGGTCTTCGAGACATTGAATGTAACCAGATAGTTACATTGGGTAATTTCTGCAAGATTGGAAGCGAGTTCAAACTCCAATCTCCAACCGGCATAGATGTTTATAAATGATGTGAGTATATTCTTAGGAAGAACATTTATGTAGATCAAAAGGAGGGTTGGTCCGAGGAGTGAACCCTATGGAAATCCTGCGCTGAGGTCTAGGGCCCGGAGAACTGGCTGTTTGTTATGGTCCAATATCCTCGTTATGGTCCAAGGTTAAGACCAAGGGAGAACAACACAAACACAAGAGTAGAAAATAACAAAGATATATTACAACAGAAATATAATACAAGAAGTTGAAGGTATTAGTATAACTGTCAGTCTGGTTTAGAGTGAACTATTATTGGCTCGGCTCGTTCCGTCTCGACTCGTTCCACTTCCTACGTCTCTCTTGAGAGGCGCGGTCTTTATAGTGCCAGGAAGAGTTCATTATGTCGTTACAGGTAAGATCCCGTAACACTATTAAAACCTACCTCCAGGGATCGTATATCAAGGGTTGTAAATTTGAGAATGTTCAGCTAAAAATAGTTTTACCCTAGTCTTTTATACATTTTTCCTTTACAGATATACTCTATATGAAAATAGTATATATATATATATATATATATATATATATATATATATATATATATATATATATATATATATATATATATAATATTAGTAGTAGTAGTAATCTTATGAGTATAAGTAACTACACTCGTTTCGGAAAACCTTCGGCTTTTTGATTTTCAAAAAATCAAATCAATATCAAAGTCAAAAAAGGTATATAAAAAAAGAATGAGCTGAGAACATGAACGCCTGTCGAAAATAATCGGTCAGCATGCAGGTCGAAAGGCCAAAGAAAAAAAACCCGATACGAGTACGCAATTAACTAAATAAAGTGCTCAATACAATAAGTCGGGCAAACCCTGACGATCCGCTTAGGTGAAACCTTGGTAGGTTTGTCTGGCTCTCTAGATTTAACTATATATATATAAAGTAATTCATCGAGGCCTGTTGGAAAAGTTGGTATAATGTTTGCCTCATAACGTAATTATAATTATCTCAAATCCTCCTTTTATATATATATATATATATATATATATATATATATATATATATATATATATATATATATATATATATATATATATATATATATATATATATATATATATATAAAAAAATATAAAAACAGAAAGGAGAATAAGTATCTGTAAAACATCTATGCAGAAACCATTCGTCAGTGCTTCAGTTAATGATATTAGGCGATCGTTCGATATATAACTGACGAGACAGATTTTTTCCAGTTGCCATTTCTTTCTGCGGTAGACCAGTTGCCATTATAGAACCCAGTCTGCCCTGCTATTTACCCATAGCTGGCGGAAGAAAAGGATTCACACGTTTCCCATAGCCATTAGCATGAAAATGAACGCAATGGATTTCACTTGTATTCGAACTTGGCTCTCCAATTCCCGAATCAGAGACGCTATCCATTACCCAACCGTTTCACCGGACAGTACCTACAAATTTATTAACTGAATTCTTTTATATTTTTTTTTCTTTTTTTCTTTTTTATATTTCCTACGGAATTGCTTCGGCAACGAGAAAATTTCTAAAAAATAATTCTGCAAATAAAGGTGGGTTTTACATCCTTTCAGCTGTCAAAATGTCGGAAAGAACTGAGAAAAATGGAACCAATTATTTCGTTCATAAATACATATATATATATATATATATATATATATATATATATATATATATATATATATATATATATATATATATATATATATATGGGCAAGCATGTCCCAAAACAAGCACATTTATTAATGGCTAAAAGCCGTTAGCACATAAAACGAATCAGAAAGCATTTGTCGATTAGCGCAGAAATATGAAATTAAATGAATAAATCAATCAAGAATTACTTATAAAGGCGATTAAACAGGAAACAAAACAAAAAATTCTCTCTTTTTTAGGGGTGAAATGGAAAACAGCGGACGTGTTGGGGGGGGGGCATTATAAGATGTAACAAAAGCAATTGATTGTTTCCCCTCAGTTATCTTAACTGCAATAATAAGTTGTAAAATTATATATATAAATACATACATATATATATATATATATATATATATATATATATATATATATATATATATATATATATATATGAATACATATATATACATATGTATATAAATAGATATATATATATGTATTTATACATCTGTATTTATATATATATACATATAAATACATAGATATATATATATAAAGACGCATACACACACATATATATATATATATCTATAAATACATATATGTATATATGTTTTTTATATATATTTTATTTTATATGCGTAGTACTGTGCTAAAAATGCTCAATATCAGTGATAGAGCTAACATACTTATATATGCGTGTGTCTGTCTATGTATGTATATATATATATATATATATATATATATATATAAATATTTATATATATATATATATACATATATATATATAAATATATATATATAAATACATATATATATAAATTCATATATAAATATATATAAATATATATACATATATATATATAAATACATATATATAAATACATATATAAATATAAATACACATATAAATATATATAAATATATATATATATATACATATATATATATATAAATACATATATATATATAAATACATATATAAATATATATTTAAAGATATTTTGTAGGTACAAAATTTTATAACTGAAATGAAGGTGTTAAGCTTAATATTACTAGACATATTAAAATACTAAAGCAAAGAATAAAAAGGGAAGCAACCGGTTTCGCTCCCGCTCTTCAGGCTTCTACGGGAGATTTTAATGTAATTAAAAAAACAGAATATGCAATGAAAAAGAAATGAGTGTGAGGTGGAAAAAAATTTGAGGCTAGAGGCAATTGACAGCTAGCCCAAACAGACACTCGCGCTGTTTACACAGGGAGGGCCTGCGAGACCCGATGTAAATTGACTCCAGCACCTTTAGATGAAATGAAGAGTGTGAACGGGATAACACGGTGAACCAATCCACACTAAATTTACATTAAAATCTCCCGTAGAAGACTGAAGAGCGGGAGCGAAACCGGTTGATTCCCTTTTTATTCTTTGCTTTAGTATTTTAATATGTCTAGTAATATTAAGCTTAACACCTTCATTTCAGTTATATATATATATATATATATATATATATATATATATATATATATATATATATATATATATATATATATATATATTGTTTATTTTTAACCCAAATAACATCGATCTTTCTCAAATTCCTCCTCAGATGTGAATTACAACGACAAACTTCTTTTAACCGCCATAAAATGTTCATTCCATTGTGATAGTGATTTTTAAAAAAATGCGAGAAGGCGCTACATTATAATTATTTTATAATTTTAAAATTTATCCGCTGTAGTTATGGTATTTCTGCAAAACAAGCGTCCCAATATAAGGGAACTAACCGGCAATTGTTAGAAATCTACATTGGCATTAAATATTATATGCACTTTGATATGTTGTTTCTGTATTCTTAATAAATTTTGTTGAGTGTAGGTTGGTTGCTTTTGATAGAGAGGGTCTCGAGAATTTCAAGTTTTTGTCTATTATTTTTATGTTATAATATATTGGTGTTGTTAACAAGTATTTTCCAGTATTGTAAAACGGGACAGGAATGTGTCTTTAAATGTTGTGCAATAGAACTTGCATCCGACAAATTACGTGTAAGACGTCTTGATAATATTGTGGTCGTTAAACCAACATATGTACTTACTTTTTGTCAGAGATACAAAAGATATGTATATATATATATATATATATATATATATATATATATATATATATATATATATATATATATATGTGTGTGTGTGTGTGTGTGTGTGTGTGTGTGTGTCATTCACAGACTGTACTGTTTCGCTGTATCACAGTTCCTCAGTGTGACTAGACATCCGAATGCCTCAAGCTAGGATTGAAACAACTGATTTGGTGTCAGCCAGAGCTATCTTCACTCGGTAGAGTTACACAAGTAAATCTAGCGTATTGTTTTTACAAATGTAAACAAATGCCAATCAGCCAAAGTGCTCCATTCATTTTACTGAAGAGCATATATATATATATATATATATATATATATATATATATATATATTACATGAATCATTCATACAAAAAGCAGATAGTGAAGTTAATATATAAATGGCGAGAATACATATTCGCAAACAAATTTATTAAAATACATTAACCCCGAACCTGTAGATGAATGTTATGATCCCTGTTTTTAATAAATTCCAGTTGCATAAAGTCTTTTTACAAGTACTTTCGTCTGTTCATACTGACATCATCAGTTATGGAAATAGATTTGTTTTTTACTTCCAGGCAATAACAGGACAACGAAAGATTAGATGTAATCCGAAATATGTTTATATATATATATATATATATATATATATATATATATATATATATATATAACAAGTTTTAAGCTAGAGATCATAATTTAATATTTAACTATTAAGATGGAATAAAATATATATAACCTGAGGTGTTTTTCGACCGACATTTCTTCACAAGTCTATTGTCTGTATTAAAGTACTACTGAAGGGTTAGTTTTATTTGTAAATAGGATCTTCAAATTGGAGAGAAGACATCTTTGATAATTGCAACCCCTCTTTTATACATGTTTCATTAAAACGACAGACAAGATACTACGATTAAGTTTTTATTTAATTTATTGACAGAAAATGTGTAAAAATTGGCTAAATGTTCCGCACGTCTGAGGGAATTCGTTTTTTCTTTTATCTAGATATAATATTCTGTGATTTCTGTCACAGCGTCTAAAATAGCCATACATTGACCGATCGAAACTAGATTTTGAGAAGTGCAAACAGGAAACGGAGTACAAAGTACAGTTGGTTTTGCTTTATTTTCATTAAATTTATGGAAAAATTTCAAAGTTTTATTAAGCATACAAAGTACTCAGAATATTAAAAAAAATAATTGCTGAAATAAAAAATACATTGTTATTTACCGTACCTATGAAGACTAATGTGTATGTCCCAATCCTCATAAATACGTTGGACACTATTGTAAATGCGTGTGGAGGATAGTATCCTATCTAAGTAGGCCCCACTAGCAGCGGTTTACCTACTACACGCCGCTGGCGAGTATTGTATTTTGTTGATCTTATAAAGATTACGATTTCATTTCCAACCTCCGTTTTGGTTATTCCTCATTTAGTAAAGTTTTCTAGGTTACAACATACATATTTGATAAAAATGCAATATTGCTTTTTTGAATATATTTTCTTTAAGTTTCGCTGGTTCCCAGGCCTCATGAATTTAAGCGTCCTACGAGGCTGGCATCCCGTTCCCACCCCTTCACCGTTGAAACTGTTAGATGTAGACATCTCTTCTACTCCAATAGCTTCATGTCTCGCACATCTCGCCTGTGGAACTTCCTTCCTTATTCCTGTTTCCCTGACAAATATAATCTCCAACTATTTAAGTGTAACGTCAATCGACATCTCCAGTTGCCTTGATCTATCCACTTCCCTTCTCCACATCCTTTCCCCCTTCATTCCTATCTGCTCTCGCTCCAAATCTTCTGTAACCCCCTTGCCTTGATCGATCCACTATCCTTCTCCACATCCTTTCCTCTATCACTCCTATCTGCTCTTCCTCCAAACCTTCTGTAACCCCTTGCGTGCTAGTGGCTTCCAGCCTTGCTTGGGGTGAAAAGCTTAAATATATATATATATATATATATATATATATATATATATATATATATATATATATATATATATATATATATATATATAGGTGACTCGATTTGCTTAACACTAGTAATCATACGGCAAACAGTTTCAACTTAAGCCAAATTTGAGTGGGAAATTATATAAGCCAAATTTGAGTGGGAAATTATATAAGCGTGAAGTGCGAGAGAAGAAACTGTCAGCATAGAACTTACGGTTCTATTTCAACTGCAAAACTTAGTAGTGCGCATAAACTAGTACGGTCTAGGTTCTGTGTCAGAAAGTTCATCCGAACAATGACTATGAAAGTATTTATAGAAGAGGCACAAGGACTCTACGTTACGGCGTTGGGAAAGGGACTGAAGCTGAGATGCCAGACCAGGATTAATAACATTGCAGATTCTTCTTCAGATTTTTATCTTGGATCTTTAAACCAGATGTGGCGGCACTATTCAATGCAAGGACGAATGGTAGGCTTTTAACTATAAACGAGAGGCACTTCGACATCGTGTAATGGTTAAAAAGCTTGTCTCACTAAATCATTTACGACCGAATAGTGAGTTCGATTCTCACTCGGTGGCCCATACTTTCGGCCTTGTGCCATATCTAAGCTACACTTAGTAAATTCCTATAAATAAAAGCGAATATATAACACGACCATTTTATCGGAATTTTGCTTTCATCTGGTAACTGTCCAAATCAAGTCATCTGGTTCGGCCTCCTATATATAATACCAATACAAACATTATCTTCTGTGTTCTAATTATTGTTGTTTTGGTGTTTTCTCTCCTTAATAGTATATTTTATCAAATGCTTTAACACTTAGTAACTCCTGAAATGATTAAAAAAAGATTCATTGGCTGTTTTCAGTTTGCGGAAATGAAACGAAAAATGCAATTTATAGGCACCAAAATCAGTCCTTAAATCCGTTGGATGGAAGAAAGAAAGAAAGAAAGAAAGAAAGAAAGAAAGATGGCGAATAGAATATTGTTGTAGATGAATTATCAAAGTTTAACGAAAGCTGACGGAGAATTGTTGACCACCTTGGCATCGGACAATAACGGAAGTTTTCTGAAGAATGAGCGAAATGGAAAAGACAGTGAGGGTGGGAAAGAAATGGTGTCGAAGAAAGAATGTTGAATTATATTGCTTGTAAATATCATTGCCCAAAAGCAAATGCTTGTTATAGATTTCGTCAATCCAGGGGAGTTTGCAAGCCATTTCATTTGTTATTCCTGTCAAGTCGATCCGATGGTAGACATTACGTCCAGCTGTCACCGCTAATAAGTCGTCGGGCATGAGGGATGCAAGCGAAGCTGCCGTAAAAGGGGCTGTCAGTGGCCATCAGCTGTTACAAGCTGAGTAATTGGACAGTCCCACGTGTAAACTATTACGGATAGCGCGGTCCGATGTGAAGGGAGTCACTGGAGGGAGCCACCCCCAACTAATCTGTCCGAAGTCTCGCAACATCAACCTCTGCAGCCCTTGAAGGGCACGGACAATGCGAAGGTTAACTAGAAATTACCACTGTCTCTTGTTGTGACATAGTATGAAAGAAAAACGGTGGGAGATTGGGAAGAATGTTTGAAGAAAGAAAGGAAAATAGGCATGGGGAAGGGATTAAGGAAATTCGTAACAGATGAGGGTTAGAGGAGAAGATTAAAGAAAGGAAATGGGATAAATGAGAAAAGGAGAGGCGAAAGGACAAAAAAGAGCAGAAGAAAAGTTCTTTGACCAAAAGTTGATTCTAACCAAAGTGATGACCAATATCTTAAAGTTAAAATTTAATCAACAGATTTTTTTTACTGTTACTTCACACAATACAAGGCCCAAGTGCCACTCAAGGTAGAGGTTTACTGAATGAGATTGTTGTAAGGCAAGAAGTAAGAAATGCATTTAATGAAAACGTGTGTGATAGTCAGTTATGTGTCATGCGTGATACACGCTTAGGCGATCATGTATCTTTCGATACATGACTGACGAGGCAGATTTTTTTCCCGCGGTAGGTTGCCATTTGTTTCTGCGGTAGCCCAGTTGCCATCCCAGACTATAGAACCCTGTCTGTCCTGCTATTTGCCCATAGCTGGGGAGAGAAGAAGAGGATTCCTACCTTTTTCAAGGGTATCAGAACGTAAGTGAATGGAATGGATTCAACTGGAAAGTCAGTCAGTCAGTTATGTGCCATGCGTGATACACGCTTAGGCGATCATGTATCTTTCGATACATGACTGACGAGACAGATTTTATACCCGCAGTAGGTTGCCATTTCTTTCTGCGGTAGGCCAGTTGCCATTCAAGATTATAGAACCCGGTCTGTCTTGCTATTTGCCCATATCTAGTGGGGGAGAAGAAGAGGATTCATATCTTACCCAAGGGTATTAGCACGTAAGTGAATATAATGGATTCGACTGGAACTCGAACTCGGATCTCCGATTTCTCAATCCGATCCGCTGTCGATAGTTTAAATCTGGACAAAGAGACCAAAATTGTAGTTGCCAGGAAAGCATAATCTTGGGAGCCTGTTCCATAAAACAACAGTTCTAGAGAAGAAGCTGCCTAGCCGGAAGTTTCTCCTTAGCAAAAAGGAATAACGACGGAGTTTGGGTGGTTTGCCACCGTGAACATGGTTGGTCGGAGCTGTGAAGTTCTAAACTGGTGGATCTCGTCCGAACATCTGCCGTAGTAATAGCGAGAGTAAAGAGAATAAGTGTCGCAGAGTGAAGGATAATTCATCACCCGCAAATCCGTTTAAGGGCTTTTGAATTCAACTCTATCTAAGCAATTGATTTAAACAGTTTTGTCTCGGGTTTTTCTCGGAGAAGAAACAAATTAAAATTGATTAAAAAAAAAGCAAAACAAAAAAAGAAAATGGAAGAACCTTACCACAAGAACCGGAAAAGGTAAAAAACAAAAGAAAAAAGAAGATGCATACGGTGTGTAATCGTAACGCATTGACTTCCGACCACGAGATAACTCGTCCTTTGGCAGATTTTATTATGACGCGAACTACCAGTTATCTCGTGTCGACTACGAGTTATCTCGAGACGGCGACGAGTTATCTCGTGACAACGACGAGTTATCTCGTGTCGACTACGAGTTATCTCGTCCTTGGCATTTTCCTGATACATTTTCATCTGCGGCCGCAAACAACGAGCTTATTCTCGCTATTAGTGCGAAAACAATCTATAAAAGTCTGGCAAATTTAACGCACACAAGAAGACAAGAGCGACAGAAGAAAACAGCGAATAATCCACCAAAAAAGCTTGGGGAAATGAATAACAGAAGAAGGAATGTGAGGGATAGTAAACACTGCTCAGAGCTACAAAGAATAGGAAGTAGTGGAAAGCCATGAACGTCCACGTTTATGTCTCATGTCCCCTGAATGGACATCAGACATAAAAGAAGATATACTCATTAAGTCAATCTTACGCACTCAATCTAGTGGAGTGAGTGCGTAATGAAACCAGAAATCTGTCTATATTTCTGAGATGAGGTATTGTGTACACTATTTACATTATTTGGACTATTGTCCTCATCTTTGTTGCCATATTTATCACCCTTCAGTATCTGTTTATATTTCTGAGATGTGGTATTATGTACACTATTTACATTATTCGGACTATTGTCCTCATCTTTGTCGCCATATTTATCACCCTTTAGTATCTGTCTATATTTCTGAGATGTGGTATTATGTACACTATTTACATTATTCGGACTATTGTCCTCATCTTTGTCGCCATATTTATCACCCTTCAGTATCTGTCTATATTTCTGAGACAAGGTATTGTGTACACTATTTAAATTATTCGGATTATTGTCCTCATCTATGTCGCCATATTTTTTACAACGTTTCGGCCGTTGTACGCTCCGGCTTTCTTCAGGCGGTTGGAATGTCAAACTGAACCCTTTATTTCGCTCACTGGGGTAGACTGTTCTAGTTCCACTTACCATGTTTAATGGATGTCAGTTATCTCCTGTTAATTCCCCTCTCCAAGGTCTCCACTGACAGGACCCAAAGAGTGTTAGTTCAATACCCGGTTAAGGCAGTGCAGAGCTTGGAGAGGGGAATTACCAGGAGATAACTGATAACTGACATCCATTAAACATGGCATGTGGAACGAGAACAGTCTACCCCAGTGAGCGAAATAAAGGTTTCAGTTCGACATTCCAGCCACCAGAAGAAGGCCGGACCGTACTCTTTTCTTTGTTTCTGTTGTTTCAAGTCTCTTCTTCATCTGTGAGGAGATTGTCCAGTATTCACTACCATATAGGAGGACTGATATTACATCACAGTTTAGTACAATTTTCTTTGTTTCTCTTGCTTCAAGTCTCTTCTTCATCTGTGAGGAGATTGTCCAGTATTCACTACCATATAGGAGGACTGATATTACATAACAGTTTAGTACAATTTTCTTTGTTTCTCTTGCTTCAAGTCTCTTCTTCATCTGTGAGGAGATTGTCCAGCATTCACTGCCATAGAGGAGGACTGATATTGCATAACAGTTCAGTACTCTTTTCTTTGTTTTTGTTGCTTCAAGTCTCTTCTTCATCTAATGAATTTTTTAAAAAACTGACCACATTAAATTATGAAATTTATTTTTCTGGCCTGATACAGATATTGTTATCGATTATTATTTTTTAGCCCTGTCTTACTCATTTGAAATTGGTATTATTCATGCCTTCTGTCGAAGCACTGTGCTCCTCGTTAGAAAGCAATCGATATATTCCGTCTGTGCATTAATTTTCTTTTCTATGCCGTAACAATAATCGCAGATATCCACCTACCTTTTCTTTTTCCTTTCCCCGTCTGTGCCTATATACTTTACAGTTTCGTTTTATCTTCCAATGTCTAATCAAAGAACTGCTAGACAAGTTACTATTATATTAAATAATTTGATATTATATTTATAGTATTAACATATAATTAAATAAAAACGTTAAAACTGTGAAAGATGCGGATATTAGTCTGAATATATTATTTTATACCTGAGACTGAGATTTTGATATCTAAATCGGTGATCCTCAACATGGTCCAGGTGGACCACCGGTCGTCTTCATAGCATTTCTGGTGGTACACAGAGAATTCGTAGCCAGAGAATAATTGTAGCCATTTCACAAAAATCTATCTAAATTATTCATACTTTGCAGAAGTAAAAAATATATTTTGTTTAATTACACGCATATCCATTATATTTAAAAATTTTGAAATTACGTAGGTATTATGCAGTGAAATATTAATTTTATTTTTTATCATATATATTTATTATATATTGTTATGGGGACTTACCCATAATAATAATGGACTATTCCGGACATCATAAATACTGCGCCTCAAGAGGAAGCAGCAGTTAAGAGTCACAGTCACAGAGTCGCGTCAGACGATTATTGTAAGACATTGGAATAGTGATACTTGTCGAGACAACATAGTTCTCTCTAACCAAATCTGATTGTCATTACTAATACTTCTACTTCTTTGTATATATTAAATGGGCCGCACCGACGGTCTACGTTAAAAAGAAATCAGGAGAAATTCGAGTTTGCGCTGATTTTTCTACAGGTTTGAACGCAGCAATAAAGGACTACCATTATCCTCTACCCAGTCCAGAAGAAGTATTCACTAAATTAAATGGCGGAAATGTTTTTTTCAAAAATAGATTTAAGTGAAGCGTACCTGCAAATTCTAGTCGACGAGGAAAGTTCAAAACTACTGTGCATAAACACACACAAAGTATTGTACAAATACCAAAGACTACCATTTGGGATTAAGGTCGCGCCGGCTATATTCCAACAGACAATGGATACGATGCTTGCCGGACTAGAGTACACAACTGCATACCTGGATGACGTATTGATTAATAGAAAAAGTGTTGAACAACATTGGGAACATGTACAAGAGGTGTTTAAGAGAATACAAAGCCATGGATTCAAAGTAAAAGAAAACAAGTGCGATTTTTTCATGAAGGAAATTAAATACCTTGGCCATATCATAGATCAAGAAGGAAGACGACAAGTCCCTGAAAGGTCAACAGCAATAAAAAAAAAATGCCAGTTCCTAAGAACATAACAGAGTTACAAAGTTTTCTAGGCTTAGTGAGTTACTACCAGGAATTCATACCTCAAATGCATAAACTTCGCGCACCACTGAACGAGCTGCTAAAGAAAGACAGTGGACAGATCAATGCCAAGAAACATTTGAAAAAATAATTAAGACGTTAACTTCAGATTTATTTTTGGCACACTACGATCCTAAATTAGAAATTATTGTAGCAAGTGACGCGAGCGCCTAAGGAGTCGGCTCGTGTATATTGCATAAAATGCCAGATGGGACAATAAAACTCATCGCACATGCTTCTCGAACTCTAATACCAGGGGAGAAAAGTTATTCACAAATAGAGAAAGAAGCTCTAGGAATTATCTTCGCTGTCACAAGATTTCATAGGTACATCTATGTTAGATATTTTACTCTACAGACGGATAGCAAACCGTTACTAACAAGTTTTCGTTCGAAAAAAGGTCTACCGGTTTACACCGCAAATAGATTACTAAGATGGGGAACAATTCTTCTGAACTACAATTTCAGATTGGAATATTTACCAACAAAAAGATCGGGCATGCGGATGGTCTGTCGAGACTTATACCAACAAAGACAGAGCCATTGGAAGGTACGGTAATCGCAGCCCTAAGAAATAAAGAAGATATCAGGACAGTACTATGTTTTACAATTAGAAACCTCCCAGTCACACTACAAGACATAAAAATGAAGCCAAAAATGATGAATTTATAAAAGAAACAAAAGCAAAAATAGCAGAAAAAGATAAGCAAATATCGGACAACTTTTCTTTATGCGATAATGTGCTACTTTACACAGAAAGGGTTGTGATTCCCAAAACATTACAAAAGCGAACCCTAAAGGATTTCCACAGGGGCCATCCTGGAAAAAATAGAATGAAGTCGCTAATGCGAAGCTCTGTATATTGGAAAAATATGGGCCAGGATATTACTCAGATGGTGGAAGGGTTGTAATTTAGCAGCCAAAGCACCACCAATCATCCATAAGCCATAGCCAGAGACTGATCGTCAGTGGTCATGAATACACGCAGATTATGCTGGACCAATTGACGGTTTTTACTATTTAATCATAGTGGATAGTTATAGTAAATGGCCGGAGGTGTTTCGTTGCAAAAATCCTAATTCAGAAACGACCATAAATTGCCTCCACGAACTATTTGCTCGGTTTGGAGTATTGGATTGTGCCTAGTCACAGATAATGGAACGCAATTCACATCAGCGGACTTCGAAGAGTTTTGCGAAATTTATTAAATCAAACATAAAATCCCCGCCTTATTACCCAAGATCAAATGGGCAAGTGGAGAGATTTGTTGATACACTCAAAAGAGCGTTACGAAAAGCCTATGATGTGCCTACGGAAAAAAAACATTACAGCAATTTCTTCAGGTATATAGAATTACGCCAAATAATAATGCTACACCATCGACATTATCACCCACAGAAGTGATGTTCGCTAGAAAAATCAGATCTGCATTTGATAAATTGCTACCAAGTAAAACGAAACAAGTAACACAGCCCTACGCACCAAAAAGAAAATTCCTCCCAGGAGAAAAAGTTTTTTTTTTAAGCATATAAAAATAATACATCTTACTGGAAGCAAGGAACAATTGAGAAAAGAATCGGCAATATGGTTTACATAGTACAGGGACACAAATTCTCACATAGAAGACACGTAAACCAAATAAGGAAGAGACCGTTACAGGATGCTAACGGTCCACCTCAAGAAGAGGTGATGGACACGATTTTCGATACATTTGATATAAAAAGACCGCAAACAATGCCAGAACCAAGAATATCGTCCAGAAAAAGAAAGTTCACAGAACCTTTGGAAATAGACCCAAAGAAAAAAAGATATTAAAAACCCCTGCTACGCAAAAGCTTCGGAAGTGGGGTGTTTTACGCATAAAAATAATGGACTATTCCGGACATTATAAATACTGCGCCTCAAGAAAAAGCAGCAGTGTCAGTCAGTCCTTTTGGACGACTCGGCTAGACGGTCGAACTCTCTGCCTCTGAGGCAGAGGGGAACTCTCTGCCTTTGGGCAGAGAGGAACTCGGACGAGGCTCCGCCGAAGGGCAGAGCCTCGTTCGGGGAGGTTGACCGGCCCGATCCCGTTTATACGGGATCTACGGGCTATTTTTTGGCCGAGCCTACGGGCTCGGGTACCCCACTTTAAACCAGGCCTTGTGCCACATCTGTCCCTCGTGGGGAGGACACTAAATACAGTGTGAGTCAGTCCTTTTTGGACGTCTCACCTATCAGGTCGAACTCTCTGCCTCTGAGGCAGAGGGGAACTCTCTGCCTTTTGGCAGAGAGGAACTCGGACGAGGCTCCGCCGAAGGGCAGAGCCTCGTTCGAGGTGGCTGACCACCCCGATCCCGTTTATACGGGTTCTACGGGCAAATTTTGCCCGAGCCTACGGGCTCGGAAAGCCCACATTAAACCGGCCTTGTGCCACATTCGACACACGTGGGCGTGTTGTTAAACATCGTGTGAGTCAGTCAGTCAGAGACAGAGTCGAGCCAGAAAATTACTGTAAGACATTGGAATAGTGATACTGGTCGAGACAACATAGTTCTCTCTAAACAAATCTGATTGTCATTACTAATACTTCTACTTCTTTGTATATATTTCTGTTTGTAATATATCTGTGTTATTCCATACCTGTGTTCGTGTTATTTTTCTTTGGTTCTACCTTGGACCATCACCGTGGTACAAGGAACTTGGAGCATAACATATATATATATATATATATATATATATATATATATATATATATACTTGTGTATTTAGGCAGCAATCCTTCTTTCATGCACATTTCATTGAATACAGCAGACAAGGGGCTTTTATGTAGTTTTTCATACAATTTATCACGTGATCTAATAGTTTTTCTTCTTTTCGGATGATAAATTATATAAAAACTGTCCGAATGTTCTTTTTATCCGAGCGCTTTCGGATATACATTTAGCCATTTTCATCGATTAAATATTTTAATTGTTAAATAAGAAATAGTTTGTTGTATGTATGTTTTATAAAATGTTTTCAATTTTCAAAGCACGCTCAAGATATTGTGTCAATGTTCAAACTGAAACAATATATATACATAGTATTATATATATAATTAATATATATAACATAGTATATATAAAATTTTATATATAGTATATATAATAAAAAGATTTTATTCATATAAAGAATGATTCCTTATTATTAATAGATCACTACACAATATTGTTTGATAATAAATTTGATACATCTGCTTCATAGAAATAAAGTATTATTTTTATTATTGGATGGTGGAATCTAAATTTTCAGGTGAAAAAGGGTTGAATTTGATCTCAACAGCAGAGGAACTATCAGACTAAGACTGAATGACACCATCAAAATTGATTATGATATCTTGAGTCGGAAATACCAAGATCAAGGTTGTCACTAGCTGAATGGACTAAGACTGAATGACACCATCAAAATTGATTATGATATCTTGTGTCAGAAATACCAAGATCAAAGTAGTCACTAGTTGAATGGACTAAGACTGAATGACATCATCAAAATTGATTATGATATCTTGTGTCAGAAATACCAATATCAAAGTAGTCACTAGTTGAATGGACTAAGACTGAATGACACCATCAAAATTGATTATGATATCTTGTGTCAGAAATACCAAGATCAAAGTAGTCACTAGCTGAATGGACTAAGACTGAATGACACCATCAAAATTGATTATGATATCTTGTGTCAGAAATACCAAGACCAAAGTAGTCACTAGTTGAATGGACTAAGACTGAATGACACCATCAAAATTGATTATGATATCTTGTGTCAGAAATACCAAGATCAAAGTAGTCACTAGTTGAATGGACTAAGACTGAATGACACCATCAAAATTGATTATGATATCTTGTGTCAGAAATACCAAGATCAAAGTAGTCACTAGTTGAATGGACTAAGACTGAATGACACCATCAAAATTGATTATGATATCTTGTGTCAGAAATACCAAGATCAAAGTAGTCACTAGTTGAATGGACTAAGACTGAATGACACCATCAAAATTGATTATGATATCTTGTGTCAGAAATACCAAGATCAAAGTAGTCACTAGTTGAATGGACTAAGACTGAATGACACCATCAAAATTGATTATGATATCTTGTGTCAGAAATACCAAGATCAAAGTAGTCACTAGTTGAATGGACTAAGACTGAATGACACCATCAAAATTGATTATGATATCTTGTGTCAGAAATACCAAGATCAAAGTAGTCACTAGTTGAATGGACTAAGACTGAATGACACCATCAAAATTGATTATGATATCTTGTGTCAGAAATACCAAGATCAAAGTAGTCACTAGTTGAATGGACTAAGACTGAATGACACCATCAAAATTGATTATGATATCTTGTGTCAGAAATACCAAGATCAAAGTAGTCACTAGTTGAATGGACTAAGACTGAATGACACCATCAAATTTGATTATGATATCTTGTGTCAGAAACACCAAGATCAAAGTAGTCACTAGCTGAATGGACTAAGACTGAATGACACCATCAAAATTGATTATGATATCTTGTGTCAGAAACACCAAGATCAAAGTCGTCACTAGCTGAATGGACTAAGACTGAATGACACCATCAAAATTGATTATGATATCTTGTGTCAGAAACACCAAGATCAAAGTAGTCACTAGCTGAATGGACTAAGACTGAATGACACCATCAAAATTGATTATGATATCTTGTGTCAGAAATACCAAGATCAAAGTAGTCACTAGTTGAATGGACTAAGACTGAATGACACCATCAAAATTGATTATGATATCTTGTGTCAGAAACACCAAGATCAAAGTAGTCACTAGCTGAATGGACTAAGACTGAATGACACCATCAAAATTGATTATGATATCTTGTGTCAGAAACACCAAGATCAAAGTAGTCACTAGCTGAATGGACTAAGACTGAATGACACCATCAAAATTGATTATGATATCTTGTGTCAGAAACACCAAGATCAAAGTAGTCACTAGCTGAATGGACTAAGACTGAATGACACCATCAAAATTGATTATGATATCTTGTGTCAGAAATACCAAGATCAAAGTAGTCACTAGTTGAATGGACTAAGACTGAATGACACCATCAAAATTGATTATGATATCTTGTGTCAGAAATACCAAGATCAAAGTAGTCACTAGTTGAATGGACTAAGACTGAATGACACCATCAAAATTGATTATGATATCTTGTGTCAGAAATACCAAGATCAAAGTAGTCACTAGTTGAATGGACTAAGACTGAATGACACCATCAAATTTGATTTTTATGTCCCTTCTTTATCCTTGTTTACTAAAATAAATGTTAAAGTGTAAATACACTACTTTTTCATTTAGTGTGAAAATTGAACATTCGAAAAGTAAAATAGACGTGGTCCATTTGAATATTTGAATAAAAAAATGGTCCATGGGCTGAAAAAGGTTAAAAAGCACTGATCTAAACTTTAATTTCTATCCTCATCCTTATGATTGTTATTATATCAAGGTTCGTTCCAATCCAATGGCAGCGGATTTGCGATGACAACTTCCGGTCAAGGTGTCATTCCATTTTCGCCTCATTCCTCCTCCAAAACTATCCACTTTATCCACTCATCGGAAGAAGGCCGAAGATTACAGCGGTCAAAGCGTTATAATAAAAACAACAACAAAAATAATAATAGTTCGGGTTAATCATAAATTTATGCGAAAGGCCGGAGATGAGATCGGCCGTAATGCTGTATGTTGTTAAATGCGATTCTACTTAATAATCAGAATTACCAAAAAAAAATTTATTTACAACCGGACTATTGTCTCCATCTTTCTTGTTGCTATCACAATGTTGCGGCCTTATACCATCCGGCCTTCATCAGGTGTATGTCTATCCGGGTAATCCACAGGAAATTTCGAACTGAACCCTTTATTTCAGCTAAAGGAGGAGATTATTCTCATTCTACTGCCCCTGTCTAGGAATATTTTGTCTTGCCATTATTTTAAGTACTGCTCAGTTATTGCTCGCCCCGTGTTCACACATTGACCACACTAGGGATTGAACTCACAATTCCTATGTTACCAAATTCACGAAGAAACTCTTCAAACGTAGGGTAATTATTTTTATCTTTTTGACTCTCGTCCAACCGGATCTATATTCACCTTTGATTTTAGTGAATACCAGACTTTCTTTTTTTAATCGGATTTACCCCAAGCAAGGGAATAAATCCACTAAGACTTAAGAGGTTGCTGGGGTTGGAAGAATTAGAAAGCAGAAATATTAATAAGGATCAAGAGCAAGAAGACAATAGATAGCAATTGACAATATATTTAATTTTTTGAAGATCAAAATTGGCTGGAAAGCATGAAGCTGGAAGGGAGTTCCAGAAATAAGGCAGTAAAGCCACTAAGACTCAAGGGTTGACTGGGTGTAAAAGAATGAGGAACAGAAAAAATTAATAATGAGCGGGAAGGGAAAAGAGTAATCAGGAGGACAGTGGATAGCAATTGACATTGCATTGAAATTTTGAAGATCAAAATTGTCTGGAAAGCATGGAGCAGGAAGAGAGTTCCACAAGAAAGAAATGCGAGAAAAGAAACTGTTAGCATTGAACTTAATTAATTTTGAATGTTTCCTTATAAGGAAACGGCTAATATTACCATTTTTAATCGAGTTACCCCGATGCAAAGTAATAAAGCCACTAAGATGCAAAGGTTGACTGGGTGTGGAAGAATTAGGAACAGAAACATTAATGATGAGCAGGAAGAGAAAAGAGTAATCAGGAGGACAGTGGATAGCGATTGACATTGCATTGAAATTTTTGCAGATTAAAGTTGGTTGGAAAGCATGGAGCTGGAAGGGAGTTCCACAAGTAAGGCAGTAAAGCCACTAAGACGCAGGGGTTGACTGGGTGTGGAAAAATTAGGAACAGATACATTAATGATGAGCGGGAAGAGAAACGAGTAATCAGGAGGACAGTAGATAGCTATTGGTATTGGATTTAAAATTTGCACATTAAAGTTGGCTCGTAAGGGAGCTCCACAAGCGAGAAGTTCGGGGGGAAACGAACCTGTTTGCATAGAACTTACGGTTACATCTATTCACATCAACTCTTAATTGATGGAACCTTGTTGTCTATCTGGTAGTGCGCTTATATTCATAGTCTAGGGTCCATAGCGAAGAGTTCGCCCGAACCATTATCATGAATGTATTTATAGAAATGGCACAGGGAAGCAACTTTATGACGGTGGGATGAATCACTTTTTAACTGTTATACAAACTGGCCCTATTTCTACCTTCTTTTTTTTTTACTCTCGTGTAAACCAAACGAGAGTCTGTTGTTTAACAAAATGACAAATTCGTATTTTTCTTGTTTTTTTTATCCTTTCTTCCTCTGCAAAGCAGTATAGCTACTAGAAGACAACGGGTTACTGGCTGTGAAAGAATTAGAGAAAGAAACATCATTAAGCAGCGTGAACAGCAGAAGAGTATTCAAGAAGACAATCCAACGATTGACATTGCCTTTAAATTTTTAAAGATCAAAGTTGGTGGGAAACCAAAAAGCCGGGAGAGAGGTCCACAAGCAAGAAGTGCGATCGAATAAGTAATAGAACTTACGGTTACATCTGGCCCTGTAAATTAATGAGACCTTTCCCCCCATCTAGTACTGCGCTCACATTCATATCATAGCGGAAACCTCATCCGAACATGAAAGTATTTGTAGAAAAGGCACAGGCATACTTTTACGACAGTGGGAAAGTGACTGAAACCGAGACGTCAGATCAGGACCAATAATATTGCTGATTCTTTTTTTGGATTTTAACAAGAATCTCTAAATATATAGAAGTATCAGACCTGATGTAGTCGTATTATTTAAAGCATAAATGAATGGTAGACTTATAAATATATAATATAGGCTTTAATTAATCTCCAAAAGCTGACTATGCCGTAAAACGCAACAAATCTTAATCCAAATCCAAGACTTACTACCTCCTATTGGAGGCATCAACCCCCTCCCTGATTGACCATATCTTCACGTATGTAGACATCGTCACCATGCTTGGCCAATTACCAAATACTGATGCAAAATACGTGACGCAGAGTGACGGAAAAAAGCTACATTTGCCAGCTACTCTTTTTGTAGTGAATTTCAAATTCACTAGGGGCTCACGTGTTTTGACCATGTGCCAGACTCTTTATAATAATGTCCGGTACTTTCGTTTTGACCATGTGCCAGACTCTGTTAAGCCATGTGTTTATAATAATGTCCGGTACTTTCGTAATTTTACAGAAAAACCTAGACAAGAAACTAGTTCTTCTTTCTTTGTGACAGAAATTTTTTGAGAACAGCGATCTAATATATTGAGAGATGTTCACGATATCTTCTTATATATAGTTTTTAAATTCTCACTCTCTTCTTTTCTTGATAATGTCCGGGCTTCCTTCACGCTGTTTCTCTCTACGAAGCGCAAGATACTAACTTCATAAAAAGAGGTCATCTGATGTATATTCTGTCGGGCTACACACACACACACACACACACACACTATATATATATATATATATATATATATATATATATATATATATATATATACATGTGTGCGTGTGCATATGTGGAAATAACAAAAAACAATCATGGTGGGCAGACATCGTGAGGCAAACGGTTGTAAGGCAATCTATTCACGCAAAGAGATAAGAATTCTCGCGAGACTTGTAGTTTACATTTTCAAAGTGTGCGTCTTTCTCAGATAACGCAATCAGTCTTACTTTCCGGTGCGATGCCTGCATATCTTCCAGGAAGCCGGAACTGGGTAACGGCATGATGGGGTGGCTTGGATCTTTTTTTTCTCTTTTTCTTTCTCTATTTCTTTTCTCTCTTTCGCGAATCTAGCAAAACTGATTTTCTTCTTTACGTGACTTTTCGATCCGAGTGTTCCTTTTGCCGCCGTAAAGACATTTTGTTTTGATTATTCATTACTGGCCTAAATTCATTTCTGTTGAAAAAACAAAGAAGATTTCAAATCCTGGCAGCAAAAGTTGAGGAATTTGAAAGAATGTCCGAATGCCCGTCTGTTCATTGGTTTTATTAAAATAATTTAAGATTTAAAGGACGAAGGTGATTTTTTCTGATTAGCTTTTAAGCCGGATAAATTTCAGCAGTTCAATTGCATAGAAAATATAAATATACTTTTTTTTCAATGTAATAACCGCTAGGAAGGAAAAGAAAGAAAGAGAGAAAGATTTGGAAATATTAAGAAAGAAAGAGAGAAAGAAAGAATGAATCAGAAATATTAAGAAAGAAAGAAAAAAAGAATGAGTTGGAAATATTACGAAAGAAAGAAGGAAAGAAAGAAAGAAAGAAAGAAAGATTTGGAAATATTAAGAAAGAAAGAGAGAAAGAAAGAATGAATCAGAAATATTAAGAAAGAAAGAAAAAAAGAATGAGTCGGAAATATTAAGAAAAAAAGAAAGAAAGAAAGAAAGATTTGGAAATATTAAGAAAGAAAGAGAGAAAGAAAGAATGAATCAGAAATATTAAGAAAGAAAGAAAAAAAGAATGAGTCGGAAATATTACGAAAGAAAGAAAGAAAGAAAGAAAGACAGAAAGATTTGGAAATATTAAGAAAGAAAGAGAGAAAGAAAGAATGAATCAGAAATATTAAGAAAGAAAGAAAAAAAGAATGAGTCGGAAATATTAAGAAAGAAAGAAAGAAAGAAAGAAAGAAAGATTTGGAAATATTAAGAAAGAAAGAGAGAAAGAAAGAATGAATCAGAAATATTAAGAAAGAAAGAAAAAAAGAATGAGTCGGAAATATTAAGAAAGAAAGAAAGAAAGAAAGAAAGAAAGAAAGAAAGAAAGAAAGAAAGAAAGAAAGAAAGATTTGGAAATATTAAGAAAGAAAGAGAGAAAGAAAGAATGAATCAGAAATATTAAGAAAGAAAGAAAAAAAGAATGAGTCGGAAATATTACGAAAGAAAGAAGGAAAGAAAGAAGATTTGGAAATATTAAGAAAGAAAGAAAAAAAGAATGAGTCGGAAATATTACGAAAGAAAGAAGGAAAGAAAGAAGATTTGGAAATATTAAGAAAGAAAGAAAAAAAGAATGAGTCGGAAATATTACGAAAGAAAGAAGGAAAGAATGAATGAATGAAAGAAAGAAAGATTTGGAAATATTTAGAAAGAAAGAAAGAAAGAAAGAAAGAAAGAAAGAAAGAAAGAAAGAAAGAAAGAATGAATGAGTCGGAAATATTAGAAATGAAAGTAGGAAAGAATGAAAGAAAGAAAGAAAGATTTGGAAATATTAAGAAAGAAAGAAAGAAAGAAAGAAAGAAAGAAAGAAAGAAAGAAAGAAAGAAAGAAAGATTTGGAAATATTTATAAAGAAAGAAAGAAAGAAAGAAAGAAAGAAAGAAAGAAAGAAAGAAAGAAAGAAAGAAAGAATGAGTCGGAAATATTAGAAAAGAAAGTAGGAAAGAACGAAAGAAAGAGAGAAAGATTTGGAAATATATAGAAAGAAAGAAAGAAAGAAAAATTTGAAAATAAGAAAGAAAGAAAGAAAGAAAGAAAGAAAGAAAGAAAAATTTGGAAATATTAAGAAAGAAAGAAAGAAAGAAAGAAAGAAAGAAAGAAAGAAAGAAAGAAAGAAAGATTTGGAAATATTAAGAAAGAAAGAAAGAAAGAAAGAAAGAAAGAAAGAAAGAAAGAAAGAAAGAAAGAAAGAAAGAAAGAAAGAAAGAAAGATTTGGAAATATTTATAAAGAAAGAAAGAAAGAAGGAAAGAAAGAAAGAAAGAAAGAAAGAGAGAAAGAAAGAAAGAAAGAAAGAATGAGTCGGAAATATTAGAAAAGAAAGTAGGAAAGAATGAAAGAAAGAGAGAAAGATTTGGAAATATTTAGAAAGAAAGAAAGAAAGAAAGAAAGAAAATATAGAAAGAAAGAAAGAAAGAAAAATTTGGAAATATTAAGAAAGAAAGAAAGAAAGAAAGAGTGTGCAGTAGAAAAAAGAAAGTTGTGATAAACACGTAAATTATTTAGATTTTCAGCAGCTCGTCTTTAAATACATTTTGCAATTATTATATGCATATCTTTATTTAGATATTAAGATATACGTATAGAGGCAGTTAAATCAAATAACTTCATATTAGCAACTGTACACATATATATATATATATATATATATATATATATATATATATATATATATATATATATATATATATATATATATATATATATAGTGAGCCAGCGCCAAGGTTTCACCTAACGTATCTTCAGGGTAAAAGAAATTGTGCGTTTTTTCTTTTAACAGGACATTGTGGTATTGATCGATTATTTTCGACCAACACCATTGTTTTTAATCTTTTTCTTTTTTATTGATTTTTTTTTATCTTGATATTAGTTTGTCAAATATATTTTTATTTGCGAATTGTAATATCCGGATTTTTTTTTACACCACCCGAATATAGGTATTAAAATAATATATATATATACATACATACATACATATATATATATATATATATATATATATATATATATATATATATATATATATATATATATATATATATATATATAAGCCACGTATACATTCTTAATATGTATATATAGAAAAAACAACTAAAAAGTTGTAAATTAAAAAATATATAATTTTTTTTTATGAATGTTTTTAATCATATTTTTTATATATATGTAATTTGATATTTCAGATCGACCTCGATCTTTCTTCAGAAATAACTGGTTTTAGAGATTTGTTTACAAGTGTAACCTCTAAAACCAGTTATTTCTGAAGAAAGATCGAGATCGATCTGAAATATCAAATTACATATAAAAATATAAATAAATACTTCCATAAAAAAACATTATATATTTTTTAATTTACAACTTTTTAGTTGTTTATATATATATATATATATATATATATATATATATATATATATATATATATTCATTTGTAGTTATTCTGGGTTAGGATCAGTGGCTTATTAAATACAATAAAAACCTGAGCTCAATTTTATGCTCAGTACAATCTTATGTTAATTGGGTTTTTAGCCATGCCAGAAAAAAGGCCATAATTTGCCAAGTCCTAACTATAATAAGAAGGTCTTTGCATGTGAGTTTTCAAATATATAAACAATACATCTTTGCAAGGGAAATATCTCTGTACATCAAAGATTTACTGGCCAAACGGACAAATATTTGATGTATTATTATTATTATTGTTATTAACCCGAGATCCTTTTTAAAAGTTTTTTGCTTGATGTCGAATGGCTCTAACTTGCCCCAAATTATTAATATTAATTTTGCTTCGGCTTTTCCTTTAGATTGTTCGGCTTTTCATTCATTGACGACCAATTAAAAGTCGAATAACATTTGATCATAAAACGTTACTTTTGAAGCGATATTATGAACAATTCTTCATTAGACCGCTGCATTGCAGGAAGAACCTAAAAAAAAAAATGCTTCCCAGCGCCATAAACAGAGTCCCTGTCGAAATTACGCGAACAGGTGCAAAGGTTACAGTAACCAAAATTATGACCTCAGTCATTATCGAAATAAATATGGGATTAAATCTCACAATGCCGTGGCCGCAACTAATTGATATTCCACAATAATCGAGGTGAGTTCCATGGTTTTAATTATTATTATCGTTAGCCATTAATCACAAACGAGGCAGTTATAAGACACTCCTAAACATGTCTACTTCTGTTTGAGTCGCGCAAGAAGGTACAAGAATTTTGCCACTTTCTTCTTGCTTGGTCCGATGCATTTGCCGTTGTTCTTTGCGGCATTTCAATCCAATAAATCAAAAATTCTTTTATTCTAAAAGAGAACCAGACCAATTGGAGTCAATAGCAACAATCAATCACCACTTGCTTGCTTTCTTCTTTCAAGGAAAGTCTTTAAACTATAGCGCCTCTCATTTGAAATATGCAGTCGTAAAAAAAAACTAAACTTCATGAGACATTTCTTCTCGCATAAATCCTGTAGCGTTTACCTTATTTCATTTTTTTTTCCTATAATGTCATGTCCCTTCAGAATGCACCGGAGTATGGCTCTCCACGTTTTCCATTTCTTTATTGTCTGTGAATTACCAAGCATTTTTGTAAATATAGTAGAATGGTTTATTTTTATCTTATCTATGCGTTGCAATTCAGAGTTGCTCTGTCGATTCTGCTAAACCCTTCCTTGCTAGAAAAAAAAGATTGATTTATGCCTTTTCAAACAGCATTTGTGCGACAGTGAACGCAACAGAATAGCCCTGGATTTGAACTTTGATCACCGGTTTCACTTTCTACAATATCAGTTACACTAAACGCAGATACTATCCACCTGATTATTCTTTTCTCCTTTGGTGCATTATTAATCTTTCTGTTCCTAACTCTTCCACGCCTCTAACCGCTTGTATCTTAGTGGCTTTACTGCCTTTCATATGTTGATATCAATTAAATATATATATATATATATATATATATATATATATACATATATGTACAGTGATTTTCGATAAAAGTGACTCCCCTGATTTTTTTACTTATAAATTTTTTCGCCTATTGTTTTTGGGGTCAAACTAATTTTTAATCTTACTAATATAAAAACCCATTCCCGACCACCTAGTAAAAAAGTATTCTATTGATAATTATAATTTTGGTTATAAATGAGATTTAGGGGAAAACTCTGTGCAAAAAAGTGAGTCACGTATTTCCTGCAACTAGTAATCAATAGAAACATAACCGAACAGCTTTAAATAAAGAATAATAGAGGTATAATTTATTTATAATAGGTAATATAGTTCGAAATATTTAATAATCTATGGGTCCGCCTTTATTTTGAATAACCTTTTCAAGCCTTTTTGGCATTGACTTGATTAGGTTCTGGCAAATCTCATCTCCAAGCATTGAATTCCATTCGGATATGAAATTCATAATCAAATCCTCTTTGTTGCTCAACTGCTTTCTCGAGAGCCTGTGCTTTATAATACTCCATAAGTTTTCTATGGGGTTGAGGTCAGGAGATTGGGGCGGCCATGTCATAACACTCACCTGCTTCTCATCGAAGTATTCCTTCATCAATTTTGATTTGTGACGGGGAGCATTATCCTGCATAAAAATGAGCTTGGTGGGGTCGATTTGCACTCTTCAGCAGAAGGGAGCAGACAAGACTCTAATATTCTCTTGTACTGCTCGCTCCTGAGGGTCTTTTCAATAGGTTTTAAGAAACCAGTTCCATGAAAAGAAAAGCATCCCCAGAAGATTATACTGAACGGATGCTTGACAGTACTTACTGCTGAATTCAAAGAGCTTTCAAGGCTTCTTCTTCGGATTTTAGATCGCTTATCCTTTGAATTTAGCTCAACTTTTGTTTCATCGGAGAAGAGAACATTTAGTAAAAAAAATCAGGTGAGTCACTTTTATCGAACAACACTGTATAGATAGATATTTGTTAAGTCAGCTCTTAAAAATGATGGTTCACTGCATTGAGCTAGACAATTTTTTCTCTGCAGAATCGATTTTGAATATCTATAAGTCTAGCATTCTTCCATGCTAAGAATATCATATTGTAAGGATCGTGTTATTGAAGGAATTGATAGTAAGTTAATGTCTCATTGTCTTGTTAGCGAAGTGATTTCGTATTGATAACATTAACATTGCTAATTAATTCATTGTGATATATATGCATATATATATATATATATATATATATATATATATATATATATATACGTGTGTGTGCATATATATATATATACACATATGCACATTTCATTAAAAACGTCTGACAAAGTGCTTTTATTTAGTTTTTTATACAATTTCTCATGCGACCTAATAATGTTTTTCTTTTCGGATGATAAATTATATAAAAACTGTACGAATGTTCTTTTTATCCGAGCGCTTTCGGCTATACATTTAGCTATTTTCAAGGATATATTTTAACTGTTAGAATTATAAGTAGTTTGGTATATGTATGTTTTATAAAATGTTTTTTATATAATTTATCATCCGAAAAGAAAAACATTAGATTGCATGAGAAATTGTATAAAAAATCTAAATAAAAGCACCTTGTCAGTCGTTTTTAATGAAATGTGCATGAAAGAAGGATTGCAGAAGCTCAAGTCTAACAATAAAACTTGCAATCGTTATTTTTCTTCGGAAAACTTTTCCTCGAACGACAGCTGCTTTACCGATTAAGCTACAACAACTACCGGTTGCAGAAGCTCAAATCGGAGCATAAAACTTTCATTCGTTATTTTTCCTATGCAAACCTTTCCTCGAACGTCAGCTACTTTACCGATTAAGCAACGACAACTACCGGTTGCAGAAGCTCAAATCGGACCATAAACCTCTTATTCGTTATTTTTCCTATGCAAACCTTTCCTCGAACGTCAGCTGCTTTACCGATTAAGCAACGACAACTACCGGTTGCAGAAGCTCAAATCGAACCATAAAACATTCATTCGTTATTTTTCCTGCTTGTCGGACTGTTGGGCTCTTATACAACGAAGTTAACAGAGACTATTTCAACTTTCAAAAACTAAATTTTTATTTCACTTTTTGTTTTGATGCCCTCCGGATATAGACACCCGAGGCCGTCACACCCTCTTCACTAACTTCTGCATGCTACGGACTAGTTTATTCGTTGAAGAATAAATCGGTTAGGAATATTGTAATAAAAAGTAACTGAGAAGAAAAAATCATCAAAATATTTGCTATGGTGAAAGGACTTTGGTTTCTTCATGGTTTCTGTCTTCTACAAATAAAATTCTCGGATTTCCGCCCGTCCGTCCGTCGATTACACACCCTCTAAAATAGCCATACATAGATTGACCGAAACTAAATTTTGGATAAAAGTGCCAACAGGTAAGCGGGCACAAAGTACAGTTGCTTTTACTAGGGTTCATACCTTAATGCAATAAATTTAATTAATCTGGCAAAATTAAACGTTTTATTATTTAACATACAAAATACTACAAGTCAATCAGTTATGTGCCATACACGCTTTCGATATATGACTGACGAGGCAGATTTTTTTTTGCCATTTCTTCCTTCGGTAGACCAGTTGCCTTCCATACAGAACAAACTATGGGTAAATAGCATTACGGTCTGTCCTGCTATTTACCCATAGCTGGGGGGAGAAGAAGAGGATTCATACCTTTCCCAAGGGTATTAGCACGTAAGTGAATGTAATGGATTCGACTGGAATTCGAACTCGGCTCTCCGATTCCTCAATCCCAGCCATTATCCATTAGTCCATCGACTACCACTATTTTAACTAGAATTGAATTATTAAAATAATAAATACTTATTTAATAAAAATGCAATATTGTTTTCTGTATATCTTTTCTTTAAGTTTTTACAAGAATCCAGTTTCCAGTTCGCTTTGCATTTTCCTAGAACTAATTAACAAATCCCAAGGCCAACCGCTTTAAAAAGTTCGATTTGGGCTCCAGAAAGAAATATTTACGCACGGCCAGTTGTATGTTGCATGCTCAAGAATAAGAAATCCTAAGAATTTATTCTTTGCTGTTAAAAAGGAAAAAAAGAAATTTTCTTAAAAATTATTTACCATGAAGTCATATAAAATTAAATTAAAGAAATTATTCAACCGCGAAGTGGGGTTTTTTTCAAAGTATTTTTCCAATCAAATCACCGAATTCAAATTTCATCGGTGGGTTTGCAAAATTGACCAAAACTTCGAGTTTATAAATTTCGACACAAATGTTAGCGATAACTTGAACTATACTAAACACAGTAAGGATCCCAACACGCGTGAACGTGTTGCAAAAACAATTCTAGTCCTGGTAAATCTCACACAAAGGGCAACCCACAAAATATGAGCCTCCAAGTGCGGTTTTCTCATATTTGTAACCATAAATTACTACGCCGCAAGAAATATTTTCCCTGTCAATTCTGAAAGATATATTTTCTACGGGAAACAAAGTCAACGCGACAGGTGACAAACTGATTTACAATGATTTAATTTGCATATGATCTTACGGTCTCACACACTTACACTGTAGGCCGGGCACTATCGTGATTGATCGTTTGTTTTAAATATGACCCTTAAGAATGTAGGTGATAATGGCTCTCCACAACTTCTTTTTATTGTATAACTGTAAATTGAGCTATATCATGTGTGATCCCGAAAAAGAATGTATAGTAGTTTCTTTTGCCTTATTCAAATATTCAGATATTTCCTTATCCCAGATATGTTGCCAGCCAAGGTTACAAAGCCCATTCTACCTGGCCGTTTAACCCAAAGCCTTTGAAGGGGACGGGGGTGTATCCATGCCTAAAGGTACTAATGCGAAATGAATACATACGACATAGAGCTGGGATTTAAAATCAGTCATCCGATTCTTTTTTTAATAAACATTACACAAATCATTGATTAGTCATTCAAAGATTTTTTTATAAAAATCATTAGGTTTTTAACAAATTTTTAACTAGTGTTTCTTTTAGCTTTAGTAACTTTTATTGCAACCGCTCTTAACTTTATTATAAGGAGATCTGAAACTACGAGAGCCATGAACGAGCATCTTTTTTTTTCTCCTCAAGAATGATAGCTGGTTTACCGATTAAGCTACAAAATCGACCAATACAGACTCTCAATTTGGATTATAATTTTTTCCTTCGTTATTTTTCCTCGGCAAACCTGTCTTCGCAGGGCAGTTGCTTTACCTATTAAGGAACGGAAGTCACCGATTACAGAAGCTCAATTTTTTTCATTACAATAATAGTATTAATCGGAGTATTATAAATTTATTACTGACTTATTATATATAAATTACATTATATATATATATATATATATATATATATATATATATGATGAAAAATATGGAAAAGACAAAACAAAATCCGAATATGCAAGTTTACTGTTTTAATGTTGTTTTACTGTCGACGTCAGACGTTTCGGTCTAGTAGACCATCTTCAGGACATGGTTATTAGAAACATACTTAGGATTAGACGATATTTAAGTCCGAGGTGAAGGAGTTATCGGCATTCTTATCTTTTAATGACCCTTATGTGTTCTTAGATCTATTTCCATTTTGTGTGTGTGTGTGTGTGCTTTTGTCAGTATGCGTATGGATAGGTAAATTCCCTCTCCATACATACACACTGTCTTATTACAAGAAATTAGTAAACACATTTGTACACATACACACACATACACACACACAAACACACACACACACACACACACACATCTCCTATGTTGTGTACTGTTCGCGTGTGTTCCCGTGAACAGTTTTGTTTTTGCCAATATGCGTATATATATATATATATATATATATATATATATATATCAGTATGCGTATGTAAACGCTCACTTCCTCTCTACATACACATTCTGTCCTTTTGCGGATTCTCTCTTCTTTTTAATATATATATATATATATATATATATATATATATATAAGGAGGCACTTTTTTTGTTTGTGGTCTTTAATAACAATGTCTGTGCGGTTGGCTTTGATTGTTCTGTCAGTGTGTATTGTGTAGTCGCATAGAATTGTAACAGGTCCTATCTCCGTAACGGGATCTGGGTGGTGTTCGTACCAGTTTCTTTCAGTTTCATTCCCGTAGAAGCTGCATATTTTCCAGTGCAGATATTGGCCACTCTGCCATGTCGGGTTTTATATTCAGTGGGTGCCAATATCGTGCAACCTGATACAAGATGATCAATGGTTTCTGTATATTTATCACAGAATCTGCATTTTGGGCTAACAAAGTATTCTATTATATGTGCTTGATAATTCCTAGTTAACAAGCATTGGTCCTGTGCGGCAAGGATAAAACCTTCAGTTTCAGCTTTCAACCCTGCACTACGTAGCCACTGATGGGTGCAGTTTTTGTCTATGTCAGCTTGTTTGGTACGGGCAGAGTATTGGCCATGAAGCGGTTTATCTTGCCATTGTTTCTGTATCTGGTCGGTTGCATCTGTCTTTGCTTTCTTTAAGTATTTTGCAGCTTCAGCCGGCGTATTGTGCTTTAATTGTATTTCTGCGCCCATTTGAAACTCCATTTTGAAATTGTTGGTTTCCTTTCTTACGCTGTAAAGACGCTTACAACTTTCATGTTCCTTGACACATACTATCATCCAGTCTTCTGTATTTTCCAAGTATCTTTGGAGGCCAATTGTTGTAGTTTTGTAGGACAGTTCTAGTTGAACTAGTCCTCTGCCTCCTTCGGATCTGGGCACATACAGACGATCAACATCAACTTTGGAATGATGCATGCGGTAGAAAGTGAGAAGCTTTCTCGTTTTGGCGTCCATTCACTTAATTTTAGCTATGGTCCAGTTAAGTACATTAAAGCTGTATTGCACCACAGGGACAGCCAAGGTGTTTATGGCTGATATTCTGTTTTTTGCGTTCAGCTCGGTATTTAGTACCAGACGTACACGCCTGTAGTACTCCTTTCTTACCTTCTCCTTCATTTGGGGGTGTTGTATGACATCTCATTCGCTAATTCCTAGGTACTTATAAGCTTCATCATGCTCCAGTTCCCTAATCTTTGTGACAAAATCTAAATCTATTAAGGGTGTTTCTGTAATTCTACCTTTCTTGAATGTTACTTTTGCACATTTATCTAATCCGAAGTTCATACCTATGCCGTCACTGAGTATTTCACAATATTGAGGAGGCCCTTCAACTCATTGTCGTCTTTGGCAAAGAGTTTGGGTCATCGTTTATAATATTTTGTATAAAACTTTATCAATACTTGAAAAGTCAGTTAATAATTGAAAAGGCTTCATCTAAAAGTTAACCCAATATAATAACCCATGTAGTTGTTCATGTGCTGGGATAAAAAATAATTTTAAAAAATACGGAACAAGTATCGTTTTCGATTCCGACTGAAAGATCAGACACTTGTTCCGTATTTTTTATTAGTGCTCTGCGACTTAACAGCGGCGATGAGTGGGTATCAGAATTCTGATATTTTAACAGATATAAAGTTTGCGGTTTTTTTTTTAAATGAGAAGATCAGGTCTGTGTAGGAAATTGTCGGTGACAGTAGGTAGAATGTTGAGCTTAGAATGATAAATCAGATCAAGAGATAGAAGACAAGGGGAAAAACATGATAATTGATTCGTTTTTTACGGCTTATCAGCCCTTTGCAGGTTATTTAAAGCCAGAAAATATTTTTAAAGTGTAAGAACTTTCATTTTTTGGTGGTGGGGAGACAACAATGATTTAGTGATACAAGTATTACTAATTAACCCATAGCTTGGGGAGAAGAGGTGGAGTCATACCTAATCAGAAGTTGATAAACAAACAAGAAATTATAATGTGGATATAAATTGGGGGATCGACTCTATATTGAAATCTATATATAAACTAATCCCTCACTTTGTAGCCATAGTAGTTTGCATAAATTAATATTCCTGAGAATGTAAATAAATCTGAAAGACAGGCCGATAAGAAATTATAATGTTGATATAAAGTGGGGTTCAATTCTGTATTACAATCATTATATAAACCGATCACTCACTTTGTGGCCAATGTGGTTTCTATGCATTTATATTCCAGAGAATGTAAATAAATCTAAAAGACATGCCTACAAGAATTTATAATATGGATATAAAATGGGGGATCAATTCTATATTATAATCAATATATAAACTGATCCCTCAGTTTGCGAACACGGTAGTTTCTATACATTTATATTCCAGAGACATGCCTGAGTAGCTAATCAATATTTCATTCATTGTCTGATTCGTATTTTACGGTTTATCAACACTTTGAAGGTTATTTAAAGCCAGAAAATATTTAAGAATTTTGTTTTTTGAGATACTAATGATTTAGTGATACTAGTCTTACTAATTAGATGAAGAGATGGGTTGGTACTTTTTTCCCCAGGGTACCTGCGCGTAAGTGAATGTAACGAACCCGAATCCTATTAATAATTCCGATTCATTAACCATTGTATCACGGGTACAAACAAGATTACAGCACATGGCATTGCCAACTGGTTATCCATCTAGATACTGACCAGGCTCAACATTGCTGGGAAAAATTGTAAGCGGAGAGTTTAATGCGAGAAAGAACAAGTTTCGTTCAAAAAACAATAAGAAATATTCAGAATAATACGTTATCGAAAATACAGCAAGGAACTTTTTTCTTTTTTTTTTTCATTACTGTATTTTCTCAAAGAAAGAAGACATTGCTCTCAATTCCAAAAGGGGTTCACGGACTTTATTTTTTTATATATTTTTTTATTCATTCCTCTTGATTTTCTTTATTCGCTCTCCCTCTCTCTATCTTTCTCTCTCTATATCTATCTATCTATCTATATATATATATATATATATATATATATATATATATATATATATATATATATATATATATATATCTTCAACTCGGATGACTTCATTCAGTTACAACCCTAGCCGAAACGAGGGATCTTAACGAAAGAATCGACGTTTCACTGGTACCTCAGCTGCACAAGGTTCGTGCCGATGAACTTATCAACAATCAGAGTCAGTGTGCCTTAAAATCTTCGTGACTGATCCACTCATTTGCTTAGCGTAATATTATGCGTTCGCACTTTCTGCTTAATATTGGGCGACGATCATTTCGAAAGCAAGTCTCCGTGAATAATATTGATTCGCCCTCTTTGTCAGCGCGTCGGTGAATTCCCCATAAGGAATCCGGTGAGTGCGATTGTCTGATTGTATATGAGTGTATAACGCAGACGTTCTAACACAATTCATGTCTTTCCGTTTGTTTGCTTATAATGGCGATCGGTGAGGACATTTCATTTGACTTCTTAGGAAGAACTGGTTTCACGAAAGATATTTTCGTAGGCGCTTATGCGAGAATGATAAAAAACCAAACGCGATGAAGAGTAGGAAAGAGTAAACAGACTTATGATAGAGAGAGGGACAAAGCAAATGAGAGGGTGCAGAGAGAGAGAGAGAGAGACAAAGCAAATGAGAGGGTGCGGAGAGAGAGAGACAAAGCAAATGAGAGGGTGTGGAGAGAGAGAGAGAGACAAAGCAAATGAGAGAGTGTAGTGAGGGAGAGACGAAGCAAATGAGAGAGTGTAAAGAGGGAGAGACAAAGCAAATGAGAGGGAGCGGAGAGAGAGAGTGAGACAAAGCAAATGAGAGGGAGCGGAGAGAGAGAGTGAGACAAAGCAAATGAGAGGGAGCGGAGAGAGAGAATGAGACAAAGCAAATGAGAGGGTGCGGAGAGAGAGAGTGAGACAAAGCAAATGAGAGGGTGCGGAGAAAACGGAGAGAGTGGTGGAGTGAGAGAGTGGGAGGGTAATTGAGAAAGTAATCAAGTAGCGGAGAGAGAGAGAGAGAGAGAAGGCAAATAAGAGAGTGCGGAGAGAGAGGAGGGTAAATGAGAAAGTTCTCAAGTAGAGTAGAGAAAGAGGCAGAGAAGGCAAAAGAGAGACAGAGAAGGCAAAAGGTGAAAGATAGCATGAGAGAGACAGAGAGAGAGAGAGACAGAGAAGAGAGGGAGAGATTTGTCGAAAAGAATATTTTATATTATTGTTGACGTACTAAAAGGCTCGGGATCTACTCAAGGTAGAATGTTACTGTTAAAATTGTTAGGATGACTGCGATGTGGGACATGAATAAAAGGGAAGGTAAGCTAGCAGCATTTCATCATCACCGAGCAGACCAAACGCCCCCCCCCCCCGCCATCGAATTTGCCTATCATAATGTACAGTTATACTCTCAATGAGTCTCTATACTTCGAACGTCTGTCTATGCACGAGGCATGTTAGGAGGTACCATGAAAAACCGCAATCGACTAATACACGAGGCGTGTCATGAATTATCATGAAAACCCGCTGTCGACCAATACACGAGGCATGTCTGAAGTATCATGAAATGCCGCAGTCGACCAATACACGAGGCATATGATTTAGCTTGAAAACCTGCTGTCGACCAATACACGAGACATGTCATGGTTTATCATGAAAAGCTGCAGTCGACTAATAAACGAGGAATGTAATAACTTATGAAAAACTGCAATCGACTAATACACGAGACAGGTCATGAAGTATCATTAAAAATTGCAGTTGACCAATACACGAGGCATGACATTTTTAAATACTAACGTTCGCTCAATAGAAGGCTTGAGAGCCACTCAAATTAGAGGCTGTTCCACATTAGAGATATCAGAGAGGAAATATGGAATACATAAGAAAGAGGTGTGGTTCCATTTAGCGGAAATTGGTAGGGCGTGTCTTTTCACTTATCAAGGAGGGTTGTTCACCGAAGGAGACCCCTTGCCTTTGAACGCCTGTCAGAACTCAAGTTCACCCCCAAACCTCTGGAGGAACTCATATGTACGGTCCATTGATAAAGATGCTGGAAAAAATTATCGATTCCTTGTAACATTCTTGGAAGTACCTGGCACCACCAGCTGTCTTTACAAGAGCCAGATCAGACCGAAAATGGTGTACTGCTGCTTTATTTGGGAGGAAGCTATCCAATCGTCTAGTCCAACCCTATCCCACGCGTGACACGTTGTAAGGTTCGCGATACTCTATCGCTATTTCCATGGCAAATGTTCAGACGAGCTACATTCCTTAGTTCCACCAGTTCAGACCTTCACATCTAAGCCTCTCGCTACTCTATCGCTATTTCCATGGCAAATGTTCAGAAATAATTACAACACCTCATCTCAGAAATATAGGCAGATCCTGAAGAAGGGCAATGTGTACATCGGCCGAAACGCCGTCACTACGATAATCGTTTAAAATTTTATAAAAATCTTTCAAAACAAATTCAAGTTATTGAGATTTGTGTGATTTGCATAATAAATAACTACAATATATATATATATATATATATATATATATATATATATAGAAAAAGCAACTGAAAAGTTGCAAATTAAATTTAAATTTTTGTGAAAGTATTTATTTATATTTTTTTTATATATATATATGTTTGATATTTCAGATCTGCCCCGATCTTTCTTCAGAAATGGCTGTTTTCAGAAGTTTGTTTACATTAAGTAGCGTCCATAGTTTCTATTAAGAAAGTATACGTCGCTTCTCATTATGCTATATATATATATATATATATATATATATATATATAAATACAGCTACATTCTTTTGTTCCACCGGTTCAGACCTTTACATCTAAGCCTCTCTCTACTCTATCGCTATTTCCATGGCAAATGTTCAGATGAGTTACATTCCTTAGCCCTGACCTTCACCCGACATGCCATGTACCCTGGAACGAATCTATTGCATTTTTTTTTCGTATTGCGTCAATAAGATGGAAGTTCTATTTTAATAGCTTCTTCTCAAGAACAATCAACAAAGAGGATTCTTCCCGAATCACTAAATACTCAAACTCTTTAAATCTAGGATTAACTGTTACCTGTTCAAGGTGTCATCCTAAAGTATACTTCTTACCTCTTCCTCTAACGCGCAACAACATCAATTATATTAAGTTACTCAAGAACCTGGTATTGTGCGAACAATTAGTAAAATCTATTTCGCATTCATTAACCCCTTGCGTCTTAGTGGTTTTATTGCCTTAACAGACGGTGAAATGTTTTTAAAAATGGAGAATTGAGTAGGTATGAACAGGGGAGATAAAAAGAAATGATTTGAAAGAATAATAACCAATAAAATCAAGTCTTTTATTATGTCATCGCCTCTTTCTTGATCTTCATTTGGGATTTATTTATTTCTCTTGAGTTTCTTTTGTCGTTTAAATTGCAACTATAAAATCACACTTGGCGTTGCAATTGACGGAGGGGTATTTGTTGGAACCCGTACCAGATTGAATAATCGTATACAAAGCGAACACGCCTCACCACCGTACAGCACCACGCAATTCACTTCCAAAATCAATTAAATGCCTCATTAATAATCTGTGTTTCTATTTCTCAAAGGTTCGATCTTTGGTTGATTGATTGATAACTTATTACGATTGGTTGCACACCTCCCTGTGTACCGACCAATGAATGATGGAGGCTATTGGTGGTGAGTTTCACCTTCACAGCATTCCAATATTGAGGCCGTATGTCAGATTAACTTGTGCACACGTAGTTACAGCAATTAAGTCGACAGCCTAATTTAGAAACATATTTTTCAACCTACCTACGACGGAGCTTCTCGGATAATGACAAGGGTTGAACACACACACACACACACACATACATATATATATATATATATTATGAAATGGACAACGTCCGACAATTATTTAAAGACATTTTTATGTTTAACATTCTTTTTTATAGATACAAGTATTTAAGTAAATGCTCTGTTTTATAATAAACAGTATTAAATAACATTTACCGGCCTGAATGTCCGAGAAATTTTCATAGGATACAGGTTCGAATCCTGTCGGAGGATGAATATTTTCTATGAAAATTTCTCGGAGATTCAGGCCGGTAAATGTTATTTAATACTGTTTATTACAAACAGAACATTTACTTAAATACTTGTATCTATAAAAAGAATGTTAAACATAACAATGCCTTTAAATACACACACACACACATATATATATATATATATATATATATATATATATATATATATATATATATATATATATATATATATATATATATATATATATATATATATATATATAATGAATGCAGGGCCCTTAAAAATCTATTCGGTAATAATTTACTTCATGAATATACAAAAATATATTCATCTCTTCGGGCCGACTTTTTCTTGGATAAATGTAGTCAATTTATCCAGATGAAAGAAAACGTGAGAGGAAAAAAAAGAAAAAGGAAAAGGTTTTAATATTAAAGAGGAAGAAAGAAAAGGAAAATGTCAGTATAACATGTTTTATATAAAATACAGTAGATAAGTTGGTCAATAAAACAAAGTCCAACGAAAAGGTATCGATGAAATCAGTACGAAAAACATTTACTAATATTAAATGTTTGAAAACATGACATCAATTTCTAATCTAATAACTTTTCTAGCAGAAGAGAGAATTGTTTATAGAGCAAAGTGATTCTGATTCATGACAGTGTTGCAGCAAGAGACAACATCTTATTAAACAAGAAAAAGATTAAAACAGGAACCTTTTGTTCTATCGTTCTGGTAGAGAAGTTTGAAACCACAAAGACACTGCCTGATATTCCTTCAAGTGAGATACATTCCTTAGAATCCGAGCGAAGACCTCAAGTTATGGATAGTCTGCCAATAAGTTGATCAAACATGCAACCTTGGTTATACAACAAAATGGACGAGCAATTGAAAATTTGTTGTAATTACATAAACCCTATTTCAAAACCATTTTTTCCCAAATTTATGTTGCTTTTATTTATTTTCACTTTTATTTTCATATATATATATATATATATATATATATATATATATATATGATAAAATTTAATGAAAACATATAACTTCAAGGGTCCATAGTTATAATTTATTTCCCGAGGGAGTTTCTTTTTCCCTGGATCATTATTTTTTGTTTTTTTTTATACAACTGGAATTTATAAACAGGGATCATAACATTCATCATCGAGTTCGAGGTTAATGTATTTTATTAAAAATCGTTTGCGAGAGTGATTCTTGCCATTTACATCATTAACTTTACTATCTGCTTTTTGTATGAATGATTCATGTAATGTAAATTGAACTGCACCACATACTTGATATATATATATATATATATATATATATATATATATATATATATATATATATATATATATATATATCAAGTATGTGGTGCCGTTCAATTTAACTGCACCACATACTTGATATTAAAATAACTGATCCGAAGTGCAAATTTCTTATAATAACGGTGACATTCCTCTATTTATTGAACAATTTAGTTCATGCCTTATTGACTGGAAAAAAAACCTACCTCTACAAAAGAATTCTCATATTACTATATTAGTACAAAAACGCACAATTCAAAATTTTTTAAAAAATTCAACCTCAGCGTTGCGCCCGCACGCTCCAAAAGAATTTTCACAGTTAACAATAACACATTTCCCAAAAAACCTATTTCGGAGTACATCTTAACTTTCGTTGTCCTGTTATTACCTGGATGAAAAAAAGACATATCTATTTCTATACCTGACGATGATTGTATGAACAATCGAAGCTTGTAATAAAAAAGACCTTATACAACTGGAATTTATAAACAGGGATCATAACATTCATCAACGGGTTCGAGGTTAATGTATTTTATTAAAAATTGTTTGCGAGAGTGATTCTTGCTATATCATTAACTTCATTATCTGCTTTTTGTATGAATGATTCATGTAATATATATATATATATATATATATATATATATATATATATATATATATATAATTGTTTATTTAAAAATTATAACATAAATATGTTATAAAATCACTACAAAAATAGCCATTTTGTTTCAACACCGCCGTTGATGATGATGAATGTAGAATAAAGAGTTTTTAAAGTTTCAAATTAATTAACGATCCTTCGTAAAGGGAAACGCTGTTACATAAGCAGGAATGACCAATCAAAATACAAGTATACCATAATTCAAAAAACTTGACAACGAAGTAATGTTATAATAGCTATTAAAAGCTTAAAAGTTGGGGTTATACTAAAATAGAATTTATTCTAACCAATAAGTATTAAATTATCAGATAAAATTTGATATTAAAATTAAAAGTAAAAAATTAAGAATAGTAATTGTTGGTTATTGGAATTTATTCCGTATACACCAATCCTATACTTGGGTATATATATATATATATATATATATATATATATATATATATATATATATATATATATATATATATATATATTACGCGAATCATTCATACGAAAAGCAGATAATGAAGTTAATGATATAAATGGCAAGAATCACTCTCGCAAACAATTTTTAATAATAAAATACATTAACCTCGAATTCGTTAATGAATGGGATGATCCTTGTTTATAAATTCCGGTTTTATAAGGTTTTTTTTTACTACTAGCTTTCAATTGTTTCATACAATCATCTTCAGGTAGGGAAATAGATGAGTTTTTTACATCTAGGTAATAACAAGACATCGAAAGATAAAGTGTAATCCGAAAGAAGTTTTTTTAGAAATGGGATATTGTTAACTGTAAGAAATTCTTTTGGAGCGTGCAGTCACAACGCTGAGGTTGAATTTTTAAAATTTTTAAATTGTGCGTTCTTGTACCAATATAGTAATATGAGAATTCTTTTGTAGAAGTAGGATTTTTTGGTAAAGGTGGCATGAACTAAATTGTTCAATGAATAGAGTAATGTCACAGTTATTATCAGGAATTCGTACGTCGGATCGGTTATTTTAATATCAATTATGTTGGGCAGGTTCAATTCGTATGAATGATTCGCTTAATGTAAATTTAACCTGCACCACATAATTGATATATATATATATATATATATATATATATATATATATATATATATATATATGTCATCCACAGACAGACTGTTTCGCTGTTTCACAGCTCATCAGTGTGGCTAGAGGTCCGGTTGCCTCTAGCTAGGATCGAAACCCGACTGAATTGGCGTCAGTCGGAACTTCTACCAGTAACCCGTCGGCTCACGTCAGGGATGAAGGTGAATTTTAGCGTGTTTATTTTTAGATTTAGATAAACACACAGTGACTGATAGTGACTCAATTCTGCCGAAGAGTTATATATATATAATATATCGGCAGAATTGAGTCACTCTCAGTCAGTGTGTGTTTATCTAAATCTAAAAATAAATACGCTAAAATTCACCTTTATCCCATACTGTGCGCTGACGGCTTAGTGGTAGAAGTTCCGACTGACGCCAATTCAGTCAGGTTTCGATCCTAGCTAGAGGCAACCGGACGTCTAGCCACACTGATGAGCTGTGAAACAGCGAATCAGTCTGTCTGTGGATGACAATAATATATATATATATATATATATATATATGTGTGTGTGTGTGTGTGTAATAAAGGATATATATATATATATATATATATATATATATATATATATATATATATATATATATATATATATATATATATATATATATATAAGGAGTTAAGTGTTGAATTATACCAGGAATCAGTGGTATTAAAATGTGCTCCATACTCATATAAAAAGACAAAAAAAAATAACCTGTAGCGCTTTTAAGTATAGAAAATTAGGAGATCAGCCGATTCTGACATCTTGGCTTCAACCTTTCGGTATCTTCAGGCGATTCTGGTCAATTGATTTCCCAACGCTCTAATTTTTTTAATTAATGAACGCTTATTATTTCAAAATAAATAAATAAACGTACGACGTGAATTGTGATTGAAGGGGAGGAGGAGAAAAGCAAGGGTATTGGAAATATATCGGTGTAGGGTGAAATGAAATATGCATACTTTCTTTTCATCCCACTTCATATGAACTCAAAAGGAACTTTTTAGGATGCATACAACGGCTCATAATTTCGGATCTCTTATTCAATAGGATTTTTTCAAAAGTTTTTTTTTTAATAAGTGCTCATTAATTTAAAAAAAAATAAAGCTTCAGGAAATTAATTGACCATAATCTCCTGAAGATTGAAGTTTGGAACCAATATAACGGAATCGACTGATCTCCTAATTTTTTTTAACATATATATACATACATACATACATATATATATATATATATATATATATATATGTGTGTGTGTGTGTGTGTGTGTGTGTGTGTGTGTGTGTGTGTGTGTGTGTGTGTGTTGTGCAATATATCTTCATTCAAACATGCTTCACTGATTAATATAGATATATTGTGTTTATTTAATTTTATGCTGATCCTTTCCAGTTTTCTAATTAGTTTCTTGCTGTTAATATGAAATCAATCGGGCACCATAGTTTTTGTCAACCCAAGTACTTTCCAAGTACACCAAAAGATCTCCTGGGGTTCGTAATCCGAGGGTGAAAGACAGAGCATACATTGCAAATGATACGGATACTGGAGCTGCACTTGAAGTACCCTCCATGAGGTACTATGGGATGTGCGACATGCTAGGGCCACTTAATATGGGCTGATACCAAGATTGTCTCCGTCAGCCTGTAGAATGTGTTCTTCGTCGTCAGGCGTACAAGCGGATCTTCCACGATCCATAGTTTGTGGTGCCACGGTCCTGTTTCAGCAATGCGACGATCATCAGCAGCAAAGATTGGATGACTCGTTTTCGAAACGCAATCGGACACAGCCGTGCAGCCTCGCGTTCATTGCCATTCGCGCGGCCGATGTAAAAATCATATCTTCTTGTTCACAATATGAATACTTCGCTTTTGTTAAATGGAAAGTTATCATTTAACTCACTACTACACACTTTAAACATTGATGACCGTAGCCACAAATATCCACGAATGACAAATGTAGCCTAGAATTATGGTAAAACAGCGCCATCTACCGTAAATTTTCTTTAAACTTAGTAACTCAAAATGGAAAGACTTGCGGACATATATTTATATGGATTTTTGTCCTTGTTTTTGTATGAGGAACCCCCCAGGGTTTGTAAAAGTATTTTGATAAACAGTGTGTGTGTGCGCATGCGACATGAATAGGTGTTTCATTAAAAATGACTGACAGTGATTTTTGTAATATTCTTTTCACCTTTTCTCTCTTGTTAGCAAAAACTATGAATGCTGTTTCACTGGGCCAGCAAAATAAACAATTATTTTTCATAAACGAAAGTCATTTATTTTAATGGTGGACCAAAACAATTGGGTAGACGCATTTTCATAAGAAGACAAAGAACAAATGATAATTTGATTTGCGTCAAAGAATTGTGAGAAGAACAAAAAAAATGGCTCGTCAATAATTTGATATGTGCACAGATAAAAACATGTCATTCTGTGTTGGCTCAAAATTCGCTGGCTTTTGACAAGTCAAAGACTTCTTTAAGATTGACACAAATTTTCCCTTATTTCTCTTTTTGTGTTACAACTTTATTTCTCTCGATGTGTGGATACGTCATGGCGTGCATTTAAGTAACAGTATACTTGAGTAAGGATGTTGGACACCTCGATGCGGTGTAATGGTTAGCAAGCCTGTCTTGTTAGTACAATTACGACTGAGTAGTGAGTTCGATCTCTACTGGGTGCCCCATACTTTCGGCCTTGTGCCACATCTGAACTACGCTTGGAATATCACTACTTGAGTTGAATATGTAAATTTATACATTCGACTTTTTAATACACATATATATATATATATATATATATATAAAAAGTTGCATCTTTCATAGGATATGATTGCGCTCATATGTGTGTGGGTATTGCCACTAGTGAAATGCATTGCTATTCACCTGTGAAATGATATTCTAGGAACGCCAGTACTGTATTCTCAAGACTCGGTTCTGTCGATTGTGGCAAAGCAAGACTGTTGGAAACCCAATACACGCAACCAATTCCCAAGTCTTGAGTTCTTCCGACTGGGATCCAACTGTATGTTTACGACGCTAGTAATTGGCCATCGAGTCCGGCGATGAAAGACTGACGTTACTTCCAAACACCTTTACTTCGGCCAACTGTCTCGACGGAGGAAATGGACGGGAGCGTCACTCAGGCTGGGTTGGAAACGTTTCTTGAAAGTTCTGGTTGACAACAAGGGAATTTAAAAGGACCATCATGGCGGCTACAGAACTATGGAATAATGCAGGAGGAAAAGGTTATTTCGCAATATAGAGAGAGAGATGTGAATAGACTGACATAGATAGATAGATTTGAATAGACTGGTATATATATTAGTATGTGTGTGTGTGTGAACAGACTGAAATAGAAAGAGAGAGAGATGTGAATAGACTGACATAGATAGATAGATGTGAATAGACTGGTATATATATATATATATGTGTGTGTGTGTGTGAACAGACTGAAATAGAAAGAGAGAGAGATGTGAATAGACTGACATAGATAGATAGATGTGAATAGACTGGTATATATATATATATATTACTATATATATGTGTGTGTGTGTGTGTGAACAGAATAAATAGATAGATAGAAAGATAGATGTGAATAGACTGAGATAGATAGATGTGAACAGACTGATATATATATATTAGTATATATATGTGTGTGCGCGTGTGTGAACAGACCTAAATAGATAGATAGATAGATAGATATGAACAAACTGAAATAGATATATAGATACATGTGAATAAACTGATATATATATATATATATATATATATATATATATATATATATATATATATATGTGAGTGTGAACTGGCCGAAAATATGGATAAATAGATGTGTATAGACTGAGATAGATAGATAGATAGATAGATGGATAGATAGATAGATAATGAGCAGCCTGAGATAGATAGATAGATAGATAGATAGATAGGAACAGAGTGAGATAGATAGATAGATAGATAGATAGATAGATAGATAGATAGATAGATAGATAGATAGATAGATTGATCTATGGTACTCGAAATCTAGTCTCTTTTGCTTTGTCGTCTATCTTCGGTTCAAAATCAGTCGACGTTCAACCGGGAAGAGAGACGGTCCTCAGGTTGTTGGTAAGCCCCGAGCAAAAGATGAACATCGGCGTTCTTACATTTATATGTGTTTAATTATTTATTTTCACAAAAGAGAAAAACTTAAATGTAGAATAAAAAGTTTCTTACAACATTCAACTTCATATAAGAAAAATAAATACATTCATTATCCGCCTAAAAAATTTCTTTTCTAACCTTCAGATCCGTAAATCTTGTCATTCTATTTTCCACACCTATCTTCTTTACAAGCTCATTTTCTATGGACAAAATAGCCAAAGAATTTAGTCTGTCTCGAGTCAGGAACAATGGCGAGTATATTTTTATAAGCTTTTGTTTACTAAAGCTTCTCTTTCCGGTGGCCACAGTAATGAGTATAGCAAGCATTTATTCTGAATGCAAACCACAGATTTAGGATGACATTCTTTAAATTATTTGTGTTTATGAACCGAACGACTTCTGTTGGAAGCTTTACATCTTCAGGAAATAATTCTTTTACAATATTCAGTTCAGTCAAGAGATTTACATCCATTAATAACACTGTTTTCTTGGTGTCTTAAATTATTTTCCAAACCATGACATGGTACTTTGAGTTTATTTTTATCTGTCAGATCTTTTAGGTTACTTAAACGGGAATAAGGTATCGCTCAGCCATACCCCTTATGAGCACTGGCAAAAACACAAATGAATACAATTAGAGTGCATTAGTAAATTTGATATAATTCAAAGGTCACTAAAACATCATTACTCGTGATGAATAAACTTAATAGATACGTAAAGTCCTGTAGATGGAAACGATACTCGGACATTTAGCTGAAGGATATTTAGCCGAAACTGTAGTGGCGTACTTATGTGTATGTGACACTCTTTATCGTAATGTGCAACAGATATTAATATTTATTTACTGTTTTAATTTATATTTTTTCGAGTTTTTTTTAACAGGATTGTTTTTAATCTATTCTGTATATATTATATTTTACTTTAAATATTACTGTAAGTATTTTGAGAAAAAGTACATTTTACTACAGCAAAAATCTTAATTTTTTACGATATGAAAGATCTTTCAATTTCGCTTAAAGACATAAACTCGCTTTTATCTTACTGTTAATCTTAATGTTAAATTTAAATAATTAGTAGCAATTTTTTATCCAAATACACACACATATTTAAAAGAAAATACTAATTTCAATAAAGAAATATTGAAATAAGAAAACTTTTAATTTTAAATTTCGATTTAGTAATTTAATCACTTGAAATTCAATGGTAATTATAAGTCCTATTCTACCTTATAATACTACTAATAATAGAAAATGTGACATCGATATCCGATGGTGGATTGGAATAGCGAAAGATGCCTTTCAAAAGATAAGCAAAATATTAAGAAACAGGAAAACAGAATCAAATGAAAGAAGACTGAATTATTGTGTAATAATGAATGCTTGACATTTTTTCAGGGATGAAGAAGAAATTTACGGTAACAAAATTTTTGTTCTACAGAAGGATGTTGAGAATACCATGGGTTGAACATGTGAATAACAACAACGTCTTAAGGAAAAATGAAGCAAAAATGACGTTTATGCTTGGACTCAGAAAGAGTCAGTTGGTATTTCAAGGGCACATAATGAGGAAGGAGTGCTTGGAGAATTTGAGACTCACAAGACATACTGAAGGGAAGAGAGTCAAGTGTGGAGAGCCACAATCACCCACATCATTAAGGAACACGGCACAGAAGAGAAACTGAAGAGGTAACTTATCTCTTTAAGAGTGCTCTGCTAGATTGACCATGTACCAGATTAATGTAAGATTATGCAATGATTATTCCAGTGTAGTTTTACAATAAAGGAATCATAGACACGTTTAGGTGGGCTTTTCCACCTCTTCATTATTCAGTGTTTCGTGTTTATATTTATTTAAGAACCCCCCCCCCAAAAAAAAACGCTATGACTAATGTTTAAAATTAATTTGTAAAAATGAAAAAAAAAATTCTTGAAGCTTTTATTTTAGCTTTAATTTAAAGCTAATAGATTTTTTTTAAGCTTATCACCCCAAGCAAGGCTGGACGCCACTAGCATGCAAGGGGTTACAGAAGGTTTGGAGGAAGAGCAGATAGGAGTGGTAAAGGAGAGGATGTGGAGAAAGATAGTGGATCGATCAAGGCAAGGGGGTTACAGAAGATTTGGAGCGAGAGCAGATAGGAATGAAAGGTGAAAGGATGAGGAGAAGGGAAGTGGATAGATCAAGGCAACTGGAGATGTCGATTGACGATACACTTAAATAGTTGGAGATTTTATTTGTCAGGGAAACAGGAATAAGGAAGGGAGTTCCACAGGCGAGATATGCGAGACATGAAGCTATTGGAGTAGAAGAGACGTCTACATATAAGAGTTTCAACGGTGAAGGGGTGGGAACGGGATGCCAGCCTCGTAAAATTTCGTGTTTATATTTATTTAAGAACCCACCAAAAATAAAAACGCTATGACTAATGTTTAAAATTAATTTGTAAAAATGAAAAAAAATTCTTGAAGCTTTTATTTTAGTTCTAATTTAAAGCTAATAGATTAAACTTGATATTTTAAATAAGCAAAATACTTTACTGTATTTTAAAAACTAATTTAACTTGATTAGAAATACTATTTTTATTTTATTTTTTTGCTAAAAGAACCGACCAGCGCCTTTTTTTTTACTCATCTTTCATCGTAATGTAATTCTGTTTATTAAATAAAATTATTTCAATAATAAAATATATTTTTCCGAAACTTTATTTGAGGTGTGTTAGTTGATTTAAAGTATAATTAATCTGATTTGAAACAAATATTATTTAAGTTTAAGTTTAAAATATCGGTAAAATAGACCCCTGAGCTATTTTGCCGGTAAATCTTTTTTTTTATTATTATAAAGGCAGGTAATGTTAAAAATAACAACATACAGGTTTAACGCAAAAGTTTATTTATTTTCACCAGAAATTGTTAAGACAATTACAAATGTTTTCCACCATCAATTGTTAAAACAAAAGTTAAAATGATTTATCCATTAAGAATTGATAAAAGAAATCTAAAAGTCTGTGAATATTTTAAGTAATTCAGACAATCCCAAACTTTTTTTTTTTGGTAAAAGATGCTGATTATCGCCTTTTTTGTCTTCCTTCATCGCAATGCTCTTTATTGTTGTGGGGCAGACCCCTTTTACACAAGATGGGCACGTCCAAAGTATACTTATACTGACAGAGAGAATACCTGCAGGTTGAGATACGCTGAGTCAGGGTGAGAGATACGGAGACAGTACACAGGGTGTTCACAGAGAGTTATACGAGAGTCCAGAGAGAGAGATAATTACGGCTTCACTTACAGAGACTTGTACATATACTTTCTACTAACCCGCATTCCTGGACTACTAATCTTCACTTCAAGTCTGTATTCTTACGTTTAATACACTTATTTTTCTATCTCAATTCCTGGCGTTGTTTATTTATTTGTGGAGGATTCCATTCCCGGAATCCACAACATTTATTAAAAAAATCTTCCAAAAATAAAATATACTTTTCAGAGACTTTATTTGAGGAATATTAGATGATTTAACGTATAATTAATCTGATCTGAAACAAATATTTTTTCTAGAGACAAATGTGATGTTAATATATCTTATTTATAAAAGCAATTAAACGTTTTTTCTAATTAAATAATGTGAGTTTAACTGCGAATTTTGTTTTACGATTCAGAGCAGATTTTCGGTAAATGTTTTTTTTCTGTTTCACAAGAATAATTCATGATTTAAATTCTGCAAAGTGTCCTACTTCTAACTAATACGAATAGGAAAGTGAAATTTTAACTTCTCGAAACTTTATAAAGTTAAATGAGGGTAACAGATGTAAAAAAAATGTTTTTACGAAAAATTAAAAAAAAAATTTTAAAAATAATTTTAATAAATCCTGAAAATTTAATTAAAATCCGACAATTATTTAATTTTTGCAAGAATTTCCAAAACAAGGTGTTTTTACCGCCAAAAAGACGCTAAAAATCTCTGTAACTAATATTGAGACCATCCCCGACACAAGAAAAACAAGATTTTAACCAAAATTGCGAACGTGCTAGAAGGATTAAAAAAATTAATAAAATATTAAAAAATACCTTGTTTTTCCTCTTAATAATAACATAAACATTTTGACGATAAAACTTTGTTTTTTTATCTAGTTTGGGACATTTTTTCATGGTATGATCCTTTTTAGAAAATTTTTGGAGGTACCTATATTTATAGCTCGATCACAGATATCAGTTCTAAATTTAGAATTTCGTTCTGTACGCTGAAATTGACGATAATAAAAGAAATATAGCATGTGTATACCAACAATTTGGGGGCCACTCTTTGGATTACGAAGAATAGATTACAAATTGATGCGTCTAGAGATTATATGCAAGTTATGAATTGGTATAAAGAGTTGCGTCTTTAATGTTAAAAGTCCTATTATGATGTTTAGATTCTACTCAATATTATTAACTTAGATATATAGTGATAGAGAAAACTATTGTTTTTGGTTGGAAAAATTTTACTAAGTTAACAAAACAGACTAATTTGACTATCAGAAGTTTATTTGCAACTATTTATTTTGATACTTTTACATTATTATACCATGTAAAAATATAATATGAAAAGATTTTAGAACAAATTCGTCAATGTCTTAAAGGAAAAACAAAAAAAAACATTTTATTTTAAAAATAAAAGATATATTAACAAAAAATAAGAACCTCCTAAAATTTACTGCACAAATGCTCCTTTCTTTTCAAATACTCTTAGCAGCCTATTGTCAACATCTGACGTTAGATTTGCAATTTTAGCGGCTGGTAAGTTGTTTGCAGCAACTTTAACTGCCTCCCAGAGGTCAAACTTGCTGTTGAATTGCCTTCCATTAGAATAAATATCTCTCTTGAGTATGGTCCACAGGTTCTCAATGGGATTCAAGTCACAGCTATTTGAAGGCCAGTCCATAAGAGAATCTTCAACAAATCCCTTTTCTTTCAACCAGGATTTAGTAAACTTTGATGCATGACTGATGCGTTGTTTTGCATAAAGATCATAGATCTACGCTTGGCTAAAGACTGGTTATCAAGCCATTCAAAGAAATATTGCTCTAGAAAATCACAGTAACTTTTGGAATTCATTTTAACCCAGTCTTTCAGTTTAAATGGACACACGAGCTCATTACCAATAATCCCAGCCCATATCATGATCCCACCGCCGCCTTGTTGGCGTTTAAAAAGATTTCTTGAGTCATGTTGCTTGCAAACCCATCCTCGAGCCCATCCATCGGGCCCATCGAGGGTGATCCTTGATTCGTCTGTAAAAAGCACTTTACTGAAATCAGTTTTCATGTATTTTTTCCCACTGCAATCTTCTTTCCTTATGTTTTTTTTTTAAATGGGTTTCTTTATTTGATTTTTTACATCAGCAAACTTCCTTAATACTTTACACCTTGTTTCCCTTGACACCATAGGAGCTCCAGCGGCCTCAAATATGAACGCACTTGACGCATTTGGGTTTCTTATTAATTCTCTTCGGATATGTCATAGATCTCGCTTTGTTAAATTCCTGAATTCAGCCTGAGACTTTTTTCCTTCAATTCCATTCTTGATTGTTCGATGATCCTTTTTCAAATCCTTAGAGATTTGAAGCGAAGACTTTCCTTTGCTAATTTATTTGATTATATAGTTCTTTTCATTCAGTGTTACTTCTTTTTACGAGCCATAATACTAAATTCTAGTTCTTTCAAATAATCTCGTGACACTGCAAATTACTGAAATATACTAAATATCAATCTGAAATTGAAAATTGGGACTTAATTGCTTTTATGCTTACTCGCTATACATAATAGTACAAATTATTTGATTGGATAACATGAATTTTGCATAAAATATTTGACAATATCTCTTTTGCATATAATCTCTAGATGCAGTTTAAAATCCGTGGGTAAGTAATGCAAGTAGATCCTAAATATTAAACTGATTCAGAAAAGAGAGCTTAATATAATTTTTATTATAGAGCATATAAGTGAATTACAATTAATGAGATCCAAACAATTTACCTCATACAGATGATCATTTCGTCCATGGGAAAGAAGTTTTAACAGGACTTATCAATCCAAATACATTTACTAAAATGAATAAATTCCCACGTTTCGTTACAGGAAATTTGAAAGGCAAAGGAAGGAAAGAAGGAAAAGAAAAGAATAAAAGGAGATGGTGTAAGAATTGGACTATAATAGAGAAGAGGGTTATATAGATACACAGGGGTAAGAAACCTAAGGTGGTTGTGATGAAGTCCAGGGAAAAACTACTTTCTCAAGGACGAAATGAAGAAATGATCATCTGTATGAGTTAATTTGTTTGGATCTCACTAATTGTATATATATATATATATATATATATATATATATATATATATATATATATATATATATATATATATGTAGAGAGAGAGAGAGAGAGAGAGAGAGTATAGAGAAGCCGCAAACATATTTGGTTATAATGTGGATTTTTAAATATATATTATACTTTATTTTCCATAGTTTTGCTACACGTGTTTCCGGTCTCACGATCATCATCAGGCAAAGAGTGGTTATCCCCTCCTATTATTAAAAGGAATTCATTTTCCTTATTTTTTCCGATGTTTAACCATTTTTTTTTGTGTGTAGAAGTAATCCAAATTTTTCTTTTGAATTATGGTGAAAATATTATTTTGCTTAAGGATAATAAAACAATTAGGACTGGCCAGAGAAAGCGAAGGAAGGAGGTCTTTGTTCTTATCTTTTTTATGACATCTGTATCTGCTTAGACATATCTCCAATTTTGTGTATTGTGTGTGAGTCCGTGGTTTTATGTAATAATAATAATAATAATAACAATAATAATAATAATAATAACGAAATTAACCCCTGCATAAATGCGGTTCATTAAAATTTGATCTCTTGTTACCTGATCGACCTTGCCGGATAATGGTAATCAGGCCGTCGGATTTTAAATTTGATTCACTTACGTACAAATGCCCTTAGCGAAGGCCTGAAACCATCTTTTCCCTTCAGGACTTGTACCTGAAGAAATCATTGTTATTCTAAAGAAAAAATCGTTAATATTCGCCAAAAAAAAGTATTTTTACAATCTAAAATATCTTTCGACTTCAAATAACCAGCAAGATATTGGTAAACCGTAAAAAATATACAATCAATAATTTTAAATTTTTGGTAAATCTAAACAGCCCCGTCCCTATACGTTTAAAACTTTGGATGTAATGCACTAATGTGTTAAATAGTTTCAGCATCCCATCTGAGGTGTTAATTAAACCAAAAAAGGCATGAAACGTACTAATCTTTAAATCCAGAAGGTGGGCCCAAACTTTTGGCCTTATAGGGTAAGTACATTTTTATTTTGTTATTCATTGTTTTACATGCGTCTTTCGATGAAAATGCTTCAATATTTTCCGAGAAAAAATATACAAATATGGCATTGCAAATCTGAACGTTTTCGCGTTCTCTTCCCGCGCTTTTTAATTTTTTTTTCTAATGAAAACAAAAATAAATTCAATAAATTAATTTCAAACATCGAGAAACGCTTCCGTCGACCACCATAGTGTTTCGGTTCAATCTGAGAAGAAACTAACTTTGTGTTGGTTTTCTGTGGTGAGAGTCAAGAACTGAAGCGAAGAAAAAAAGGCGGAAAAAGTCGAAAGGAAGAAAGCAAATGAAGGATGGGTGGGGGTAGGGGTGAATGGGAGTCGGGTGAGGAAGTGCATTAGAACCATGAGGAGGATTTGCCGGGAAAGCTTTAGCGGATGGTACATCAATACTGCTTTGTCAAAATGGTCACAAGGCGAATTTGAAAAGATATAGAGTGGCCAAAATTCGTTTCTCGCACGCACTGCTCAGTCGCCTCTGCCAAGTGCATGACTGTGCAACCATTTCAAGATTTTTCGCAGCCGCCCCCACACCACCCGATTAACCACTCGACCCTCGCCCTCGAATTCTGCTTGTTTTTCTTTTCGTCCAGTCAGCGGTCGTTTTTATCTTCTTCTTCTTCTTCTTCTTCTTCTTCTTCTTCTTCTTCTTCTTCTTCTTCTTCTTCTTCTTCTTCTTCTTCTTTCTCTTCTTCTTCTTCTTCTTCTTCTTCTTCTTCTTCTTCTTCTTCTGCAGCAACAACGTCTTTTTTACTTCTGCACTCCTTAACACACAGAGAAACTTTTAGCGTTCAATTAGCTGGTTTCGTTTTTGCTAGTTCGATCGTCATTTGTGGGTGCGTGTGTGCTTTGGGGGTGGGGAGCCAAGATCGATAGACAAAGTGAGAGGGAGAAAAAGAGAGAGAAGTGAACTGGAGTAGTCAGAAGATCATCGGACTGTTTCATAAAAATGCTTATATATCAATTGAAATAGACAAAGAGAAAGAAGAAAGGATCTTATTGTGATAGATAGATAGATAGATAGATAGATAGATAGATAGATAGATAGATATGAACAGACTGAGATAGATAGATAGATAGATAGATAGATAGATAGATAGATATGAACAGACTGAGATAGATAGATAGATAGATAGATAGATAGATAGATAGATAGATAGATAGATAGATAGATAGATAGATATGAACAGACTGAGATAGATAGATAGATAGATAGATAGATAGATAGATAGATAGATAGATAGATAGATAGATAGATAGATAGATATGAACAGACTGAGATAGATAGATAGATAGATAGATAGATAGATAGATAGATAGATAGATACTGAAAATAACTAAGATAGATAGATAGATAGATAGATAGATAGATAGATATTAACAAACCAAGTTAGATAGATAGATAGATAGATAGATAGATAGATACTGAAAAGAACTAAGATAGATAGATAGATATATATTAACAAACCTAGATAGATAGGAACAGAGTGAGATAGATAGATATATGGATAGATAGGAACAGAGTGAGATAGATATATATATAGATAGATAGATAGATAGATAGATAGATAGATAGATAGATAGATAGATAGATAGATACTGAAAAGAACTAAGATAGATAGATAGATATATATTAACAAACCTAGATAGATAGGAACAGAGTGAGATAGATAGATATATGGATAGATAGGAACAGACTGAGATAGATAGATAGATAGATAGATAGATAGATAGATAGATAGATAGATAGATAGATAGATAGATAGATAGATCACATTCTGATAGTGAGAGCAAACTTGAGAAAAAGAAATAAAGAAAAAGGATGACATTGATATAGACTGTAACCGAAAGAATGTGAGTAGCTGCAAAAAGTGAGAGGAGAGACCTGGAATCTGAGAGGGAGGGGGAAAGAATGAGTGGGTTGGATGGGCGACGGAGGGGAGGAAGTGAAGGTAGGGAGAGTATGGAGAAGGTTCGGGGGAGAGTGAGAGGAGGAGGGAGAGAGTAATCGAAAGTTAGGTTAGCTGCGATTTTTTTTTTCGCTTACACTCAAATATCGCCATCGTATATAATGTTTCGCCACCGACGTTTTTCAAACACACGCGTCTGCTAGAGCGACCAAACCACGTCCCTGTTTCAGGAACCTGCTCAAGTACATTTGTGTTTCTTCAAAATGCCCACAGATTCTAACTGGTGTTTGTACTGCACCTATGTTGAGCGCACCTGACAGTTACTGAAAGAGGGCGCCTAATCACAAGTTTGGACAACACTTGCACAATGACTTGTGATTTAGTTCTTGCAAAGCCCGAACAGTTACGTCTATTCAATATCACTCACAATTCTTGGGTCAACTCGTAGTATGGTTTTCAGACATTTTCCAAAGAGATTTTTATACCAATAAATCATACACACCCAAACTATAACACGTGTATACTACAACAAGCAGTGTGAACATAACGAAAAGAGATAGTGTCTCACTTATAATAAATCTCAATTCGAACTGCTGGAGTATCTATATTTATATTTACCAACGGCATTTCGAGCGGGCCGAGCGTATCTTCTATGTCTGTGGCGAGGACATATTTCACAACGGGAAAATGAAGAAGACCACAAGCCGGAGAGCTTCTAGAATTTGAGCGGCGAGGGCAGAAACATACAAGACAAACGGGAAAACTGCTCTGTGGGCTCATGTGTTGCCACATGACAACTGGCCCAGGCAGAGCTCCTGCTTCATCCGTCTCGACTTCAAACCGCTATCTAACCGACCGTCACTCCGTGAACTGACGTCACTGAGCGACCGTCACGTGACACGCGTGCGTTCATCGCAACCAAGTGGAGATACTCGCCTTTCGCATCGCTACGCTTAATTCCAAACCACTAAACGTTATCCTAAACACTAACCATTTGAATTTTAATTTCTATATTTGTCTACTCTGTTGCAAAACCTTAAACCCAAATTCAGAGGCGTGGGTAGTGTAACAGCTATTGGGACGGAAAAGGTATTGACACTAACAAAAAGTCATAGATCCATCTTCCCCCAAGCTATGGGTTAAATAGCCGGATAGACTAGGCTTTCCTACCTTGAGACAGAAAGCAGTTTAGTAGTAGGAAAACTGAATTCAAATCCTGCCTGAAGAGTGACGGATTCCGTTAGACAAGCTTGCCCTAGACACCTCACTGCTATTATGACTTCACTACATTTGATGCCCTTATGATCCTAATTTGAAACACTAATTTCTATTCATAGATTCTAATTCCGCTCATTAATTTCAAATGGTATGCCAATATCCTAACCCTAATCCATGTGTTAAACTTTAATCCTAATTCTCAATACCAATTGTAAACCCAAAGTCTCTCTCTAAACATCAACCTTAATTTTTAATTTCAAGTCTCAACCCTATTTTTTTAAATTTTTAATTTGAAACCTTAAATTTAATTCTAAGTCTCAAACTTAATTTTTAATTTCAAACCTTAAATTTCGCCCTAATTCTGGGTCTAAGCCCAAACACCTATTTTGTTTTAAATTTCAAACCCTAATTCTAATCCTAGCGTAAAATTCGAACCCATTTCCTAACTGCTTCAAAACTGGTGTTATCATGTCGTCATTTTAACCGAGGTACGCCGCCATTTTAAATCATTTTAAAGTTCTTTTTTTCTGCATTTTTTTTCCATTTTTGCTTCCCATCGTCTCTCCAAAATGTCACTGAGAAAAGATTAATTTAGACCAAAATTTTGATGCAAAATAAAGTTTCTCCAAGACGGCAAATACAAGGGTCATTCAATAAATAAGTTGAATTTTTCGGTATAAGGACTTCTAATACAGATAGAAGCTTACTCTTTTTTTTAATTTTTTTTTTTTACTTCTTTTTCACATGGATTTAATTTCTTTTGCAAATTAAAAAAAAACTTTGAAAGTTTTGGCGATTAACAAAGATGACCGACCAAGAAGCATGCTCCAGGATTGAACAGCGGTCAGTTATCAAGATTTTGGTTGCTGAAGGGTGCAAACCAGTTGAAAATGTCAACTGTGTATGGTGCCAAATGTTTCAGCCAAAAAATGTCTACAAGTAGGCTAAATTGTTTAAAGAAGGACGGAGCAGTGTTGAGGATGAAGACAGGCCTGGGAGGCCTACAGAACTGAGGTCTCCTGAGGTGATCGAATCAGTCAATGACCTCATTCAGTCTGACAGAAGGGTGACAGTGGATGACATTGCAAGGATTTTGAGCTTATCTGTTGGGACAAACGCAGGGGTCATCAGTCAGGAGGAGTCATCTTGCATCATGACAACGCAAGGCCTCACACAGCAGCCCAAACGGTGCAGACGATCAACGAGTTAGTCTGGGAACTGCTCCCTCATCCCCCTTACAGCCCAGACCTTGCCCCTTCAGACTTTCACCTGTTTGGTCCCTTGGAAGCGTTCAGGATAGGCACGAAGTTTAAAAGTGACGATGAAGTCAAAAGTGTTGTGAGTGACTGGCTGAGACATCAGTCCAAAGACTTTTACGCTGAGGGAATACGGAAGCTTGTGCACAGATGGGAAAAGTGTGTGACAGTGCTGGGAGACTACGTTGAAAAAAAGTAAGCTTCTATCTGTATTAAAAGTCCTTATACCGAAAAATTCACCTTATTTATTGAAAGACCCTTGTACTTTGCCATCAATTATACGAATCAGTATTCAAACTTCCTTCAATGTTACCTTAATCGACAGAAAACTTAACCCCCCACACACACACACTAAAAAAAGAACAGAGAACACAACAGTCAATAAATTGGGATAATAACAATAAGGACGAGAGGATTAGTCCGAATGTAAGAATGATAACTCCTCAATCCTTATTAAGGAGTTATCATTCACTATTTGCCCATATCAGGGGCCCTAACAGGCAGTGGGTCAGAGCGGACCTGGGAGCAACATTAAGAGCAAAATAGAATAATGTGAGGTATTGAGTTCGAATTCCAGTCGAATCCATGACATTCACTTACGTACTAATAGCCTTGGGAAAGGTATGAATCCTCTTCTTCTCTCCTATGGGTAAATAGCAGGACAGACCGGGTTCTACAGCCTTTGGATGGCAACTGGTCTACCGCAGAAAGAAATGGCAACCTACTGCGGGAAAAAATCTACCTCGTTAGTTATGTACCGAAAGATACATGATCGCCTAAGCGTGTATCATGCATGGCACATAACTGAGCCTTAGACATAGACAACTGAAAGAAAACAACTTCCATTAGATTGAATAAAGGGCTCAATTTGAAATTCCCGGATCGGCAAATATCTGGAGAAGGTCGGAGGAAACAATCACCGAAATTTTTTGATAATAACAAAGATGATGACATTAGTCCGGCTGTAAATAACACAAATAATAAACTCCTAATTCAGGAACTTCAGACAGAAGCTTTTGTATATTTGTTTCTCTTTGTGACTCCAATATCAACGTCATTGGCAAAAAAAAGGTGACTCCAAAAGTTTAATACAAAACAAAATTACAAACATGAGAAAATCACATTAATCTTAAATTCTGTTTTGTTTCTTAAAAAAAGTTTTAAAATTTTGGGCAATTCGATTTTGTTTTTCTTTAAATTATTCATAACAAAATTCTATTTTGAATCTATAATTATTATATTTATTTATTTTATTTTCTTCTTAAATTCTATTTATTTATTTATTGACGAATTCTTCTGACCAAGATTTGGTTTTCAGGCATAAACATCTCGACTGAGATTTTTCTTATAATTAAACTTCTGCGAAAAAAAAGGACAGTCTTGTTTGAGAAAATCATGATATGAAGAATAAAAAATTATTTCTTAAGCAAAGACAAAGAATGGCAGGCAATCATGAATTTCCGATTTACTGCTGCTTTTATAAAAGAAAAAATATGTGATGGGCGTAGGTCCTTTCAATACTATCTCTCTCTCTCTCTCACTCACGCTCTCGCTCTCTCACGCTCTCTATCTCTCACTCATGCTCTCTCTCACTCACGCTCTCTCTCTATCTCACCCACGCTCTCTCTCACTCACGCTCTCTCTCTCTCTCACTCACGCTCTCACTCACTCACGCTCTCTCTCTCACTCACGCTCTCTCTCACTCACCCTCTCTCTCACTCACGCTCTCACTCACTCACGCTATCTCTCTCTCACTCACGCTCTCTCTCACTCACTCTCTCTCTCACTCACGCTCTCTCTCTCACGCTCTCTCACTCATGCTCTCTCTCTCTCTCACGCTCTCTCTCTCTCTCACTCACGCAAATCTATGCATCTCATCAGGCAATTGTAATCATCGTACCTGGATACACACACACACACACACATATATATATATAAAAGTATATATATATATATATATATATATATATATATATATATATATATATATATGACAAATTGTAAAGATTTTTTCCAGTTTGTCATGTTTTTCTAAATAATGTTTGTTGATATATAAAATTATACAAAATTATATATCGTTATATATATATATATATATATATATATATATATATATATATATATATATATATATATATATATATGCAGAAATATAGTCTTAAAGTGTGCTATATTTATGGGGTAAAGTGCTCAATATCAGAATGTGTGAATATAAAAGTGGACATGGAATTCAGCACTTAGAGGCGACAGTCTGTTTCATGCTAGTGCAATCGTCAGGCGACTAGTGCTGTTATTTTTCTCGGCTGTTTATATAAGGGTCAGTGGTGCATTATGGGTAGTATATTTTGGCGGTTACTTTTACCAGAAGTCGCCTATTTGTTTATTTATTTATGTCAAATTATTTTGCTTGTTTTTTGTTTGTTTTTTTATTTTTATTTTTATTTTTTATCTTATATATTTATTTATTTATTCTTTTATTTTGATCGGTGTTTTTGGTTAACGTAGTAAAAATTTGTTTATATAGCTTATTGTTGGTAGTCTGTAATGGCCGTCATTTACCGGAAATCGCTTGTTCGCTTATTTATTTGGGTCAAATTGTTTTGCTTGTTTTTATTTTTATATTTTATCTTATATATTTGTTTATTTGTCATTGATGTATATATATACTTATATATATATATATGTATATAACGATATATAATTTTGTATATATATATATATATATATATATATATATATTCAGAGTGCAAATGGAGAAATTGTCGTCTAAATTACGCAAAAATGAAAATAACACTGACATCTCATTTTAACAGATATATTTACCAAAATTACAGCAAAATATCTTGAAATACTAAAGATTAAACTTATTCAATAAAATCCCTATTGGCTTCAACCACAGAATCTCCTGCAACTCTTCTGGACGGTCTCCTTGTTTAAGTTAGTGAGTGCTGATATAATCCTTGCCTTCAGTTCATCTTTGGTGTTACAAGGAGTTTTGCTCGCCTCTCGCTCAACTGCGCCCCGCACATAATAATCAAGGGGGTTGCAGTCTGGGGAGTTATGCAAGGGGTGATGTGGTCGCAAAAATTGTTCGACAGACATGACTGGGTTACCCTGCTTGTGTGGCATGGGGCAGAGTCCTGTTGTCAGACATAGGGTCTTCCAGCAGCCACCCTCTTGACCCAGAGCAGCCATTCCTTTTCATTGTTTTCTTTCATCGCGAGAGACGCGAGCTTACACAAAAATGTTGATGATAAAAGTTGTATTGATTATGCTTTGGGCATTTTTTCATCATGGTATGCTCATTTTGTAGCGAATCTTTCGTTGTTTACTTTTCTGTTTAAAAAATGCAATAAATAGAAGGTTGATATCTTTTCTCTTAATTCGGCCCAAAATAAAAAGAATTTATATTTACTAAAATTCACACCAAGAGTTATCCCCTTAGATTGCATTCTGGTTGGGCTGACCTATCACTATCACCCCAAAGGTAGGCGATCCGAATGCGCTATTTCTAAATGTGGCGTCTGCGTTCGCGCCCACTCCGATAAACAAGTCAGATAAAGAGATTGTTCTTTTTTTATTTAAATTTTAAAATTTCGTTGTAAGTATTTTGAATACCATCCGCACTTAGAAATGTAAATAATCCCCTGATTTTTGCTAATAATTCCCTGATTTTTGTGAATAATTCCCTGATTTTCGCGAATAATTCCCTGATTTTTGCGAATAATTCCCTGATTTTTTAGAATAATTCCCAGATTTCTGTGAATAATTCTCTGATATTTGTGAATAATCCCCTGATTTTTGGGAATAATTCCCTGATATTTGTCAATAATCCCTTGATTTTTATGAATAATTCCCTGATATTTGTGAATAATTCCCCAATTATTGTGAATAGTTCCCTGATATTTGTGAATAATTCTTTGATTTTTGTGAATAGTTACCTAATATCTGTGAATAATTCCCTGATTATTGTGAATAATTGCCTGATATTTGTCAATAATTCCCAGATTTTTGTGAATAATTCCCTGATTTTTTTTAATAATTCACTGATATTTGTGAATAATTCCCTGACTTTTGTGAATAATTCCCTGATTTTTGTGAATAATTCCCTGATTTTTGTTAATAATTCTCAGATATTTGTGAATAATTCCCTGATATTTGTGAATAATTCCCTGATATTTGTGAATAATTCTGTTTTTTGTGTATAATCCCCTGATTTTTGTGAATAATCCCCTGATTTTTGTGAATAATCCTCTGATTTTTGTGAATAATTCCCTGATTTTTGCTCTGAAATTTGAGGTTGTTGCGAGGCTAGCTGAACAAATATTGATTTAAAAATTAAATTTTTTTAAAAAAGTGCCAAAAACTGAATAAAAATACAAACTTTGATTTAAAATTTATCAATTTTGCGGGTGAGTAAATATCAGCAATAAGTAACTTTACCGGAATTGTTTGAATTAACAAACAAAATCCGAAGTTTGTTTAGAATTAGGAAGTCCTAATAAGCTTTGTTAAATAGTGGCCCTTAAAAAATGTTTCGTAAAACACGTTCATATTGACTGTCAATAATATATACAGAATTTGTCTGTTTTTCACTCACTATTGGTCATGTTTTCCTTGAATATACCCCGGCCATGTGGAGGGCGTTTAACTGAGTGTAGAGTGCCCATTGGCCATTTTAATTGGAAAAGAAATTTGACCGGACGTGAGGACAACGGGTCACGGGGTCTGAGAAATGCAATAGAATCTTCCACGTGACTGTTTCTGTTGAGCACGCGACATGATCATGAATTTATTTCGAGAATTGTGCCTCCCCCCACACGGGCAGCGTCGCCGATCACACATATACATCAGCACGCACGTGCACTCACAAACGTAGACAAAAAAAACGCGCGCACACACAGAAATCCACACACACATATATACATGCGCGGGCACTCACACATGGTATGTACATATATACAAAAACAAGCGACATAGAGACACTAGACAGAAAGACTTGCAAACATAGGCTGACATAAGGCTTCAATATTGGAGTCCCAACAAGTAGGAAGCAATACTCTTCGTAACATCATACAAACTAACGATCGACCGCTAATTACACACACACACATACACACACATATATATATATATATATATATATATATATATAGTGAAACCTAATGAGCCAGACAAACCTACCAAGGTTTCACTTAGGCAGATCGTCAGGTTTGCGCTACGTTTGTATCGAACACTTTAGTTAGTTGTTTACCCGTATCGGGGTTTTTTCTTTGGGCCTTGAACCTGTATCTGTGCGATTATTTTCGACAGACTTTCATGTTCCTGGCTCTTTCTTTTTTAAACCTTTTTTCCCTTCGAGATTGATTTAACTATTGGTAAATCAAGAATTCGAAGGTTTTTCGACACGAGTATAGTTACCTATATATATATATATATATATATATATATATATATATATATATATATATACCTACGTTTGGTGTACGAGTTAAGTTTCGTTGGTTAACCAGGCACAAGATATATCTTATTGTTTTGAAATAAACAATTAACTATATCTCGTGTCCGATGAGTTGGGTAGCCAACGAAACTTTAGTAGCACACCAAATGTAGCTATATGTGCATTTATTAATATATATATATATGTGTGTGTGTCAATGTACTCTCCTAAAATAAAGAAAATTCGTCCACATTATATTTAGCCTTCTCTTAAATTAAATGTTCCGAACGTTAGAATTGTACTTTATTCATTCTCATCTTACATCCACAGAGAGACTGTTTTGCTGTATCACAGCTCATCAGTGTGGCTAGACATCCGATCGCTTCAAGCCGGGATCGAAACCAGACCGATTTGGCATCAGTCGGAGATTCTATCAGCGCTCGGTAGACAGAAAGGCTAATTTTTGCATATCTATTTTTTCATAAACACGCCAGTTACCCAGAGAACTCTATCCGTTAAAAGAGTTTTGCATTATCAGCAGTAATAGTTACTGTTTAGTAATTCGCGCTTTCTCTCAACAGTGCACGACGGAATTAATTTTTTCTAACAGATGAAATGCGACACAATACCATTTTTTTACAATTTGTTATATAATTTTCTCTCTCCCCTCTCTCTCTCTCTCTCTCTCTCTCTCTCTCTCTCTATATATATATATATATATATATATATATATATATATATATAGTCTCTTATATGTTCATAATTTTTTTTAAATTTCTGCACGTTTCCCCAATATACTGTGAGGAGCAGTTCTGACATTTTATTTTATATATACCAGCTTCGGAATTACTATTATTGGAGATATTTTTAGTTATGATCATATCTGTCATAACATTGGATGTGCTTGTAATTCTGATATCGTTCAAATTGGATAGATTATTTTGAATAGTAAATGTTATATATATATATATATATATATATATATATATATATATATATATATATATAGTATATTTGGGCATCAATCCTTCTTTATACAAGTTTCGTTAAAGACAACTGACAAATTACGCTTTTTAAGTAAGCTTTTTATTTATATTCTTTTGTTTGTATAATTTTTTCTGGGCATAAATTTTTTCTGGCTGTAAAAGTTGCCCAAATGTTCTGTATATCCAATCATTTTCGGTTCTTCTTTTAGCTATTATCAAGAGTGATTTTGATTTTGATTTTCAACTGATTGTATGAATTTTTTTATGGGCAGATTGTCCAGCACTCACTGTCATACAGGAGGACAGATATCACGTTAGCAATTCAGTAATCTTTCCCTTGCTTCTAGCGAATTTTTTTCCATTTCTTAGTTCTATGCTTAGCTTCTGGAAGTCATCTTTGTCTATCTCAATGCGTCTTTGGATTTTAGTGTCACACTTTCCGTCTTCTGTTAAAATACGTCCCAGATATCTACATTTTTGTACTTATTCGCTTTTGGCATCTCCAATTTATATTTTGCATGTTAGCCTGTTCCCTTTTGCTAACAACCATGAATTTTGTCTTCTTGCAATTAACGTTTAATCTTCCTTCTCACTTTCAAATATTTTCAATAAGAAGTTGCCAAATTTTAACAGTTGATTCTTGGTGAAGTCGTCGTCTTTTCTCTCCAAATCCTATTCTAATACTCATCAAGAGAGTTGTATCGACTTCAGGGCACACTGAAAATCAGTGTGATTTTTCATGTTTAGCATCTTCGTAAATATTTATCAGTCCTCTCTGTGAATTCCCTTTTCTATCATGAAAATGCAGCAGGTGTTCGAAGATCTTGTAACTTTTTATGGGGAAAGTTTGTTTTTTAATTTGATTGATTTTTCTTCGAATTTCGTTGCTCCATATGTTTACTGCGATTGTTGGTTCTGTCCACTATCGATGTTAGAATTCTATTTGGTATTGATGACAAAACCATTTTCATAATAGTTACTGTTTATACAGCTATTACCATTTGTTGTCTAACTCCGATATTATTATCAAGTGCTTCTTTCATTTCGTTTACTTGAAGACAACATGCATCAAATTTAATCAATTTTAATTCACCCCCCCCTTAATTATGCTGACATCTCAAGAAGTAAACATACACAAAAAAACGGGATGAGTTATAAAGGTCGCGTCCACAAAGAACAAATAAAGAATTGAAAAATTGATACATGCATACAAACTAACGAAATAAATTAGACATGTTTAGTCTACGAAAACAATGGTTCTAGGTTTGATGATAAACTACATCCGGTAGCAAGGCAACTGATGGCAAAGGTTTTAAGGAGTTTGGTAAAACCACTTAATTGTTGTTGTTCCCAGGTCTACCCTCACCCGGAATGGTAGCAAATATTGGGATCCCAACTAGAGTAACAAAGTGAACCTAAAACAAAACACAATGAAAATATAAAAATACATCTTTATAACAAAATGACCAACAATACATTTTATAACAAAATGACCAACAATACATTTTATAACAAAATGACCAATAATACCTTTTATAGCAAAATGACCAATAATACCTTTTATAGCAAAATGACCAACAATAAATTTCATAACAAAATGACCAAGAATACATTTTATAAAAAAATGACCAATAATACATTTTATAACAAAATGACCAACAATAAATTTTATAACAAAATGACCAACAATACATTTCATAGCAAAATGACCAACAATACATTTTATAGGAAAATGACCAACAATACATTTTATAGTGAAATGACCAACCGTTCATTTTATAGCAAAATTACCAATAATACATTTTATAACAAAATGCCCAATAATACCTTTTATAGTAACATGACCAACCGTTCATTTTATCACAAAATTACCAATAATACATTTTATAACAAAATGACCAATAATACCTTTTATAACAAAATGACCAATAATACCTTTTATAAAAAAATGACCAAATATACATTTCATAACAAAATGACCAACAATAAATTTTATGACCAATAATACCTTTTATAGCAAAATGACCAATAGCAACTTTTATAGCAAAATGACCAACAATACACTTTATAGCAAAGGGACCAACAATACATTTTATAACATAATGATCAACAATATAATTTATAGCAAAATGACCAACAATATATTTTATAGTAAAATGAACAACAAAACATTTTATAGCAAAATGACCAACAATACACTTTATAACAAAATGACCAATAATACATTTTATCTGTAGTTAGAGGCATTCAGTTGGCATCAAAATATATTTAGTTAAACTCACCAGTGTTTCTCAATTTTTTTTCTCTTGGATGCATTTTCGGAATTAAAATTTGTCAGCACCTCACCAAATATTATGTGATAAAAAGATACATGTAAAAAAAACAAAAAACAGAGTAAGTGTTAAAGCGAGTTAACCGCGGGTTCAAAATCAGAATATTATCATTGATAACTCTCTCCTCCAATTTGCGGACTCTAGTTACATTTTAACACTTGATATTGTGTAACACTATAACAATTATATAATCGTCAATAATTATTTATAACTATTTATACTGGGACCCATGCATACAATTACAACGAATCGATTATAATATTTTAAATTTTGAAATGATATTTATTTTTGACTTAAAATTTTTTGGAACTGCTTCTAAATCTTTGATTGTCTCTTATTCATTCCGCCTCAACTGCTGTTCACTTCTGCCGCTCCGTATGGGTACCACTGAGTTAAAGACAAAAGATTATGTTCAAAACATTTAGATTTAGACATTAAAGAACCCAAAGAGGCGTTGATATGCTAAATATAACAGAAAAAATACATCCATGTAAACAAAACTACGTAGAATTAAAAATTGATACTTAATTCAGTACGACACGAATTCCAAAATTTCTGCAGCTATTTAAAAGGCGAAATATAATAAATTCAGGAAAAACTTTCCTTTTTATTTTGCATTTAATCATATACAGTAGAATTCCCCATATCAGAACGAACTCATATCCGAAATTCGTCACATCCGAAAATCCCCTATCTGAACGACATCGTAGACGAAATTCCTCCAATCCGGACGCCATCCTATCCGAAAGTCCTCCCATTTGAACGTCCACATATCCAAACCTCCTCTTATTCAAGAGTCTTCCCATCTGCACCTCCTTATATCCGAAATTCCGCCTATCCGGACGTCATCCTATCCGAAAGTCCTCCCATCTGAACGTCCACATATCCAAACCTCCTGCTATTAAAGATTCCTCCCATCTGCACCTCCTTATATCCGAAATTCCTCCTATCCGGACGTCATCCTATCCGAACGTCGTCCCATCTGAACGTCCACATATCCAAACCTCCTGCTATTCAAGAGTCCTCCCATCTGCACCTCCTTATATCCGAAATTCCTCCTATCCGGACGTCATCCTATCCGGACGTCCTCCCATCTGAACGTCCACATATCCAAACCTCCTGCTTTTCAAGAGTCCTCCCATCTGCACCTCCTTATATCCGAAATTCCTCCTATCCGGACGTCATCCTATCCGGACGTCCTCCCATCTGAACGTCCACATATCCAAACCTCCTCATATTCAAGAGTCCTCCCATCTGCACCTCCTTATATCCGAAATTCCTCCTATCCGGACGTCATCCTATCCGGACGTCCTCCCATCTGAACGTCCACATATCCAAACCTCCTGCTATTCAAGAGTCCTCCCATCTGCACCTCCATGTATCCGAAATTCCTCCTATCCGGACGTCATCCTATCCGAACGTCCCCCATCTGAACGTCCACATATCCAAACCTCCTCATATTCAAGAGTCCTCCCATCTGCACCTCCTTATATCCGAAATTCCTCCTATCCGGACGTCTTCCTATCCGGACGTCCTCCCATCTGAACGTCCACATATCCAAACCTCCTCATATTCAAGAGTCCTCCCATCTGCACCTCCTTATATCCGAAATTCCTCCTATCCGGACGTCATCCTATCCGGACGTCCTCCCATCTGAACGTCCACATATCCAAACCTCCTGCTATTCAAGAGTCCTCCCATCTGCACCTCCATGTATCCGAAATTCCTCCTATCCGGACGTCATCCTATCCGAACGTCCCCCATCTGAACGTCCACATATCCAAACCTCCTCATATTCAAGAGTCCTCCCATCTGCACCTCCATGTATCCGAAATTCCTCCTATCCGGACGTCTTCCTATCCGAACGTCCTCCCATCTGAACGTCCACATATCCAAACCTCCTGCTTTTCAAGAGTCCTCCCATCTGCACCTCCTTATATCCGAAATTCCTCCTATCCGGACGTCATCCTATCCGGACGTCCTCCCATCTGAACGTCCACATATCCAAACCTCCTCATATTCAAGAGTCCTCCCATCTGCACCTCCTTATATCCGAAATTCCTCCTATCCGGACGTCATCCTATCCGGACGTCCTCCCATCTGAACGTCCACATATCCAAACCTCCTGCTATTCAAGAGTCCTCCCATCTGCACCTCCATGTATCCGAAATTCCTCCTATCCGGACGTCATCCTATCCGAACGTCCCCCATCTGAACGTCCACATATCCAAACCTCCTCATATTCAAGAGTCCTCCCATCTGCACCTCCTTATATCCGAAATTCCTCCTATCCGGACGTCTTCCTATCCGGACGTCCTCCCATCTGAACGTCCACATATCCAAACCTCCTCATATTCAAGAGTCCTCCCATCTGCACCTCCTTATATCCGAAATTCCTCCTATCCGGACGTCATCCTATCCGGACGTCCTCCCATCTGAACGTCCACATATCCAAACCTCCTGCTATTCAAGAGTCCTCCCATCTGCACCTCCATGTATCCGAAATTCCTCCTATCCGGACGTCATCCTATCCGAACGTCCCCCATCTGAACGTCCACATATCCAAACCTCCTCATATTCAAGAGTCCTCCCATCTGCACCTCCATGTATCCGAAATTCCTCCTATCCGGACGTCTTCCTATCCGAACGTCCTCCCATCTGAACGTCCACATATCCAAACCTCCTGCTTTTCAAGAGTCCTCCCATCTGCACCTCCTTATATCCGAAATTCCTCCTATCCGGACGTCATCCTATCCGGACGTCCTCCCATCTGAACGTCCACATATCCAAACCTCCTCATATTCAAGAGTCCTCCCATCTGCACCTCCTTATATCCGAAATTCCTCCTATCCGGACGTCATCCTATCCGAACGTCCTCCCATCTGAACGTCCACATATCCAAACCTCCTGCTATTCAAGAGTCCTCCCATCTGCACCTCCTTATATCCGAAATTCCTCCTATCCGGACGTCATCCTATCCGAACGTCCCCCATCTGAACGTCCACATATCCAAACCTCCTCATATTCAAGAGTCCTCCCATCTGCACCTCCATGTATCCGAAATTCCTCCTATCCGGACGTCTTCCTATCCGAACGTCCTCCCATCTGAACGTCCACATATCCAAACCTCCTGCTTTTCAAGAGTCCTCCCATCTGCACCTCCTTATATCCGAAATTCCTCCTATCCGGACGTCATCCTATCCGGACGTCCTCCCATCTGAACGTCCACATATCCAAACCTCCTCATATTCAAGAGTCCTCCCATCTGCACCTCCTTATATCCGAAATTCCTCCTATCCGGACGTCATCCTATCCGAACGTCCTCCCATCTGAACGTCCACATATCCAAACCTCCTGCTATTCAAGAGTCCTCCCATCTGCACCTCCTTATATCCGAAATTCCTCCTAACCCGACGTCATCCTATCCGAACGTCGTCCCATCTGAACGTCCACATATCCAAACCTCCTGCTATTCAAGAGTCCTCCCATCTGCACCTCCTTATATCCGAAATTCCTCCTATCCGGACGTCATCCTATCCGAACGTCCGCCCATCTGAACGTCCACATATCCAAACCTCCTGCTATTCAAGAGTCCTCCCATCTGCACCTCCTTATATCCGAAATTCCTCCTATCCGGACGTCATCCTATCCGAACGTCGTCCCATCTGAACGTCCACATATCCAAACCTCCTGCTATTCAAGAGTCCTCCCATCTGCACCTACTTATATCCGAAATTCCTCCTATCCGGACGTCATCCTATCCGAACGTCCGCCCATCTGAACGTCCACATATCCAAACCTCCTCATATTCAAGAGTCCTCCCATCTGCACCTCCTTATATCCGAAATTCCTCCTATCCGGACGTCATCCTATCCGAACGTCCGCCCATCTGAACGTCCACATATCCAAACCTCCTCATATTCAAGAGTCCTCCCATCTGCACCTCCTTATATCAGAAATTCCTCCTATCCGGACGTCATCCTATCCGAACGTCCTCCCATCTGAACGTCCACATATCCAAACCTCCTGCTATTCAAGAGTCCTCCCATCTGCACCTCCTTATATCCGAAATTCCTCCTATCCGGACGTCATCCTATCCGAACGTCCGCCCATCTGAACGTCCACATATCCAAACCTCCTGCTATTCAAGAGTCCTCCCATCTGCACCTCCTTATATCCGAAATTCATCCTATCCGGACGTCATCCTATCCGAACGTCCACATATCCAAACCTCCTGCTATTCAAGAGTCCTCCCATCTGCACCTCCTTATATCCGAAATTCATCCTATCCGGACGTCCTCCCATCTGAACGTCCACATATCCAAACCTCCTCATATTCAAGAGTCCTCCCATCTGCACCTCCTTATATCCGAAATTCATCCTATCCGGACGTCATCCTATCCGAACGTCGTCCCATCTGAACGTCCACATATCCAAACCTCCTGCTATTCAAGAGTCCTCCCATCTGCACCTCCTTATATCCGAAATTCCTCCTATCCGGACGTCATCCTATCCGAACGTCCGCCCATCTGAACGTCCACATATCCAAACCTCCTGCTATTCAAGAGTACTCCCATCTGCACCTCCTTATATCCGAAATTCCTCCTATCCGGACTTCATCCTATCCGAACGTCGTCCCATCTGAACGTCCACATATCCAAACCTCCTCATATTCAAGAGGCCTCCCATCTGCACCTCCTTATATCCGAAATTCCTCCTATCCGGACGTCATCCTATCCGAAAGTCCTCCCATCTGAACGTCCACATATCCAAACCTCCTGCTATTCAAGAGTCCTCCCATCTGCACCTCCTTATATCCGAAATTCCTCCTATCCGGACGTCATCCTATCCGAACGTCCTCCCATCTGAACGTCCACATATCCAAACCTCCTGCTATTCAAGAGTCCTCCCATCTGCACCTCCTTATATCCGAAATTCCTCCTATCCGGACGTCATCCTATCCGAACGTCCTCCCATCTGAACGTCCACATATCCAAACCTCCTGCTATTCAAGAGTCCTCCCATCTGCACCTCCTTATATCCGAAATTCCTCCTATCCGGAGCTCATCCTATCCGAACGTCCGCCCATCTGAACGTCCACATATCCAAACCTCCTCATATTCAAGAGTCCTCCCATCTGCACCTCCTTATATCCGAAATTCCTCCTATCCGGACGTCATCCTATCCGAACGTCCGCCCATCTGAACGTCCACATATCCAAACCTCCTCATATTCAAGAGTCCTCCCATCTGCACCTCCTTATATCCGAAATTCATCCTATCCGGACGTCATCCTATCCGAACGTCGTCCCATCTGAACGTCCACATATCCAAACCTCCTGCTATTCAAGAGTCCTCCCATCTGCACCTCCTTATATCCGAAATTCCTCCTATCCGGACGTCATCCTATCCGAACGTCCGCCCATCTGAACGTCCACATATCCAAACCTCCTGCTATTCAAGAGTCCTCCCATCTGCACCTCCTTATATCCGAAATTCCTCCTATCCGGACTTCATCCTATCCGAACGTCGTCCCATCTGAACGTCCACATATCCAAACCTCCTCATATTCAAGAGTCCTCCCATCTGCACCTCCTTATATCCGAAATTCCTCCTATCCGGACGTCATCCTATCCGAACGTCCGCCCATCTGAACGTCCACATATCCAAACCTCCTCATATTCAAGAGTCCTCCCATCTGCACCTCCTTATATCCGAAATTCATCCTATCCGGACGTCATCCTATCCGAACGTCGTCCCATCTGAACGTCCACATATCCAAACCTCCTCATATTCAAGAGTCCTCCCATCTGCACCTCCTTATATCCGAAATTCCTCCTATCCGGACGTCATCCTATCCGAACGTCCGCCCATCTGAACGTCCACATATCCAAACCTCCTGCTATTCAAGAGTCCTCCCATCTGCACCACCTTATATCCGAAATTCCTCCTATCCGGACGTCATCCTATCCGAACGTCGTCCCATCTGAACGTCCACATATCCAAACCTCCTCATATTCAAGAGTCCTCCCATCTGCACCTCCTTATATCCGAAATTCCTCCTATCCGGACGTCATCCTATCCGAACGTCCGCCCATCTGAACGTCCACATATCCAAACCTCCTCATATTCAAGAGTCCTCCCATCTGCACCTCCTTATATCCGAAATTCCTCCTATCCGGACGTCATCCTATCCGAACGTCCGCCCATCTGAACGTCCACATATCCAAACCTCCTCATATTCAAGAGTCCTCCCATCTGCACCTCCTTATATCCGAAATTCATCCTATCCGGACGTCATCCTATCCGAACGTCGTCCCATCTGAACGTCCACATATCCAAACCTCCTCATATTCAAGAGTCCTCCCATCTGCACCTCCTTATATCCGAAATTCCTCCTATCCGGACGTCATCCTATCCGAACGTCCGCCCATCTGAACGTCCACATATCCAAACCTCCTGCTATTCAAGAGTCCTCCCATCTGCACCTCCTTATATCCGAAATTCCTCCTATCCGGACTTCATCCTATCCGAACGTCGTCCCATCTGAACGTCCACATATCCAAACCTCCTCATATTCAAGAGTCCTCCCATCTGCACCTCCTTATATCCGAAATTCCTCCTATCCGGACGTCATCCTATCCGAACGTCCGCCCATCTGAACGTCCACATATCCAAACCTCCTCATATTCAAGAGTCCTCCCATCTGCACCTCCTTATATCCGAAATTCATCCTATCCGGACGTCATCCTATCCGAACGTCGTCCCATCTGAACGTCCACATATCCAAACCTCCTCATATTCAAGAGTCCTCCCATCTGCACCTCCTTATATCCGAAATTCCTCCTATCCGGACGTCATCCTATCCGAACGTCCTCCCATCTGAACGTCCACATATCCAAACCTCCTGCTATTCAAGAGTCCTCCCATCTGCACCTCCTTATATCCGAAATTCCTCCTATCCGGACGTCATCCTATCCGAACGTCGTCCCATCTGAACGTCCACATATCCAAACCTCCTGCTATTCAAGAGTCCTCCCATCTGCACCTCCTTATATCCGAAATTCCTCCTATCCGGACGTCATCCTATCCGAACGTCCGCCCATCTGAACGTCCACATATCCAAACCTCCTCATATTCAAGAGTCCTCCCATCTGCACCTCCTTATATCAGAAATTCCTCCTATCCGGACGTCATCCTATCCGAACGTCGTCCCATCTGAACGTCCACATATCCAAACCTCCTCATATTCAAGAGTCCTCCCATCTGCACCTCCTTATATCCGAAATTCCTCCAATCCGGACGTCATCCTATCCGAACGTCCTCCCATCTGAACGTCCACATATCCAAACCTCCTGCTATTCAAGAGTCCTCCCATCTGCACCTCCTTATATCCGAAATTCATCCTATCCGGACGTCATCCTATCCGAACGTCGTCCCATCTGAACGTCCACATATCCAAACCTCCTGCTATTCAAGAGTCCTCCCATCTGCACCTCCTTATATCCGAAATTCCTCCTATCCGGACGTCATCCTATCCGAACGTCCGCCCATCTGAACGTCCACATATCCAAACCTCCTGCTATTCAAGAGTCCTCCCATCTGCACCTCCTTATATCCGAAATTCCTCCTATCCGGACGTCATCCTATCCGAACGTCGTCCCATCTGAACGTCCACATATCCAAACCTCCTGCTATTCAAGAGTCCTCCCATCTGCACCTCCTTATATCCGAAATTCCTCCTATCCGGACGTCATCCTATCCGAACGTCCGCCCATCTGAACGTCCACATATCCAAACCTCCTCATATTCAAGAGTCCTCCCATCTGCACCTCCTTATATCCGAAATTCCTCCTATCCGGACGTCATCCTATCCGAACGTCCGCCCATCTGAACGTCCACATATCCAAACCTCCTCATATTCAAGAGTCCTCCCATCTGCACCTCCTTATATCCGAAATTCATCCTATCCGGACGTCATCCTATCCGAACGTCGTCCCATCTGAACGTCCACATATCCAAACCTCCTCATATTCAAGAGTCCTCCCATCTGCACCTCCTTATATCCGAAATTCATCCTATCCGGACGTCATCCTATCCGAACGTCGTCCCATCTGAACGTCCACATATCCAAACCTCCTGCTATTCAAGAGTCCTCCCATCTGCACCTCCTTATATCCGAAATTCCTCCTATCCGGACGTCATCCTATCCGAACGTCCGCCCATCTGAACGTCCACATATCCAAACCTCCTGCTATTCAAGAGTCCTCCCATCTGCACCTCCTTATATCCGAAATTCCTCCTATCCGGACGTCATCCTATCCGAACGTCGTCCCATCTGAACGTCCACATATCCAAACCTCCTGCTATTCAAGAGTCCTCCCATCTGCACCTCCTTATATCCGAAATTCCTCCTATCCGGACGTCATCCTATCCGAACGTCCGCCCATCTGAACGTCCACATATCCAAACCTCCTCATATTCAAGAGTCCTCCCATCTGCACCTCCTTATATCCGAAATTCCTCCTATCCGGACGTCATCCTATCCGAACGTCCGCCCATCTGAACGTCCACATATCCAAACCTCCTCATATTCAAGAGTCCTCCCATCTGCACCTCCTTATATCCGAAATTCCTCCTATCCGGACGTCATCCTATCCGAACGTCCGCCCATCTGAACGTCCACATATCCAAACCTCCTCATATTCAAGAGTCCTCCCATCTGCACCTCCTTATATCCGAAATTCATCCTATCCGGACGTCATCCTATCCGAACGTCGTCCCATCTGAACGTCCACATATCCAAACCTCCTGCTATTCAAGAGTCCTCCCATCTGCACCTCCTTATATCCGAAATTCCTCCTATCCGGACGTCATCCTATCCGAACGTCCGCCCATCTGAACGTCCACATATCCAAACCTCCTCATATTCAAGAGTCCTCCCATCTGCACCTCCTTATATCCGAAATTCCTCCTATCCGGACGTCATCCTATCCGAACGTCGTCCCATCTGAACGTCCACATATCCAAACCTCCTGCTATTCAAGAGTCCTCCCATCTGCACCTCCTTATATCCGAAATTCCTCCTATCCGGACGTCATCCTATCCGAACGTCCGCCCATCTGAACGTCCACATATCCAAACCTCCTCATATTCAAGAGTCCTCCCATCTGCACCTCCTTATATCCGAAATTCCTCCTATCCGGACGTCATCCTATCCGAACGTCCTCCCATCTGAACGTCCACATATCCAAACCTCCTGCTATTCAAGAGTCCTCCCATCTGCACCTCCTTATATCCGAAATTCATCCTATCCGGACGTCATCCTATCCGAACGTCCTCCCATCTGAACGTCCACATATCCAAACCTCCTGCTATTCAAGAGTCCTCCCATCTGCACCTCCTTATATCCGAAATTCCTCCTATCCGGACGTCATCCTATCCGAACGTCGTCCCATCTGAACGTCCACATATCCAAACCTCCTGCTATTCAAGAGTCCTCCCATCTGCACCTCCTTATATCCGAAATTCCTCCTATCCGGACGTCATCCTATCCGAACGTCCGCCCATCTGAACGTCCACATATCCAAACCTCCTGCTATTCAAGAGTCCTCCCATCTGCACCTCCTTATATCCGAAATTCCTCCTATCCGGACGTCATCCTATCCGAACGTCCTCCCATCTGAACGTCCACATATCCAAACCTCCTCATATTCAAGAGTCCTCCCATCTGCACCTCCTTATATCCGAAATTCCTCCTATCCGGACGTCATCCTATCCGAACGTCCTCCCATCTGAACGTCCACATATCCAAACCTCCTGCTATTCAAGAGTCCTCCCATCTGCACCTCCTTATATCCGAAATTCCTCCTATCCGGACTTCATCCTATCCGAACGTCCTCCCACCTGAACGTCCACATATCCAAACCTCCTGCTATTCAAGAGTCCTCCCATCTGCACCTCCTTATATCCGAAATTCCTCCTATCCGGACGTCATCCTATCCGAACGTCCTCCCATCTGAACGTCCACATATCCAAACCTCCTGCTATTCAAGAGTCCTCCCATCTGCACCTCCTTATATCCGAAATTCCTCCTATCCGGACTTCATCCTATCCGAACGTCCTCCCACCTGAACGTCCACATATCCAAACCTCCTGCTATTCAAGAGTCCTCCCATCTGCACCTCCTTATATCCGAAATTCCTCCTATCCGGACGTCATCCTATCCGAACGTCCTCCCATCTGAACGTCCACATATCCAAACCTCCTGCTATTCAAGAGTCCTCCCATCTGCACCTCCATGTATCCGAAATTCCTCCTATCCGGACGTCATCCTATCCGAACGTCCCCCATCTGAACGTCCACATATCCAAACCTCCTCATATTCAAGAGTCCTCCCATCTGCACCTCCTTATATCCGAAATTCCTCCTATCCGGACGTCATCCTATCCGAACGTCCGCCCATCTGAACGTCCACATATCCAAACCTCCTCATATTCAAGAGTCCTCCCATCTGCACCTCCTTATATCCGAAATTCCTCCTATCCGGACGTCATCCTATCCGAACGTCCTCCCATCTGAACGTCCACATATCCAAACCTCCTGCTATTCAAGAGTCCTCCCATCTGCACCTCCTTATATCCGAAATTCATCCTATCCGGACGTCATCCTATCCGAACGTCCTCCCATCTGAACGTCCACATATCCAAACCTCCTGCTATTCAAGAGTCCTCCCATCTGCACCTCCTTATATCCGAAATTCCTCCTATCCGGACGTCATCCTATCCGAACGTCGTCCCATCTGAACGTCCACATATCCAAACCTCCTGCTATTCAAGAGTCCTCCCATCTGCACCTCCTTATATCCGAAATTCCTCCTATCCGGACGTCATCCTATCCGAACGTCCGCCCATCTGAACGTCCACATATCCAAACCTCCTCATATTCAAGAGTCCTCCCATCTGCACCTCCTTATATCCGAAATTCCTCCTATCCGGACGTCATCCTATCCGAACGTCCGCCCATCTGAACGTCCACATATCCAAACCTCCTCATATTCAAGAGTCCTCCCATCTGCACCTCCTTATATCCGAAATTCCTCCTATCCGGACGTCATCCTATCCGAACGTCCGCCCATCTGAACGTCCACATATCCAAACCTCCTCATATTCAAGAGTCCTCCCATCTGCACCTCCTTATATCCGAAATTCATCCTATCCGGACGTCATCCTATCCGAACGTCGTCCCATCTGAACGTCCACATATCCAAACCTCCTGCTATTCAAGAGTCCTCCCATCTGCACCTCCTTATATCCGAAATTCCTCCTATCCGGACGTCATCCTATCCGAACGTCCGCCCATCTGAACGTCCACATATCCAAACCTCCTCATATTCAAGAGTCCTCCCATCTGCACCTCCTTATATCCGAAATTCCTCCTATCCGGACGTCATCCTATCCGAACGTCGTCCCATCTGAACGTCCACATATCCAAACCTCCTGCTATTCAAGAGTCCTCCCATCTGCACCTCCTTATATCCGAAATTCCTCCTATCCGGACGTCATCCTATCCGAACGTCCGCCCATCTGAACGTCCACATATCCAAACCTCCTCATATTCAAGAGTCCTCCCATCTGCACCTCCTTATATCCGAAATTCCTCCTATCCGGACGTCATCCTATCCGAACGTCCTCCCATCTGAACGTCCACATATCCAAACCTCCTGCTATTCAAGAGTCCTCCCATCTGCACCTCCTTATATCCGAAATTCATCCTATCCGGACGTCATCCTATCCGAACGTCCTCCCATCTGAACGTCCACATATCCAAACCTCCTGCTATTCAAGAGTCCTCCCATCTGCACCTCCTTATATCCGAAATTCCTCCTATCCGGACGTCATCCTATCCGAACGTCGTCCCATCTGAACGTCCACATATCCAAACCTCCTGCTATTCAAGAGTCCTCCCATCTGCACCTCCTTATATCCGAAATTCCTCCTATCCGGACGTCATCCTATCCGAACGTCCGCCCATCTGAACGTCCACATATCCAAACCTCCTGCTATTCAAGAGTCCTCCCATCTGCACCTCCTTATATCCGAAATTCCTCCTATCCGGACGTCATCCTATCCGAACGTCCTCCCATCTGAACGTCCACATATCCAAACCTCCTCATATTCAAGAGTCCTCCCATCTGCACCTCCTTATATCCGAAATTCCTCCTATCCGGACGTCATCCTATCCGAACGTCCTCCCATCTGAACGTCCACATATCCAAACCTCCTGCTATTCAAGAGTCCTCCCATCTGCACCTCCTTATATCCGAAATTCCTCCTATCCGGACTTCATCCTATCCGAACGTCCTCCCACCTGAACGTCCACATATCCAAACCTCCTGCTATTCAAGAGTCCTCCCATCTGCACCTCCTTATATCCGAAATTCCTCCTATCCGGACGTCATCCTATCCGAACGTCCTCCCATCTGAACGTCCACATATCCAAACCTCCTGCTATTCAAGAGTCCTCCCATCTGCACCTCCTTATATCCGAAATTCCTCCTATCCGGACTTCATCCTATCCGAACGTCCTCCCACCTGAACGTCCACATATCCAAACCTCCTGCTATTCAAGAGTCCTCCCATCTGCACCTCCTTATATCCGAAATTCCTCCTATCCGGACGTCATCCTATCCGAACGTCCTCCCATCTGAACGTCCACATATCCAAACCTCCTGCTATTCAAGAGTCCTCCCATCTGCACCTCCTTATATCCGAAATTCCTCCTATCCGGACTTCATCCTATCCGAACGTCCTCCCACCTGAACGTCCACATATCCAAACCTCCTGCTATTCAAGAGTCCTCCCATCTGCACCTCCTTATATCTGAAATTCCTCCTATCCGGACGTCATCCTATCCGAACGTCCTCCCATCTGAACGTCCACATATCCAAACCTCCTCATATTCAAGAGTCCTCCCATCTGCACCTCCTTATATCCGAAATTCCTCCTATCCGGACGTCATCCTATCCGAACGTCCTCCCATCTGAACGTCCACATATCCAAACCTCCTGCTATTCAAGAGTCCTCCCATCTGCACCTCCTTATATCCGAAATTCCTCCTATCCGGACTTCATCCTATCCGAACGTCCTCCCACCTGAACGTCCACATATCCAAACCTCCTGCTATTCAAGAGTCCTCCCATCTGCACCTCCTTATATCCGAAATTCCTCCTATCCGGACGTCATCCTATCCGAACGTCCTCCCATCTGAACGTCCACATATCCAAACCTCCTGCTATTCAAGAGTCCTCCCATCTGCACCTCCTTATATCCGAAATTCCTCCTATCCGGACGTCATCCTATCCGAACGTCCCCCATCTGAACGTCCACATATCCAAACCTCCTGCTTTTCAAGAGTCCTCCCATCTGCACCTCCTTATATCCGAAATTCCTCCTATCCGGACGTCATCCTATCCGAACGTCCGCCCATCTGAACGTCCACATATCCAAACCTCCTGCTATTCAAGATTCCTCCCATCTGCACCTCCTTATATCCGAAATTCCTCCTATCCGGACGTCATCCTATCCGAACGTCCTCCCATCTGAACGTCCACATATCCAAACCTCCTGCTATTCAAGAGTCCTCCTATCTGCACCTCCTTATATCAGAAATTCCTCCTATCCGGACTTCATCCTATCCGAACGTCCTCCCACCTGAACGTCCACATATCCAAACCTCCTGCTATTCAAGAGTCCTCCCATCTGCACCTCCTTATATCCGAAATTCCTCCTATCCGGACTTCATCCTATCCGAACGTCCTCCCACCTGAACGTCCACATATCCAAACCTCCTGCTATTCAAGAGTCCTCCCATCTGCACCTCCTTATATCCGAAATTCCTCCTATCCGGACGTCATCCTATCCGAACGTCCGCCCATCTGAACGTCCACATATCCAAACCTCCTCATATTCAAGAGTCCTCCCATCTGCACCTCCTTATATCCGAAATTCCTCCTATCCGGACGTCATCCTATCCGAACGTCGTCCCATCTGAACGTCCACATATCCAAACCTCCTGCTATTCAAGAGTCCTCCCATCTGCACCTCCTTATATCCGAAATTCCTCCTATCCGGACTTCATCCTATCCGAACGTCCTCCCACCTGAACGTCCACATATCCAAACCTCCTGCTATTCAAGAGTCCTCCCATCTGCACCTCCTTATATCCGAAATTCCTCCTATCCGGACGTCATCCTATCCGAACGTCCTCCCATCTGAACGTCCACATATCCAAACCTCCTCATATTCAAGAGTCCTCCCATCTGCACCTCCTTATATCCGAAATTCCTCCTATCCGGACGTCATCCTATCCGAACGTCCTCCCATCTGAACGTCCACATATCCAAACCTCCTGCTATTCAAGAGTCCTCCCATCTGCACCTCCTTATATCCGAAATTCCTCCTATCCGGACTTCATCCTATCCGAACGTCCTCCCACCTGAACGTCCACATATCCAAACCTCCTGCTATTCAAGAGTCCTCCCATCTGCACCTCCTTATATCCGAAATTCCTCCTATCCGGACGTCATCCTATCCGAACGTCCGCCCATCTGAACGTCCACATATCCAAACCTCCTGCTATTCAAGAGTCTTCCCATCTGCACCTCCTTATATCCGAAATTCCTCCTATCCGGACTTCATCCTATCCGAACGTCCTCCCACCTGAACGTCCACATATCCAAACCTCCTGCTATTCAAGAGTCCTCCCATCTGCACCTCCTTATATCCGAAATTCCTCCTATCCGGACGTCATCCTATCCGAACGTCCTCCCATCTGAACGTCCACATATCCAAACCTCCTGCTATTCAAGAGTCCTCCCATCTGCACCTCCTTATATCCGAAATTCCTCCTATCCGGACTTCATCCTATCCGAACGTCCTCCCACCTGAACGTCCACATATCCAAACCTCCTGCTATTCAAGAGTCCTCCCATCTGCACCTCCTTATATCCGAAATTCCTCCTATCCGGACGTCATCCTATCCGAACGTCGTCCCATCTGAACGTCCACATATCCAAACCTCCTGCTATTCAAGAGTCCTCTCATCTGCACCTCCTTATATCCGAAATTCCTCCTATCCGGACGTCATCCTATCCGAACGTCGTCCCATCTGAACGTCCACATATCCAAACCTCCTCATATTCAAGAGTCCTCCCATCTGCACCTCCTTATATCCGAAATTCCTCCTATCCGGACGTCATCCTATCCGGACGTCATCCTATCCGAACGTCCGCCCATCTGAACGTCCACATATCCAAACCTCCTCATATTCAAGAGTCCTCCCATCTGCACCTCCTTATATCCGAAATTCCTCCTATCCGGACGTCATCCTATCCGAACGTCCTCCCATCTGAACGTCCACATATCCAAACCTCCTGCTATTCAAGAGTCCTCCCATCTGCACCTCCTTATATCCGAAATTCCTCCTATCCGGACGTCATCCTATCCGAACGTCGTCCCATCTGAACGTCCACATATCCAAACCTCCTGCTATTCAAGAGTCCTCCCATCTGCACCTCCTTATATCCGAAATTCCTCCTATCCGGACGTCATCCTATCCGAACGTCCGCCCATCTGAACGTCCACATATCCAAACCTCCTGCTTTTCAAGATTCCTCCCATCTGCACCTCCTTATATCCGAAATTCCTCCTATCCGGACGTCATCCTATCCGAACGTCCTCCCATCTGAACGTCCACATATCCAAACCTCCTCATATTCAAGAGTCCTCCCATCTGCACTTCCTTATATCCGAAATTCCTCCTATCCGGACGTCATCCTATCCGAACGTCGTCCCATCTGAACGTCCACATATCCAAACCTCCTCATATTCAAGAGTCCTCCCATCTGCACCTCCTTATATCCGAAATTCCTCCTATCCGGACGTCATCCTATCCGAACGTCCTCCCATCTGAACGTCCACATATCCAAACCTCCTCATATTCAAGAGTCCTCCCATCTGCACCTCCTTATATCCGAAATTCCTCCTATCCGGACGTCATCCTATCCGAACGTCCTCCCATCTGAACGTCCACATATCCAAACCTCCTGCTATTCAAGAGTCCTCCCATCTGCAACTCCTTATATCCGAAATTTCTCCTATCCGGACGTCATCCTATCCGAACGTCCTCCCATCTGAACGTCCACATATCCAAACCTCCTGCTATTCAAGAGTCCTCCCATCTGCACCTCCTTATATCCGAAATTCCTCCTATCCGGACGTCATCCTATCCGAACGTCGTCCCATCTGAACGTCCACATATCCAAACCTCCTGCTATTCAAGAGTCCTCCCATCTGCACCTCCTTATATCCGAAATTCCTCCTATCCGGACGTCATCCTATCCGAACGTCCGCCCATCTGAACGTCCACATATCCAAACCTCCTCATATTCAAGAGTCCTCCCATCTGCACCTCCTTATATCCGAAATTCCTCCTATCCGGACGTCATCCTATCCGAACGTCCTCCCATCTGAACGTCCACATATCCAAACCTCCTGCTATTCAAGAGTCCTCCCATCTGCACCTCCTTATATCCGAAATTCCTCCTATCCGGACGTCATCCTATCCGAACGTCCTCCCATCTGAACGTCCACATATCCAAACCTCCTGCTATTCAAGAGTCCTCCCATCTGCACCTCCTTATATCCGAAATTCCTCCTATCCGGACGTCATCCTATCCGAACGTCCTCCCATCTGAACGTCCACATATCCAAACCTCCTGCTATTCAAGAGTCCTCCCATCTGCACCTCCTTATATCCGAAATTCCTCCTATCCGGACGTCATCCTATCCGAACGTCCTCCCATCAGAACGTCCACATATCCAAACCTCCTGCTATTCAAGAGTCCTCCCATCTGCACCTCCTTATATCCGAAATTCCTCCTATCCGGACGTCAGCCTATCCGAACGTCCTCCCATCAGAACGTCCACATATCCAAACCTCCTGCTATTCAAGAGTCCTCCCATCTGCACCTCCTTATATCCGAAATTCCTCCTATCCGGACGTCATCCTATCCGAACGTCCTCCCATCTGAACGTCCACATATCCAAACCTCCTGCTATTCAAGAGTCCTCCCATCTGCAACTCCTTATATCCGAAATTTCTCCTATCCGGACGTCATCCTATCCGAACGTCCTCCCATCTGAACGTCCACATATCCAAACCTCCTGCTATTCAAGAGTCCTCCCATCTGCACCTCCTTATATCCGAAATTCCTCCTATCCGGACGTCATCCTATCCGAACGTCGTCCCATCTGAACGTCCACATATCCAAACCTCCTGCTATTCAAGAGTCCTCCCATCTGCACCTCCTTATATCCGAAATTCCTCCTATCCGGACGTCATCCTATCCGAACGTCCGCCCATCTGAACGTCCACATATCCAAACCTCCTGCTATTCAAGAGTCCTCCCATCTGCACCTCCTTATATCCGAAATTCCTCCTATCCGGACGTCATCCTATCCGAACGTCCTCCCATCTGAACGTCCACATATCCAAACCTCCTGCTATTCAAGAGTCCTCCCATCTGCACCTCCTTATATCCGAAATTCCTCCTATCCGGACGTCATCCTATCCGAACGTCCCCCATCTGAACGTCCACATATCCAAACCTCCTGCTATTCAAGAGTCCTCCCATCTGCACCTCCTTATATCCGAAATTCCTCCTATCCGGACGTCATCCTATCCGAACGTCCCCCATCTGAACGTCCACATATCCAAACCTCCTGCTATTCAAGAGTCTTCCCATGTGCACCTCCTTATATCCGAAATTCCTCCTATCCGGACGTCATCCTATCCGAACGTCCTCCCATCTGAACGTCCACATATCCAAACCTCCTGCTATTCAAGAGTCCTCCCATCTGTACCTCCTTATATCCGAAATTCCTCCTATCCGGACGTCATCCTACCCGAACGTCCTCCCATTTGAACGTCCACATATCCAAACCTCCTGCTTTTCAAGAGTCCTCCCATCTGCACCTCCTTATATCCGAAATTCCTCCTATCCGGACGTCATCCTATCCGAACGTCCTCCCATCTGAACGTCCACATATCCAAACCTCCTGCTATTCAAGAGTCCTCCCATCTGCACCTCCTTATATCCGAAATTCCTCCTATCCGGACGTCATCCTATCCGAACGTCCGCCCATCTGAACGTCCACATATCCAAACCTCCTGCTATTCAAGAGTCCTCCCATCTGCACCTCCTTATATCCGAAATTCCTCCTATCCGGACGTCATCCTATCCGAAAGTCCTCCCATCTGAACGTCCACATATCCAAACCTCCTGCTATTCAAGAGTCCTCCCATCTGCACCTCCTTATATCCGAAATTCCTCCTATCCGGACGTCATCCTATCCGAAAGTCCTCCCATCTGAACGTCCACATATCCAAACCTCCTGCTATTCAAGAGTCCTCCCATCTGCACCTCCTTATATCCGAAATTTCTCCTATCCGAACTTTTCATTGTTGTCATTTTGATTTTGTAGGAATATGGTACATTCTAATATTTTTCTTTCTTTGCAGATAATTGGTAGTAAATTGAAATCTCTTAATGTCTCGCACAGAAGAAAATCCAACTGGAAGAAAAAAAAGGAAAAGAAATTCTCTCACGTGACGTCAGAAATTAGAGACTATTGAAAAACTGAACGACGCTCCTAATTTGTTGAATTTGAAAATTAACAACCAAGGATTACAGAATCTGAATGAAACGCTAAATTTCGAACCTGAAGATGATGAACTGAATAATCTCACTTTAGATGACTTTAAAGATGATCCACTGAATAATCTCACTTTAGATGACTTCAAAGATGATCCACTGATTACTCTCACTTTAGATGACTTAAAAGATGATCGTTGAAAGCCTTGTCGTTGAGAGGCAGCCGATTCCGAGCCAATCGCCAGGTAAGCGAAAACTCAGGTTTACTGAGGTAATCCACCGATGGCGCCCAAGACCAGAAGGAGCGAAACTCCTCCTCCGACAAGCAGAACGTATCACCTAGGGGTTTTCATCGCGGGCCCCTCCACTAGTTCCCGATAGAAGACCTTCCTAGACCGTGAAAGATCACTGGACCGTGGAACAGCCAGCAAGGCCGACCAACACTCGCAAAGGAAATCCGACCGATCACAGGGTTTACGACGGCGCTCAACCCGCGAGATGGGGTGGGGACTGATAGTAAGGCAAGGGAACGCGTCCCTAAGAATCAGCGCCAAAATCGGATCTCCTCCTGTCAATGCGCGGCGTGGGAAAGCCAACCGAGAGGCACGAATGTGTGGCATTCGCAGCCCCCCATGACACGGACGTCTAGTGCAGACTCGTCTGTCGACCCGATTCACGCGTCCCCTCCATAAAATGGAGGATAGCTATCGCTCGAGCGCCTTCATGTGGTCGTCACAGAGAGGAAGTACGGACAATCGATAAAGGACAAGAGGGAAAATGTATGTAACACACACCTCCCCCTGCCCTTCACGGACAACCTCCGTCGATTCCAAATGAGACCGGCAGAATCGACCTTTGTTCTTACTTCAGATCAATTTTTCTCCAGCAGGAGGTCGCGTCCAAACAACACTCCACGAATGCAGACAGGACCGTCCGTCCAACCGAAGCGGCCCGGAAGATCGACCCCCTTTCAGGCAACCGCAAGCCGGACGACTTGTCGCGGTTTGTCTTGGCCCCTGTCACCTTCTCGTACCGATCAAGCGCCTTCTGTACCGCCTCAATGTCGCTGCGGGACGACACGAAAGCAGATACGTCGTCGGCGTATGCAGAAACCCTGGCTCGAGACCCTCCAGGAACGGCAATCCCGCGTAGGGCCGGACTTCCCGTCTCGTCCTTCAGCCGGCGAAGGAGAGGCTCCAACGCCAAAGCATAAAGGAGAGGCGACAGCGGACAACGCTGACGAACCGACCTAAACAGCACAAAAGCACCCGACAACTTTCCGTTCACCTGTACCACAGCACTGGGGGAGCGATACAGGAGGCTAATCCAGCGGCAGAAGTCGGGTGCGAATCCGGCGGTAAGGTAACGATGGTCAACCCTATCAAATGCCTTGGACTGATCCAAATTGATCAGCGCGGCTTCTTCATCGTCTTTTACACCCTCTATCATCGTGCGGATCAGATGCAGGTTACTCGAAATGCCGCCGAAGCGCCTCGCACATGTCGTCAGTGGCCCGAAGAGTACGTCCCTCCGGGGTCTTGACTTGCCGAATATAACGATCGCCACCTCAACGGACTTCTTCCCTGCGCAGACCTGCGCCCATATTCACAGCTTCGGAAGACATCTTACTTAACTTATGTCTAATTAACTGGCCCATGTAGCGCTCGCTACTCGAACGCTCAAGATCCTCCCTAGCTACGGCTATCTCTAGGGGATCCCCCCAGCCTCCGCCCGGGAAAAATTAGCCTTAAGTCTCTTCACCTTTTCAGCTCTCTCTAGAGCGAGCCGTTTGCTGAAATCAGTGGTGAAGGACCTAATCGTATCCTTAAGTCTCACCCACTACTTATTCCCGATAACCGCCCCCACTAGCTCCCGCTGCACTAAGCTAGTTAGCTGCTTCTGGAAGTCCCGCATGTCCAGTAAAGACAGATTGAACTTCCATTAACCAGCCATTCTAGGCCTATTTTCTAACGCCACCCGGGCACAAACAAGTTTGTGATCCGAGTAGCCTACCCAGTGGAACGTGGGATAATCTAACAGATCTATGTCGGCTCTTCTAACTAACATGCTGTCAAGGTAGCTAACCACCTTGTAAGAAGGCCAATTAAGAGCCCACGTCTACATTTCCCCCCGGGATGATCGACACAGTATCTATCAGATCAATCAGGGTACGATCACCGCTCCTCTCGCTAGCACCCTGCCCCTGTCTAACTTGGGGTCCAGGTTGGCATTCCAGTCCCCCATTAAAACTAAGCGCGTTGAATCCACTAGAAACGGCCCCAACCGCCGAAAAAAGGAAACCCGCTCCTCCCGGTTGTTGGGCGCATAAACCGCAACGACTCGAAACGAACCACTTTTCACGGCAATATTGGCCACGATTAACCGGCCCTCGGCATCGGTAAGCACAAGGTCCACCTTCGCATCAACAGTACGTTTGACTAAGAAAGAAACTCCTCTGGCAAACCGGTCCCCATATGCTGAATAGACGACAAAGTCATCCTCCAGCACACACGCATCGGAACTGCAAACAGAGTGGGTCTCTTCGATCGCGGCAACATCCACACCGAATGACAAGAGATCCCGAGAAGGCGGGCAGCCTTACCCCGATCCCTCAAGTTCTCGCATTCAAACTGGCTATCTTTATTGTCATCTTCTAGGCCTGCAAAGAAAAAGAATGAGTGCATAAACCTATTCACATACAGGGCGAAAATCTGCAGGTGAAAGGACCCCGACAGAATATCCCAGGCTTCCTGTGCATCATCCGACCATCTGGGACAATTCCACCGACGTCCATTGGAAAAGTTAATTTAGCTGCCCTATATACAGAGGGGTGGAGCAATACGGGGACCCTCCCTGCACAGAAATGGGACAGTTTTTTAAGTTCTGATGTTCCTGTCTCAAATACTCTAATTCCCAGGAAAACATCCCTGCACTCATGAAGAAAGTGCCAAGCTTTCAAGTTCCCCCCCTGCATCCCTAATGAAGGTAGTGATACCAGGGGCCTTAGGGAAATTCCAGGGATCTTCTACTGATTTGCCGTCTACGGCCGTAAGTTTAAAGAGCGGGCCTAGTCGGGCTTTTCTATGGGCTGACAGGTCCTTTTCCAGTTCTTTCCTGTCCACTTTGCAAATCCGCTCAGAGCCAGGAAATTGTATTCTTTTTTCTTTTCCTTTCTTTATCTGGGATGGGCGGGAAAAGGGTAACTGTGGGATAGAAGTATGAGGAGGGGGAGGCAGGAAGACTTCGGGTTTGGGGGGAAACTCGATTCAGGGATGCAGGACGGGATAGGCACCTGGTTTGGTCCACGTGTCTATCCGCCCTCCATCTGCTATGTTGCTCAGGCACGGCCTCCTCTTCTTCCTCACAATTCTTCTTTAATAAAGAAGCACTAGGAGAAGGCATTTGTTCCACCTCCATTTCGCCGTCGGACTGCTGCTGCTGCTTACTCTTTTCTTCCTTCTGCTGCTGCTCCTGCTGCTGCTCTTGACTCCGCTGCTGCCGCTGCTCCTGCTGCTGGTCATTCTGCTGCTGCTGCTGCCGCTGCTCCTGCTGCCGCTGCTGGTCCTTCTGCTGCTGCTGTTGCTGCTCCTGCTCCTGCTGCTGGTCCTTCTGCTGCTGCCGCTACTCCTGCTGCTGGTGGTCCTTATGCTTCTGGCGCTGCTCCTGCTGCTGCTGGTGGTCCTTCTGTTGCTGCTGATGCTCCTGCTGCTGGTCATTCTGCTGCTGCCGCTGCTCCTGCTGCTGATGGTGGGCCCTCTGCTGTTGCTGCTGCTGTGGCTGATGCTGTTGTTTAAGGGCCTGTTTTACCAGATGCTTTTCTTTTTCGGGACCCTTCTGTTTTTGTGGCTGCTGTGGCTGATTTACAGGATTTCTCTGCTCCTGCCGTTCCTGGATTTGCCGCTGCTTTTTGGGGGTCGTTGCATCCTGGGGGGTGCCCTTCCCTTCTTAGGACCCTTCACGGTCTTCCATTCACCATCTGGAGCCTTTTCTTTTTCCACTACTTCAGGCACAGCCTTTGTTGCTGCCGGAGTTGGTACCGCTGTTTGCTAGTGAGCAAACCAAAATGAGCTGACTCATTTTATAGTCCACCCATAGAAGGTTAACCAATCACGTCGGATTTCTACATTCAAACTACATTAAACATGTTTTACATCGATAAATGAAGAAGGCTAATGAATTACAAAAGAAATCAACTGTAGAATTGCTTCAAAAGGATTTGGATTGTCAAGAAATAAAGGAAGAATCAAATTCTTCTGATAACGGTGAAAAGATGATCCACTGAATAATCTCACTTTAGATGAATTCAAAGAATCGGTAAATGAAGAAGGCTAATGAATTACAAAAGAAATCAACTGTAGAATTGCTTCAATAGGATTTGGATTGTCAAGAAATAAAGGAAGAATGAAATTCTTCTGATAACGGTGAAAATATGAAGAATGATGAAGAAAACTGGGACTCAGCGGAGAAAGATATTGATGAGGTCATCAAATTCATGGAGAAAAAATCTTTGTTCACTAGTACAGAATGTACAAGTACCCGTCATTTTCCGAAATGCCTTACTTTAGAGAAAAAACAGAAAAGCGAAAAGTAAGCAAAATGAGAAAAGAAATAAGAAAGATAATTGAAAATAAAACTTATTAATCACCGTAAATTAATATTTGCTTTCGTGAGACACTTAAAAATTTGTCATTTATTACGATAAGTTTTTGTGTTTCTTTAAAATTATAGTTATATTACACATGCCACTGCCACATTATATCCGAACACGTCCTCATTTAAAAACTACTATGAAGTTCGGATATGAAATCCTCTACTATATATATATATATATATATATATATATATATATATATATATATATATATGTATGTATGTATGTATGTGTGTGTGTGTATTTGTGTATATATATATACATATACACAAATATACACACACATATATATACACACATATATATATGCATACGCACACATACATTAGCACAAACAAATATATATATATACAGACACATATATATATACCCACACACATATACATATATACACACACATATATACACACACACATATATATAGACACATATCTATATATACAAACACACATATATATATATACACACACATACACACACACACACACACACACACACACATATATATATATATATATATATATATATATATATATATATATATATGTATATATATATATATAAATATATATATATGTATGAATATTTTGGTAAGTTTGACGATGCAAAAATGTATGTCAATATGTAGAAAAAACGGAAATATCTTAAGGGGAAAATGCTGACCAGAACAAAACTGTTTTTATCTTTCCACTTTGTCGGCCAATTTTATTCTCCGTCTCATTAATCTCGTTTTTTGGAATTTTGCCGAGATGAAATTAGTTTGTAAAAAATCATAATTCGACGACTAATTCACAGTAGAAATCAGATCTTTTGATTTCATCTTTTAAAACCATGTCTTCTTCGGCCTTCTTCGTTCAGGACTAGATGCTTGACAAACCAGGTAAAAATCAACCTAAATAAAGATTTACCCATCATTTGGTTGAGCGTTTCGATACAAAAATCTTGAGACGGTCAACCAGATGAGGTACTTGTACTTCTCCTGATTTATTTAATATTAGAACACTGCTTATCTATTGAGCAATTTTTGACAGAAGTTCTGCTTGTCTAAAAAATAATCTGTTCAATTCTAGTAAATTTCGCACATTTTTTCATGACACAGTGGATAAAATCGTTGGTCAAATTAATCCAGTGATTTGACCCAAGGTATTGTGAGTTCAATACCTGACCACAGCAGAGGTAAACTCAAACTTGGAGCGTTAAGTTAATAAAGGGAAATAACTGAAACTAAGGTATCTGGAAGAGGTATGGCACGTGGAATTAGAATAATCTTCCAGAGTGGACGAAATAAAGAGTTCAGTTCGAAATTTCAACGTATATCACCTGAAGACGGTCGGAACGTACAACGACCGAAAAGTAGTTAATATAACAATAAAGATGAGGGCAACAATAAGAAACAATGAAAATAGTGTAAATCGTTACAATACCTCATCTCAGAAATATAGACAGATCCTGAAGAAGGCCGGAGTGTACAAATGCCGAAACGTCGTGAATATAACAATAAGGATGAGGACAATAATCCGACCAATATAAATAGTGTAAATAGTTACAATACGACATCTCAGAAATATAAACCGATACTGATAAAGGCCGGAGCGTTACAACGACCGAAACGTCGTTAATATAACAATAAGGATGAGGACAAAAATCTGAACAATGTAAATAGTGTAAATAATTACAATACCTCATCTCAGAAATATAGACAGTTTTATGAAGCATACACACATACGCACATACGCGTTGGTGCGCACACACACACACACACATAGATACAGGGTGCGAGGGGTAAATTGTCGCCATTTATATATTTAATTTCACACATGTATGTTGTTTTTTAATTTCTCGAATGCACAGTATTGTAGGGTCAGGATGGCACTGTCTGTAAGGAAAAGAGCGCCATGATGCAGTTAGCTCCACCAGAAATTTACATCTTACAACTGGCCACCTAACTACCCAGACTGCAAACCCTTAACTATACCGTGTGGGGCACAGTTGAGCGAGAGGCCAACAAAACTCATTGTGAGACCAAAGATGAACTGAAGTCAAGGATTATGGCTGCATTCACCAACTTAAAAAAGGAGACCATCCAGAAGAGTTGCAGGAGATTCTGAAGACGTCTAGAGATCGTGGTTAAAACCAATGACGATTTTATGGAATAAAGTTACTCTTTGGTATTTCAAGATATTTTTGAGTAATTTTGGTAAATATATCTGTTAAAATGAGATGTCAGTGTTATTTTCATTTTTGTGTAATTTAGACGACAATTTATCCATCGCCCATATATATATATATATATATATATATATTAAATCAACCATTCGTCCTTGCATGGAGTATTGCTGCCATATATGGTCTGGAGACCCTTCTGTTTGTCTCAAGGTCTGTGATAAAATCCAGAGACGGATATGCAATGTAATTGGCCCTTATCTGGCATCTCGTCTGCAGTCGCTCTCTCATAGACGTGCCGTCGCCTCCCTCTGTCTTTTTTGCAAATACTTTCACGGTAATTTCTCCGATTAGCTGCTTTCGCTGGTTCCCAGACTTCATGAATTCAAGCGTCCTGGCATCCCGCTCCCACCCTTTCACTGTTGAAACCGTTAAATGTAGCCGTCTCTTCTACTCCAATAGCTTCATATATCGCACCTCTCACCTGTGGAACTCCCTTTCCTTTTCCTGTTTCCCTGACAAATATAATCTCCAAATATTTAAGTGTATCGTCAATCGCCATCTCCAGTTGCCTTGATCTATCAACTATCCTTCTCCTCATCCTTTCCTCTATCACACCTATCTGCTCTCGCCCCAAATCTTCTGTAACCCCTTGCGTGCTAGTGGCTTCCTGCCTTGCTTGGGGTGAAATGCTTAATATGTATATATTTAGAAAGACAAAAGGGAAACTTATTTTAGCCGACGAGTTTCGTCTTTTGATAGACTATATGATTGCAAATTTTATTCATTTTGTCCTTTTACAGATACACTCTCCCGTTGTTTTCGACCTATGTGGACATAGAGAACTCCGTTTTTAAAACCGAACAGCCAGTACAATCCACACATATGATTTTGATTAGAGGTGCAAAGGCTCGTATAGAACCATCCAATCTTTCTAGAAGAGGCGAATATAACTGGGTTCTATAGCCTTGGATGTCAACTGGTCTAGAAGGACAACTCCGAATTCAAAACCTGCGGAGTGTCGTTTGGGGACCCTGTGGCACGTAGTGCACCAAGTCTCTGTATTCGGCCCTTCAAAAAGTGTGGATGGTTCTGCACGAAACCTTCACCATTATAATCAAATCTCATGTCAGTTGGCATGATCTAGGAGCTGATCTGCTTGACCTTCATACATCGAATTCGACGGGAGTTTCGAGTATATATATATATATATATATATATATATATATATATATATATATATATATATATATATATATATCAAGTATGTGGTGCAGTTCTATTTACATTACGTGAATGATTCATACAAAAAACAGATATTGAAGTTAATGATATAAATGTCGAGAATCCATCTTCGCAAACAAATTTAATAAATGACATTAACCCCGAACCTGTAGATGAATGTTATGATCCCTGTTTATAAATTCCAGTTGTGTAAGGTCTTTTTTTTATATTTTTACAAGCTTTCATCTGTTCATACAGACATCATCAGGTATGGAAATAGATTTTTTTTTACATCCAGGCAATAACGGGACAATGAAAGAACATATATATATATATGGAAAAAACACGTCTGGGTGTATATAATAGGTTCTGGAGCACGAAATTCGAGTCTCTCAGAGTAAAAATCGATATATACAGATCAATCATTCTCTCAACTCTTCTCTATGGTGCTAAAATTTGGACCCTATACCGCAAGAACATTTCCCATGCGATGTCTTCGTGCCATATGTGATATAAAATGGGATGACAGGGTCAAGAATAGTGCAATACTGAAGAAACATCACAGGCATTGAAACCATTCTAGTAAAGATACAATTTAGGTGGGCTGGTCATGTTGTGGGAATGGATGAGCACAGGCTTCCAAAGAAGGTGCTGTATGGACAACTACCAAACTCCAAGTGTTCAGTTGAACATCCAATCTTACGCTATAAAGACAACTTGAAACGTCTCAACTTTGATCTGAAAACCTGGGACGACCAAACATCAAACCGAAAGGAATGACGCACGACATGGTTCATTAAGTTAAAGGCATTTGAAGACAGTAGACTGAAGCACCGTGATCACCTTCGTCAAGCCCTGAAGCAGACATACGATCAAAATCCTGCTTTAAGAAATTTCATCTGTCAGTGTGGCTTTGTCGCTCGTAGCAAGGCTGGACGAGTATCACACTTCAGAAAGCACAAATGAAATATGTCTTTCCCTTACCTGATTTTCTCCACAATAGCCCCTGCTAGCATGCATAAGTGTAAAACGAAAGGCACCATCGAATGCTGACCCTCATTTATCATTCATGATAGGAGAGGCCATCATATATATATATATATATATATATATATATATATATATATATATATATGCACATTTCATTAAAAACGACTGACAAGGTGCTTTTATTTAGTTTTTTATATAATTTCTCGTGCGATTTAATAACGTTTTTCTTTTCAGATGATAAATTATATAAAAACTGTCCGAATGATATATATATATATATTATTTTATTGAAAACAGGGATCATAACTTTAATCTAGAGGTTCGTAGGTTAATGTAATTTTAATAAATTTGTTTGCGAAGATATATTCTCGCCATTTATATCATTAACTTCACTAATCTGTTTTTGTATGAATGATTCATGTAATATATATATATATATATATATATATAATTAAGTAATTCATTGAGTCTGAAAGAAACCTCAACAGAATGCAGAAAGCACTGGACGACCGTTTCATCCTATATTTGGGACTCATCAGCAGTGCGTATCCACTACCGAGAATTGAAACCCTGACAGTTAGGTCGTCAAGCAAACACCATACCAACTGTTCCAACGGGTCTCGGTGACGAGGAGGTAGCAAATCAGACTCAATATAGCGCCGCTCGCTCACATATTCCGTGGTGGAACTCAACTGAAATTCTCTGTAACCATAGGACTGTTCCCCCAGGAGCCACGGCCGTCCAGTGCTTTCTGCATTCTGTTGAGGTTTCTTTCAGACTCAGTGAATTACTTAATTATAATTATCAAATCCTCCTTACAATTTCTATCATGTGTATATCATTGTTTGATCCGGCTTCTAATGCTTCAGTTTGAGCGGCTTGGTGATAGTAGTAGTGGCTCCTACGATTGGAATGGAATCTTTTGCAAAGGAAATTATGGATGATTTCTTTAAAAGTAGTTTGAAAATTACTAGTATTTAGGTGGAGTGGAATTACAAAAAAAAATGATCTTAAAAAAAAATTAAATTTGTTGTTGGCTGTAGTTGTGGTTTGGTGTGTCGACTTATATTCGAGTATATACCACAATTCAATCAGTAACAGACGATAATAACAAACACTATATTTGTGAATCAAATTGACTATTTCTTTTAACGAATGAGAAAATCGCCTCTCTTTTTTCGTGAGCACTGCCATTAGAATTTTGGAAAATTCGGATGAATTGAACTAATTGCTTTTTTCAGTCATCGATTATCGATCTCCTGCAATAACAGATTTATTTGCATCTGTAGATCAATTGAAGAGAATCCGGATCAATATCTTCCAATATTTTGTAAAAGATCAAAGCCGATCGATGATTGTGATTGATTGGCATATCAACTGATCATCTGGGCTAAGGGACAGAAAGACGTCTTGGCCCATCCAAATGAATACATTAACAATCCCATGTGCGTATTACACGTACACGCACATGGCGATGCATGGATACACAAAAGTATGTGCAAGCATATACATGTATGAGAAAATGTGTACACTGATGACTACTAGACCGCCCCGTCCGCGCAAAATACCGCGTATCCTATCAAGCCTGCTTTTGATGTATTTATTTGTTTTTACGACTTATCAACCTTTTGTAGGTTATTTAAAGCCAGAAAATATTACTATATAATAATGTTTTTGTTGTGGATTCCGGGATGAAATCCGATATCAATAAATAACAAACGCCAGGAATAGATAAGGAAAATAAATGTATTAACGTAATAATACAAACTAGTAATACGGGTTAGTAGATCCAGGAATGCGGGTTAGTAGCAATAACATATATACAATCTTGGTATTGAAGTATTACGGTATGACTCCTTACTGAGTCTAGCTGCTCGTGACGGTGACTCTTGTGCTACCCTCCTCTAATACCACTCTGATACTACTCAGCGTACTGACTTCTCGACTGTCTTAACGTACTCCCGGGTATTCACTGGTGGTAGTATATGTATACCTCGGTTGAGTCCATTTGTGTGAAAAGGGGAGACACCTTAACAGTTTTACTAATACAAGTCCTACTAATTCACCCATAGCTGGAGGGAACATAAGAGGTTGATTCGTACCGTTTCCAAGGGTAGTTGCTTGTATGGGGTTATAACGGGCCCCAAATGGAACTGCAGCTCCGTTCACGGATTTCCAGATGCCAGCGGGATATCCACTGTACAACCCGCAGATATATCAACCCGGGTATTCTCTAGCGGTCACCCATCTAGCTTCTGACCAGGCTCGACGTTGCTTAACGTCGGTGATCGTTCAACAATCGGTGTCTCAATGTGATGTGACCGTAAGCCATATTATCCGTACATCTAAGCTTACAATCGCCTGGTATTCCCAAGCGGTCACCCATCGGTCACCCATCTAGGTACTGACCAGGCTCGACGTTGCTTAACTTCGGTGATGGTACGGAAACCGATCTCTCAACGCGATATGGCCATAAGTCATACTTCTTTCACATCCGATCTTACATCACCTGGTATTTCCAAGCGGTTACTCATCTAGGTACTAACCAGGCTCGACGTTGCTTAACATCGGTGATCGTACAACAATCGGTGCTTGTTAAATGTGATATGGCCGTAAGTGGACCACAAACAAGCAGGTGATTGCGTGTTATGATTTTGAAATATTCCGCTTATTCCGTAAGATATTTTCACATCGACTGCTGCATTTCCAATTCTTTGAGAAGTTCTCTAGAAGGAGGTCAAAGAAGACGTCATTCCACTCTTTGACTATATCTTTTAATTCTATATTAAAGCAAATTATCTCTTCTTCTTCTTCTTCTTCTTCTTCTTCTTCTTCTTCTTCTTCTTCTTCTTCTTCTTCTTCTTCAATATACCGTGTCCCTTCAGGACGTGAGCGATCATGGCTCTCCATCAGTATAGTAATATAAATTTAAAACTTTTAAAATCAGCCATTTTTTCAGTTATTTTAAAATTTGAATTTCTAACTGTTCCCTCCTCATCCGGACTCAAATCCCAATTCTGGATGTTCAAGCACCACATAAAGGGCAGATTTTCAATCCCGGGAACATCCTAATTATAAAAATGTATAATATGTCTATGTAGAGCAAGTATAACCCGAGTTAGAGTTAGTTCAAACATACTAATGGATAAACAGAATTTGCCATTTATTTATTTAGAAGAATCTAATTTTATTATGGCATCTCCAAGAATTGCTATAGTTATGCAATTTAAAAAAATTGATCGGATTTGCTTAGGATTTTCAAATAGTTCCAGGGATTCACCTGCGTTAGAAATATGCCATCTTTATTTCCCAGAAATCGTTATATTTTTTAGCCTATCATAAGCAAAGCAATTTTCTTACAATTCTTTGTTCAGCCGAATAAAAATTGCCTTTGTAATTATTCATTAAATAATCGTTAAAAGAAATATTTAAATACATTTTTCAAATGCAATATAAATTTTATTAGCAAATAAAACCAAATCACGTGACCATCAAAAATCAAATCATGCGAGCAAATCAAAGCTCGTTTTTTCATGAACACGAAATGCTCTCTCCTCAAAAAATCTCAGTCTTTCTTCTTCTTCTTCTTCTTCTTCTTCTTCTTCTTCTTCTTCTTCTTCTTCTTCTTCTTCTTCTTCTTCTTCAATGTACCATGTCCCTTCAGGACGTGAGCGATCATGGCTCTCAATCAGCATGGGTGATGCTCGACTCCTAGAGAGCAACACACTGCGCCTTCTT
>OZ038515.1:47805712-47835712 GCA_964036315.1 Acanthosepion esculentum
TAAATATAAAAGTGAACATAGAAGTCAACACTTAGAGGCGACAGTCTGTTTCATGCTAGACGCAATTGTCACGTGGCCTGACGATTGCATCTAGCATGAAACAGACTGTCGCCTCTAAGTGTTGACTCCTATGTTCACTTTTATATTTATATATATATATATATATATATATATATATATATATATATATATATATAATGAGAGAGATAGGAATGTAGGTGGGGTGTACAGTTATGGGAAAACATATTTGACGATAGGAAACCGTATTATGAACTATAATGTCTACAATTGTCGAAAATCCAGTTACAAAATTCGAAGATGGCTGAGAACAAGTTTCTTCGTTTCTCAGAATTTTGTCGTACATCTGTAAAAGAAATCGATGTCGCTAAACCCATTACTTTCAAAATCTAGATTTTATCGAAAATTTAATCATACCATTTCGCCTTCTACCCGCGTCTTTTCTCTTCAGCTTCTCTATGAGAATTCTTCCTTTCCCCCATCTTCCGCCATATTCAACAAGTGAAGGCCGGTGAGAAGTTTTGGTCGCCGATTAATTTGATAGACTAATGTCATTAGGGAGCGAACGCGTCGTCGTGCGCTGAAGTCTGTCATTTTGGTTGCAATAAGCAGCGTCCTCTGCCGGCGGGACAGATAACTAACACTAATTTCATTAGAGATTCCATCGACGAACCAACATGGCTGAAGTTTGAACTGATTTGTTGCTTGCATTTTGTAAACAACCGATTTACGCATTGGAGTTTTTTGTTTGTTGGTTGTTTTTTTTTACCTAAATAGAATTACAAAATTGTTCCACGTTAATCTTTCTCTCAATTCTCTCACCTTCACCGTCTCTCCAACCCACCATCATCTCGCTCTCCCTCTGTCACTCCTCGCTCCATCTCTATCCCTCGCTCTCTCTCTCCCTCCTTCTCTCTATCGCTCGCCCTCTATCACTCGCTCACACCTCTTTCTTTCTTTCTCTCCCTACCTCTACCTATCTCCATCCTTTTCTCACCCTTTTCTCTTCCCCCTTCTCTCCCCACTCGCCCTATCTCTATCCATTCTCTCGCCCTCTCTCTCTCTCTATCCCCCTCTCCCTCTCTCTCCCCTACCTCTCTTGGTGTGAGCAACAAAGATGTCGGTGTAAATATATTGATGCGTGTGCACAAATTCCATGGCCACGACAGAGACGCGATTGAATGAATGCGTGGCTGGCGAAGAGAGTCAGCAGCAGCAGCGATGCAAATAAATATATACACATTTGATCGATCGTGTGGAAGTGTGGAAATACGCAGGTAAAATTTGGGAGACGGGGAAGGGGAGATAGATAGATAGATAGATAGATAGATAGATAGATAGATAGATAGATAGATAGATACTGAAACGAACTAGATAGATAGATAGATAGATAGATAGATAGATAGATAGATAGATAGATAGATAGATAGATAGATAGATAGATAGATAGATAATATACAGACTGAGATAGATAGATAGATAGATAGATAGATAGATAGATAGATAGATAGATAGATAGATATACAGACTGAGATAGATAGATAGATAGATAGATAGATACTGAAAAGAACTAGATAGATAGATAGATAGATAGATATACAGACTGAGATAGATAGATAGATAGATATTAAAAAGGCTAAGATAGATAGATAGATAGATAGATAGATAGATAGATAGATAATATACAGACTGAGATAGATAGATAGATAGATAGATAGATAGATAGATAGATAGATAGATAGATAGATAGATATTAAAAAGGCCAAGATAGATAGATAGATAGATAGATAGATAGATAGATAGATAGATAGATAGATAGATAGATAGATATACAGACTGAGATAGATAGATAGATAGATAGATAGATAGATAGATAGATAGATAGATACTGAAAAGAACTAGATAGATAGATAGATAGATAGATATTAAAAAGGCTAATATAGATAGATAGATAGATAGATAGATAGATAGATAGATAGATAATATACAGACTGAGATAGATAGATAGATAGATAGATAGATAGATAGATAGATAGATAGATAGATAGATAGATACTGAAAAGAACTAGATAGATAGATAGATAGATAGATAGATAGATAGATAGATAGATAGATAGATAGATATTAAAAAGGCCAAGATAGATAGATAGATAGATAGATAGATAGATAGATAGATAGATAGATAGATAGATAGATAGATAGATAGATATTAAAAAGGCCAAGATAGATAGATAGATAGATAGACAGATACGAACAGACTGAGATCGATTGGCAGGTAGATAAAGACGGGTAGATAGAGACGGGTAGATAAAGATGAAAGCGTCTGAGGAATGTCAGTTCTTGTTGAGAATTTCTGCGAGCATTTCTCTTAACTGCAGAATCGATTTTCCGTTTCTCTTTGATGCCGCGTCCAACGCCAAGTAAAAGTTCTTTTGCAAATAAACAAAATGAAATGTAAACAATTTCAATAAATCTCCTTCGCAATCTTAAACCAACCCCACCTCACGAGCCAAGACCCACGTATTTCTATTTGGGGAAAAGTCCTTTCTTGCTTTCACCTTCCATATCAACTGCCATGAGAATCAGCTAAAATTTGTCGTTAATAAATCTATCAGAACACTGTATGCAAAATCTAAAATTGCCTAGTCTGACACAAGGGCATGATAGTGGTACACCTCCTGAGGAAACTAGTAAATTGTGAAGGATATTAGATTTTTATTATCGCAATAGGTCAACAGTACTGTATAGATATTTACACAGTTTCGCCTAGTCTGGCACAGGGCTACATTATAGGAGTAACTAAAGAAAAAGAAAAGGATACTGAGCTGTTACGTGTCATCCATCCTTCTTTACGACCGGACGATTTCCTCAAGGATGAAGAAGAGACGCAAGGCGACGGAGATGTGGTTCTACAGAAGGATGCTGAGGATTTCGTGGATCGAGCGTGTGAGAAAGGATGATGTGTTGGAGAGGATGCAGACAAGGAGGAGGCTCATGCTAAACATCAGAAAGAGGCAGCTGAAGTTTCTGGGACTCATAATGAGGAAGGAGGGCCTGGAGAATCTGATACTCACGGGTCGAATAGAGGGAAAGAGAGACAAGGGAAAGCAGCGCGTGACATTCCTGGCGGGCTTGAGCAGGTGGATGACAGAACGTGGTCTAGGGGAGAAAGCAGAGGGAAGGAACTTGCTGAGAGCTGCAAGGGATAGAGGGAGGTGGAGAGCCATGATCGCCCACGTCCTGAAAGGACATGCACATAAAAAGAAAGAATAATGGACAGCCACAAGTTATGTGCGTAACATTTGCGAGAATAGCTTGCAAACCATTGTTTATAATTTAATCAGTATTTTCTAAATTTGGACAACATCAGAAGCAGGGAAGCTGTGGAGAATGGCCATCACCCAGCTCTTGAAGGGATAGGATAAATATAGGAAAAAAAATTACGTTTGATGCAAGGCTTAAATCACAGAAAGATGAAATAAGTATCGAATTCACTTGTGATCTGTGAGATTCTTCTTCATCTTTTTTGTGCCAGAATATGAGTGATCATGGCTCTCCACAACTTCCTATTCTTTATAGCTCGAAGTAATATGTGTCTCGTTATTCTTCTTCTGGTGTTCTGCCATTCATACATAGAAGGTCAGATTTTCGAATGGAGAATATATTAAACAAATTGGCGAACTGAAAAAGAATTGAATTTCCTCATAAAATAAATTTAAAAAATTTTTTTTTTTTCTTTACCACAATTGTAATTTCTCATAAATAAAATTTTAAACTCTTTATTGAAGTTTGAATGCAGATCCTTTTTCAAAAAGGTTAGCAATTATGTAGAAAGATTTTTTTTTTTCATCGGAGGTTTAGATTCAAATTTTAAAATAATTATTTACCAGCGACATATTTTCATGTTTTCTTGTACGCACATTTCTGGCCTTTCGTCACTTAATCAGTTCGACTTTTTTCTCGTCCGGAACTTTGTTCATTAAACTCTTTTTTCGTTTGATGCTTAATCTGTTCGGTGTTTTGCCTTTCGCCATTTTGTCCATTCGACACTTTCCCAGCTTGCGCACGCATTCATCTGCGTACGCATTTTTAAATAGATTACTCACTGTTTTTCTCTATCCCTCTTGTGAGTGTCAAATTCGCCTAGCTGTCTTTTTTAATTGTGTATCCCCGAAATGTCAGATGTCAATTTTTGTTGTCTATATAGTAAGTCAATTCGATAAGGTCAAAGTAGCAGATGATATAAAAATTCACCTACAGTCTGTTGTTAGATGGGGTAAAGAATTGCGTGCTAATTTTAACGCCTACAAAACAAAAGTCACCTGAAAGACTCCCTTTTCGAGGACAAATGGCACAGTGGATAAAGGCGTTAGTTAGAACCAGTGACAAGACCCAATGTTTGTTGCCATATTTATCACAACGTTTCGTACGCTCCGGCCTTCTTCAGGTGGTGGGAATGTCAAATGGAACCCTTTATTTCACTCACTGGAGTAGACTGATCTAGTTCCACGTGCCATGTCTAATAGATGTCAGTTATCAGTTATCTCCTGTTAATTCCTCTCTCTAAGTCATCTACCGTCTTAGAACAGTCTACCCTAGCCAGCGAAATAAAGGGTTCCGTTCGACATTCCCACCACCTGAAGAAGGCCGGAGCGTACAACGGCCGAAAAGTAGTGATAAATATAGCAACAAAGATGAGGATAATAGTCCGAACAATGTAAATAGTGTACATAATACCTCATCTCAGAAATAGAGACAGATACGATAAACTACATCCAGTAGCAAGGCCTCTGATCAGGATGTTTTGGGGGGCGTAGAACCTCCTCTTAATTGCTGGTGTTCCCAGGTTCACCCTAACTCGGGGTGGTAGCACCTGTTAGGGGTCCCAGCTATGGGCAAACAGTTAACCCCCAAACTGGGTTTAAAACACTATGAAAGTGTAAAAATAGGTTTTAATACCAGCAAAACATTTTTGTAAAAATATTAGCAGCAATACATTTTTGAAAACAATATTGCTATTAATAAAAATCTCGTCGGCCTGAAATAACCCATTGAGGTTGATATGTCGTAAAACAAAACAAGCCAGAAGTACATTTTCGTTGCTGCTAAAAAATATTTCTTAAACATCTGCTAGATATTTAATACATTAGTATGACACAAGATTTAATGAGTGAGCGCCCTGAAAGTTGTTTTGATAAAAGCAAATTCTGTGCTTTTTGAATTGTGCGTACATACGTTTACCTATAAATGCGAATATGTGTCTGAAATATGAACGGATATATACCATCACTCCTCTTCCCTCTACCTGCTACATCATCACCTCTCCCTTTCTCTATCTGTCATCTTTCTTATTTCTCTCTATCCATCACTCTTTTGCTGTCATTTTACCTCTCTTTTCGTCTCCCTCTTTCTTTCTCTCTCTCATTCTACTTGTCGCCCTCCGTTTCTATCGCTCTCTGTTTGTGTCCGCGCATGCGCATTAATTTTATATTAAGCTAAATTTTGATGTTGTTATATCAACAAATTCGCTTTTCCAGGGTCGATAATTAAACGGGGTTTGCATATGTTAACAAAAAACAAAACCCTACCGACCGTTGGCGAACTGATAACTTGATTTGATCGAATCCATAAATAAAAGGAAGTTTGTTTTTTGTTTTTTTTTTTGTTTTGGGTTTTGTTTTTTCCTGAAAGATGGAAGCTGAAAGCCCGATTTTCATCTGGAAAAGCCAAGCTTTCATCGCGGAAAATGTATGGAAAAGTTTAATGCAATATTGACAAACGAAAATATCTTAACGTAGAATATTTCAGAGAAGTCATATTTGAAACACTTTTACGGTTATGGAACAAACTGGGAAATTCAATCGAGATTTTTTTTTTAAATTGCCTTTCCCGAAATTACATAATTTAACATTAAGATTGATTTTAATCAAACAGAAGGTGAAGTCTAATGTGCCATAAAATTATTCGTGAAGCATCAATATATATATATATATATAAATATATATATATATATATATATATATATATATATATATATATATATATATATATATATATATATATATATATCCAAGTATAGGATTGGTGTATACGGAATAAATTACAATAACCAACAAATACTATTCTTAAAAGCGTGCTCAATACAGAGTAGAGCAGATATAATTATTTATTTAAAAATTATAACATAAATATGCCATAAAATCACTACAAAAATAGCCATTTTGTTTCATTACCTCTGGTGTTTTATCAAGTGATGAACGATCCCTTTAGTAAAACCCCAACTTTAAAGCATTTAATAGTTATTATAACCTTACTTCGTTGTCAAGTTTTTTGAATTCCCGTATACTTGTATTTTGATTGGTCATTCCCGCTTATGTAACAGCCTTTCCCCTTGCGAGGGGTGGTTAATTAATTTGAATCTTTTAAAACCCTTTATTCTACATTCAACATCATGACTTGATAAGACACCAGAGGTGTTGAAACAAAATGTCTATTTTTGTAGTGATTTTATGACATATTTATGTTATAATTTTTAAATAAACAATTATATATAAACCTAACCAGTTACGGTTATTAGAATTTTTTTTTCGTTGTTGAATAAAGAACGTAACCCCTAATCCCCCGTTGTTGAGGGTTTTTTTTTTGTTTTGTTTTGTTTTGTTTATTTTTTTTTTTTTGTCACGTGGTCATGGTTGTTTTTGGTTTAAGCTATATATTCTGTTCCAGTATTTAATTTTTTGGCCAGGTTTACCCCGACGATCCGTTTAGGTGAAACCTAGGTAGGTTTGCCTGGCTCCTTAGGTATATCCATTTATATATATATATATATATATATATATATATATATATATATATATATATATATATATATGATTGTGTATTCGGGCAGCAATCACTCTTTTATACAAGTTTTTATACAACTATGAACACGGCCACAATGTACTGACCGTGTCTGGAATATAAAACATACATACCTAAAACAACCCATACATTCAGTAAAAATGAAGTCATCCTTGATAATAGCTAAAGTATAAAGCCGTAAGCACTTAGACATACAAAACTTTTGGACAATTTTTACATAATATATGCTCCAGAAAAGTACACAAGAAAAACTAGATAAAAAAACTTGCCAGTCATTTTTAATGAAACTTGTATAAAAGAAGGATTGCTGCCCAAAACACAATTATATATATATATATATATATATATATATATATATATATAATCATTTATTTGAATATTACAACATAAATATGTTATAACATATTTATGTTGTAATATTCAAATAAATGATTATATCTGCTCTACTCTGTATTGAGCACTCTTTAAAGAATAATAATTGTTGGTTATTGGAATTTACTCCGTATATACCAATCCCACACTTGTATATATATATATATATATATATATATATATATATATATATATATATATATATATATATATATATATATGCAATGTTCATTAAAAACGACACACAAGGTACTACGGTTAAGTTTTTTATTTAATTTTTCTTGTGTACGAACAAGAGCTTTCTTTGCTGGACAAAGGGTGTGTAAAAACTGTCCAAATGTTTTATTTTTCCGAGCGCTTTCGGCTATATCTTTAGCCATTATCAAGGATGATTTGATTTTTCAGCTTAATTGAGTGTGTGCATTATGCATATGTCTTAGTGTGTAGTAGTGGTGTTTTAATTTCCAAATAGGGTTAGCACGTTGTGGCTTTGTTCGTAGTTAATATTGTTAAGGGTAGGCTTTTTCTTTTTTATTATTAAAGCCTCCATTATTTTAACCTTTTTTTACAGGTGGAAGCAATTAATATATTAATACATATATATATATATATATATATATATATATATATATATATATATATATATATATATATAACTGTTATGGGTCCTTACCTATAACTACAGAATGAACTCTTCCTAACACTATGTATACTACGCCTCTTAAGAGAGAGGGACGAATCGAGTCGAGCCGATAGTAGTTCACTCCAAACCAGACTGACAGTCATACTAACACCTTCCACATCTTCTATTATTATTCCGTGTAATATATCTTCGTTATTTCTACTCTTGTGTTCGTGTTGTTCTTCTTTGGTCCTAACTTGGACCATAACAATAAGTAGCATTAGCAGTAGGAGAAGTAGTAGTGATTTTGTAGACGGAAATCATGATAGCGGAACAGGTGATTCCGATGAAAATACAGTGGCAATGCAAATTAAAGTCTTATAACAAGCAGTAAAGTCAAGTTGTCCCTTTGGTGGTTGGTACATTAGGGATTATTTACAGGCGTCTTTCTGATTCCTCATACCTGGCATCATTGGGAGTGCGCAGGTGAGAGCGGTGCGTGAAACAGACCATGCGCTGAGGAAAGTATTGTGTCTCTAAACTGCAGATTAGATCTGACATTTAACCATCATCACCCGACCGAAATATATCTTCGTTATTTCTACTCTTGTGTTCGTGTTGTTCTTCCTTGGCCCTAACCTTGGACCATAACAGTAACAAAAGATGTCTGTCTGCCTGTCTGTCTGTCTGTCTGTCTGTGTGTCTGTATGTACGCTATTCATGCACATCCAAATTTCTCGCCCGATTTCGATGAAATTATACACACACGTTGCAAATTTATCAAAATAGCTTAAGATCCACTTTTCCTTCTGCAGCCCCCGTCCCCGGACTTGGCAGAAAAAATCGATAAAACTGTAGGTGGTACGCTTTTTTGGCAAAAACCAAGGCAAAGTTACACGCGAACAAAATTTTTTACTGGATGAGCTGATGTTCTTAGTACTTAATTCAAAATATCAGCTCATGTTACGAGGTTTATGTAGAGTGCTTCGTAGTTTTTCCGTGACATTGGCTTCACCAAAAATTGCAAAAACTGTAAATATAAAAACTTGTATAACTTCCACATTTTTATCCGATTTTCTTCAAACATGTCGCAAAAAAATTGCCATCATTCAGAAAAATAAGATAGTATGTTTTTAGTACTGCTTCCCTGCTAATAATAAAAAATGTTCAAACATGACTCTCTCTTTCGTTTTTCATCCGATGCTTTCCAAATTTGCCAAGTAAATTACATATGACACATAAAATGTCTTGCGTGAATGTTTGGTTTAGATTATTTCAGTTGAAGTGGATAAAATCTGCGACAAACTAGGTCCTAAATCGACTTTCACCATTTAACCAATAGTTTCTTCATATGATTCCATCCTAAATTAACATTCGAACAACCTTTGATGCAAAGATTGTTTGAGAAGGATTATAGAAGCGTTAAAAGGGGAAAATTCCCGAAGAATCTCGTATTAACCTCAGCTTTACAGTAAACGTGCGAAGAAGGAGGGGGCGTTCAGGCGTTTGCGGTTGAAGATGAATAAGGCTTTCACGCTTCATCCCTGTTTTTGTTTGATTATTAGATTTGAGAAACAATGCCATGCTATTTGAAAGTTATTACGACCATAGGAAATTTACTGAATATCTAAAACATTGAAACAGTTTAACACCGAGCAACGACCACAAGAAGTTTTTATCGGTGGAATTCTTTTATTAAGACCAATCAAACACTTGCGAACGACATACAGTAAAAAAGATGAGGGGGCAAGTAGCTTAGTATACCAACAGATGATGCATGCAAGCCGGGTCGCAGCCAAACATGTCAAGATAGGGAGTGTGAATATACAGGGGGTGGTGTTATACAATTATAGCCGGGTACCTCGGTTAGTATATATATATATATATATATATATATATATATATATATATATATATATATATATATATATATATATATATATATATATATCATAGCAATAAAAGTATTAAGCTTAATATTACTAGACATATTAAAAAACGCGCGAAGCAACCGGTTTCGCTCCCGCTCATCAGGCTTACAACGGGAGATTTAAATTTAAAAGACAGAAAATGTACAATAAAAGGAAATGTGGGTTTTAGTTCCCCCACCTCATCTCCCCCACTTCTTTTTCTTTTCCTCTCCCTCTCTCATCTTTTGAGATTTAAGATTATATCGCCTATTGTGTGTGTATGTCACCACAAAATGTATACTCTTTTCCGGTGTATCTTTCATGTATTAGACATTCGAAAATATTCATATTTCTCTCACTTAAACCGTCTTTGACTCCCCTCTTTAAAACTTCTCTCTGTTAACTTTTAATCCCCCTTCATCTTTAGACCTTCCTGTCCTTCTCTCGTCTGTTACCCCTCCCTTTCGCTTTCATTCACTCTAGCATTCGTCCCACACTCTCATACATACACTCTCACTAAATTTTATTTGGAGTTGTTTTTTCTGTTTACTTTTTGAATTTGTAGGTCTGATGAATTGGATCCTATTTACGATGCCAATGGAATAAATTATGACCATGGAATATTAGTGTTTAAGCCTTTTTATTATATTCTTACACTGTCCTGGACATTGAGTTCTACCTGGATTCTATCCTCTCGGAATTATTTTTTATACATATAGATATGTTTGCGTATGTATGTATGTATATATATTTATATATTTTAGATATATGATTGCATATGTATGTGTATATTTACCACTAATATTATCAATCTATTTATATATATATATATATACAGTTGCGGCCAAAATGTTCAGAACGGCATTGTTTTCGTCAGAAAAGTAGGTATAAGTTTTCATCAAAGTTGTTGTATATTCTATAATTTTCACAGGCAATAAATACGATATTATTTGTTATTGTCTGAGATTTTGGTGTAATTTGAGAGGATAATACAAAAGTTATGGATGATTTAGTGATTTACTGCTAAACCCATGGCGGCCAAAATGATCAGAACGGTTGCTTTTACTCCGTGTTTTAGTATATTTAACCGGCGAACTCTAATTTTTTTAATTTGTTTACGTGACGGTTCGTTTACTAAACATTAGTAAGAATAGCTGCGGAAATATAGAAATTGTCGGTTCATTCCTCATTTTCAAGGGCTTCATTTTTAGAATATTTTTTACCTTCGTGTTCTAAGTTATTTTTTTAAAATGTAGCAGTAAGTCTAATCCGTACTTGATAAATGGAGAAGCAATTCTATGTTACGTGTAAAACACAACAATGATGGTGATTCTGTAAGCGTCGCTTAGTTATGGCACAAGGCGGAAAGCATGGGGCACCCAGTGAGAATCGAACTCTCTATTCAGGCGTAACTGATCTAGCACGTCAAACTTGCGAACCATTACACTCCGTTGAAGTGCTTTAATAAATATTTGTTTTTAAAATACAACCGTTCCGACTTGTTTCCAAACAAAGGACATTGAGGATCGGTGTACACAACTTTATGTAGAGTGCTTCTATATCTTTCTACGTCTTCTACAGATATCTTTTCCCTCTGTAAATTTAAATTATTTCATTGCTACCATTGAATTCGTGGTTCCAGGCTATTTTACCCTTTGCCTAAAAGATTCAAGCATTTACATGCATGACCTTGGTGTTTACATCTGGGATAATCTTCCAAAGGTCAAATACCTAGTTACCTGGGACAAAAGATGGCTTGTTAATTTTAACACCTCCAAAATTAAACTTATCTCCGTTAATCATCTGCCTTCCATCACTATGGCTGATGCTATCCTCCAAGAAAATTACTCGTTGCGTCTTCTTGGACTTCTGCTGATATGAAGTTGAAAGACTATATTGAATCCATTGCTCGGCCATCTGCTAAGAAAGTCAGTTCGCTTTGACGGGTGAGACAATTTTTCTTTTCCAGAATCTTATAAGTCTACCATTCGTCCATACTTAGAATATTGCTGCCATACATGGTCCGGTGCACCTGCTATTTACCTTGAACTCCTTGATATGAATCAGCAATATTAATGGTCTTGATATGGCAGCTCGACTTCAGTCACTTTCCCACCGCCGTAAGATTGCCTCTCTATGTATTTTCTATAAATACGAGGGTCATTCAATAAATAAGGTGGATTTTTCGGTATAAGGACTTCTAATACAGATAGAAGCTTACTCTTTTTTCTGGTACAACGACGTTATGAAGAGAGCAGCCATTTTAGCGTATCTTTTCATCGACATAAATGAGTTACTCGTTTAATTACAGATAGTTTTTTTATGAGAAACATGTTGCTGGATGTTAGTTGTTAATGTTTTAATTCGATGTTCCGGCTTCGTCTTCTGCTTAATGGATGCACCATTCATATTCATACCAAAGTGATTGTTCGGTTTTGATTTTACATAGTTCATGGCAAGCCATATTTCATGACGCCATTTCACTGACTTCCTTTGGTTCACGAAAAAAGCTGATGAGGGTGGAGTCAATTCATGAGCCGCGAGTCAGTGGTTCACCATCTCTGATTTAAGCCATACCTGGTGGAATTAAAAACAGATTCATGCCTTTCCTAAGAGCATTTGTGCGAATCTGGGAGCATCACGCTAGCCTGGAATTCGAACTCTAACCGTCATTTTCATTTTCCACGTCTAGTTACACTATTTGCATATTCTAAAAATAAAGAAATTAGAAATCTATGTGCAGTTATTGGTGACTGTATCAATTTCTGCTGGGGTTGCATAGAGATGCAATGTCTAACCTGACGGAAGACGCTTCCTTTCTGATTGTCCATTTCTGGTCGCCTTTTAACGAATGTTGATATTAATCGGTTCATTTTAAAAGGTATTAATATACAACGCCCTCCCAATGCTATAAAACACAAAATATCCCCTTCTTCGAATACAGACCAGCTTTTTGTGGGGGTTAACAATTATTCATTTCGTTTACACCAGTATTTATTTCGCTCTACATTGTTGTAAACAATCCACTTTTCATAGCCTGTAACGTTTCTTTATTTCTTTTTTTTTTAAATGGGCCGTTTTTTGCGTTTGAGCTGATAATCACGAATGAAAATGGTGTCTATTATCACCAGTTAAATCATGAGACATCCAAATACCGTAGCGATTTGTGTGACCAGATGTTTTCTTTTTTTTTCAAATGACTTACAACGCTCATATATGTGAAGTATGTCTGCGATGTCACGTGCAGTGGGATTATTTTTAAACAGTGATACCACCAACCACTGCTGATCTACCGGAACGTTGTCTGTCTTCCAAATCAAAATTTCCGCTTCTGAACCTAGCGTACTTATGAAAAGTATTCTCAAACTACGGTACCATTTTCATAAACGGCATATATCTGTTTTGCTGTTTAATTAAACCGGGAAATAAAAGCGTATGAAATGACAAAAATGTATCTCATTTTCCTCCATTTTCATTTTTGCCATAAGAATATCTAAAATGCCCAATCCTCATACGATTAATATCGAAAGAGTCGCTGAAATGACAGCTTTTAGAAATATGTTATAAATTTCAGTCTTATATGAAGGGAAATCACGTCTTTAAACACCACCTTTTGAAACACACAGCTAACATTTGTTCCAAACGAACAGACAATTACAGAATAAATCAACCAACAATACATATTTATAGTAAAATGACCAACAATACATTTTATCTGTAGTTCAATGCCTACAATTGCTTTCAAATTATATTAAGTTGAAGCCATAAAATTGTGTTCAAAATATTTAGATTGCGGCAGTAAATGACCCATAGAGGTGTTGATATACCGCTAAACAAAATAAACCAACCAACAATATATATTTATAGTAAAATTACCAACAATACATTTTATCTGTAATTCAAGGCATACAATTGCTTTCAAATTATATTAAGTTGAAGCCATAAAATTGTCTTCAAAATATTTAGATTGCGGCAGTAAATGACCTATAGAGGTGATGATATACCGCTAAACAAAATAAACCAACCAACAATAGATATTTATAGTAAAATGACCAACAATACATTTTATCTGTAGTTCAAGGCATACAATTGCTTTCAAAATATGTTTAGTTGAAACCATAAAATTGTGTTCAAAATATTTAGATTGTGGCAGTAAATGACCCATAGAGGTGTTGATACACCGCTAAACAAAATAAACCAACCAACAATATATATTTATAAATTAAAATGACCAACAATACATTTTATCTGTAGTTCAAGGCATACAATTGCTTTCAAATTATATTAAGTTGAAGCCATAAAATTGTGTTCAAAATATTTAGATTGCGGCAGTAAATGACCCATAGAGGTGTTGATATACCGCTAAACAAAATAAACCAACCAACAATATATATTTATAGTAAAATGACCAACAATACATTTTATCTTTAGTTCAAGGCATACAATTGCTTTCAAAATATGTTTAGTTGAAACCATAAAATTGTGTTCAAAATATATAGATTGCGGCAGTAAATGACCCATAGATGTGTTGATATACCGCTAAACAAAATAAACCAACCAACAATAGATATTTATAGTAAAATGACCAACAATACATTTTATCTGTAATTCAAGGCATACAATTGCTTTCAAATTATATTAAGTTGAAGCCATAAAATTGTGTTCAAAATATATAGATTTCGGCAGTAAATGACCCATAGAGGTGTTGATATACCGCTAAACAAAATAAACCAACCAACAATATATATTTATAGTAAAATGACCAACAATACATTTTATCTTTAGTTCAAGGCATACAATTGCTTTCAAAATATGTTTAGTTGAAACCATAAAATTGTGTTCAAAATATTTAGATTGTGGCAGTAAATGACCCATAGAGGTGTTGATATACCGCTAAACAAAATAAACCAACCAACAATAGATATTTATAGTAAAATGACCAACAATACATTTTATCTGTAGTTCAAGGCATACAATTGCTTTCAAATTATATTAAGTTGAAGCCATAAAATTGTGTTCAAAATATATAAATTGCGGCAGTAAATGACCCATAGAGGTGTTGATATACCGCTAAACAAAATAAACCAACCAACAATACATATTTATAGTAAAATGACCAACAATACATTTTATCTGTAGTTCAAGGCATACAATTGCTTTCAAATTATATTAAGTTGAAGCCATAAAATTGTGGTCAAAATATTTAGATTTCGGCAGTAAATGACACATAGGGCTTTATATGACGTTAAAAAATCAAGCAAGTCTAGAACAAGACTAATGGGAACGAAGAGCCTTTGCTAACCTTGAAAATCAGCGTTTCAAGTTTTTGCTTTTTGCAATAGATTGAAAACTGACCACTGATACCACTGGTTACCTCCAATCAGGTTCAGATCCGTTTTTCTTTTTGTTTTCTTGTTCTTGTCACTGAATAAAATAAAAGATTATTGGCGCCATCATCAATCGGTTAGACAAACGGTGAAAATATCAATAGGAAAAGTTAAATAAAATTAACATCTCTTTGCGTATAATTTTCAGATCAAAGTCAACTTAGCCTCGTTAATTTACATCCAATCGATAGATTTTGAAGCAATTTCAAAGCTACAGAGAAGGCCAAACAAATTTATTTACAAGATTTAGAAATGTCAGCCAAAACAAACACAAATACTGACGACAAACCAAATGATTTTTTCAAATGCATATTAACTTTTAACATTTGAATATTTATCAGCGAGCGAATCCTAGGAAATGAACGCTATCATCTCGAGATTCTTGGCAACTCCAATGAAGGATCTGCAATGTAATTGATCCTGACTTGGCATCTCGACTTCACTCACTTTCTCACCGACGTGGCGCGGCTTCCCTCTGTCTTTTTTACAACTATTTTCAAGGCAACTCCTCTGATTAGCATTTTACCTGGTGCCCTTACTACGTGGATTTAAACGTGCGACTAGATTAACATCTGGGTCTTGTTCTTTTATTGTTAAAAGTATCCACTACTGCTACTCCAACATTTTCTTTTCTCACACTTCCCACCTGCTGAACTCCCTTCCGTTTACTTGCTTCTCTGATAACTAACATCTTCAAAAATGTAAATGCAACGTCAATCGCCATCTTCTATCTTCTTGAATCCCGTTCATCTTTTATCCTTTCCTCAATCCTCCCTATACTCAGTCTTTTCTCTCACTTTCACTCCCTGTAACCTCCTGAGTACTTGTAGCATTTCCGCCTTGCTTGGAGCGAAATGATTTAAATGCAACGTCAATCGCCATCTTCTAACTTCTTGAATCCCGTTAATCTTTTATCCTTTCCTCAATCCTCCCTATTCTCAGTCTTTTCTCTCACTTTCACTCTCTGTAACCTCCTGCGTACTAGTATATTTGCTTGCAGGGAAATGATTTAAATGCAACGTCAATCGCCATCTTCTATCTTCTTGAATCTCGTTCATCTTTTATCCTTTCCTCAATCCTCCCTATACTCAGTCTTTTCTCTCACTTTCACTCTCTGCAACCTCCTGCGTACTTGTAGCATTTCCGCCTTGCTTGGAGCGAAATGATTTAAAGGCAACGTCAATCGCCATCTTCTATCTTCTTGAATCTCGTTCATCTTTTATCCTTTCCTCAATCCTCCCTATACTCAGTCTTTTCTCTCACTTTCACTCTCTGTAACCTCCTGCGTACTAGTGGCATTTCCGCTTTGCTTCCATTGAAATGATGTAAAAAAAGCGAATATAACCTTCCCAACCGGAATTTGAACTCAGCTTTTCAATCTCTAATTCTGAGAGATTAACTATTGCCGATTCCGCACATCCACGCTTCCAGTATCTGGTATTACCAAGCGGTCACCCGTCCAGGTACAGACCAGTCTCAACGTTGTTTAACTTCGGTGTTCATATGGGAACCGGTGTTTCAACGTTGTATTCTTTTAACACCTGAAGTCGAGCTGTGTTTTTCTTCAGTAAAAATGAAAAAAACTACATGGAAACCGGTCAATAGAATTGACTCCCTTCGCCGAATGATACTGACGAGAATCTTAGTCATACTTATTTTGATCACTAAGACTCGAATGGTGCGTTACTCATCATTGTCTATAAAGTCACTTTTTCAATTATATGTTGAATGTTGTTTGAAATTCTATTTATAGTTTTGCATTTAGTCCATGTATTTAATCGAGTATCCTTGTATTTGCTGTTTTAGTCAATAAGGTTCAGCTGATCAGCTATTCGGTCTTTAATCTTCGTATATAACATGCAATAAATATAAATAAACAAATTTTAAAAAATGCGAGTATGATAATTGTGTTCGATGATTTTTATTCCACGAAGAAATGTCGGAGAAATATCTGCTGAAGCATAGTAATCAAAACAACAACGATGAAGATATTAGTTTGAATAATTCGATGCAATACATTATTTCTTAACTTCAAACAACATTCAACATCTAATAATAAATTGTTTTGAAATCATTTTTATAGACAAACATGGACAAATGTCTTAAATTGATTTGTTTTATTTCACAATTTTTAATTTCCTTATTACAAAAAAAAAATGTCGGGTCTTCTGATTCGGGTTCAACATAAACAGAGCTGGGGGGGGGGGGTTGCGTCAGTTTTGAGCAAATATTTTGAGTATTGGATAAATAAGTTGCAATTGAATGCGGGACAAAATCCCGACTCAACAGGGCGACGAATAAGAAAAACATTAAATGTCTTCTTTTTTTTCTTCTCAGAGGTCAGAGATCATGAATGTTTCCAAAAAGGGAGAATGAAGAGAATTTCATTAATCAAATAGGCTTATTAGCTTTAGAAACTCAGTCATTGTTCATATCTGGTTGTTTACTTATTAAAGAAAAACTGGAATAAAAAAAAAAGAACGCCTGCCACGTTGCGGGCAGATCCATCCGAAAAAGATACACACAACAAAAGAGACTAAACTGGTAGAAAGAGACGGAAACTCCCACCCCAACCTGGTATTTTGGCCAAACATAAAGACGCATTCATATAGATTTGAACTGCTGCAGAGTTGGGTAATATCCAAATTTATTTGCAAATGGAAGTCTCATTGTAAGGCCCGTTAGCCGGGGAAAAGGTGTACATCGACATGGGGAGAGCGGGTAATGGCGGTGTAATAAGAGTCCATTTAAAAAAGCAGGTTTGTCGATACTCTGTTTGGTCAGTGGAGGGCGTTTCAGACAATCATTTTCTGATGTTTAAAGACAGTGAAGACAATTGAATGATTAAAATGTGCGCATGCGCTGCAATAAGAATTCAGAAAAGATATTTGCGTACAGCAGTTTGTGTGTGTGAGAGAGAGAGAGAGAGAACGAGAGAAAGACAGGGAGAGAGTGATAAAGACAGAGAGAGTGAGGAAGAGAGAGATTGCATTTGCAAGTAAAATCGCATGACATTATTTTGTCTAACTCTTTCTCTCTCTGTATATGTATGTGTGTGTGTGTGTGTGTGTGTGTGTGTGTGTGTGTGTGTGTGTGTGTGTGTGTGTGTTTGTTTTTATCCCGTGACCCGTAGGATTGTAGGGACATCATATAGAAGTAGTGTTTCTCGGGCAAGGTAGCCTGAGGGAGCCCAACCCTCTGCAGGCCGGTTTTGAATTCAGATTTTTTCCTTCTTCTAGACCGGTTGCCACCCAAGGCTATAGAACCCAGCCTGTCTTACTATTTACCCATAGATGTGAGGAAAAGGAGAGGATTCCTACCGTCGCCAAGGGTATTAGCACGAAGTGAACATAATGGATCCGACTTAATCGAGTCGCTATCCATTGTTTCCGGGGTTGGATCGGACTCCAGCTGGCATTTTTTCCAGCTGTGCTCGTCAAACTCTCTACCTTCCGGCAGAGAGAATCCCCAGACGAGGCGATGTCGAAAGGCAGAGTCTTGACTCGGGAAACAGCTATCCGACCCTGTTTTATACGGGGATTTTTGGCCGAGCCTACGGGCTCGGATATCCCCACTTTAAAACTCGGCCTTGTGCCACATCTTACCTTGTGGGGAAGTTGGTAAATATATCCATTATTCCACCGTGTGTGTATTACTCTTTACTTATTCTGTCGGTGATAAATATCAAGACATCATTTTTTTTCTTGAAAATGTGTATAGTACCGAAAACTATATATTCTGTTTTTTTTTCTCGTGTACATACATGCCTGTCGTATTAGATCAATTATGAATGATTAGTGAGTCCGATCTTTACTGTATGCCCTATGATTCAGTCTATCGTCTGTTATTAACCAATGAAAACAACGTAAATCTTAAAAATAAAAGCAATATATTAAGAAATACGTAGGAGTCATATATATATATATATATATATATATATATATATATATATATATATATATATATATATATATACCATCATTTTCAAATCATTGAAGTCGAATAACGAAACGCTTCGGCAAGGACTAAGAATTATTTTCCATTTGTTTTTCATCCTATTTGTCTTATCTTCAGAATTATTAATTATTCTTAAAAATAAATAAATATATATATATATATATATATATATATATATATATATATATATATACCATAATGAGAAGCCATATTTCTTAATATGTATATATAGAAAAACAACTAAAAAGTTGTAAATTAAAAAATATATAATGTTTTTTTATGAAAGTATTTATTTATATGTTTTTATATATATGTAATTTGATATTTCAGATCGACCTCGATCTTTCTTCAGAAATAACTGGTTTTAGAGATTTGTTTACAAGTGTAACCTCTAAAACCAGTTATTTCTGAAGAAAGATCGAGGTCGATCTGAAATATCAAATTACATATATATAAAAAAATATAAATAAATACTTTCATAAAAAAACATTATATATTTTTTAATTTATAACTTTTTAGTTGTTTATATATATATATATATATATATATATATATATATATATATATATATATATATATATATATATATATATATATATATATATATAAATGTACAATCTGTTTTATGCTTAAACACAGAAATGGTCTGATTATTGCGTTTAAACATGAAACAGATAGGAACCAAACCTGCATACCACACAGAACCGTCACATAGACTGATGTGCCATACCATTCAGCCACAGAGGAAGCGTCTGGTTAGCAAGGTCGAATAATGTATTGCTATGACGCAAGGAGTTATTATGTGTTGGGGAGAATGAGAAGACTTTAGTGAGGAGATTCAGGACAGCAAACTATGTTAATTACTGTTGCATTTAATATTTTTAAGACTGTAGTTATCAGGGAAGCATGAAATCGGAAGGGAGTACCACAGGCCAGACTTTTTTTAATCATTTCACTCCAAGCAAGGGAATAAAGCCACTAAGATGCAAGGTGTTACTGAGTCTTAGAAAATATGAGAAAAGCTATTATTAATGAGAAATGACAATAAAAGAATTAAGAATTAAGAAATTGCATTTAAATTTTTGATGATCAAATTTGCCTGGAAAACCAAGAAACTTGAAGAGAGTTCCACAAGTGAGAAGTGCGAGAGTCACGTAGATGAGAGTGGGGGCGGACGTAGACATTTGTAAGAAAAACGTCGACATAAGAATGATGTGTAGAGAAGAAACTGCTAAAATTTCTGGGAGACATAATGAGGAAAGATGGCTTGAAGAATTGGACACTCACGGGGTGTACTGAAGGCAAGCGTTTTTGGTTTAGTTTATTTTGTTTGTAGATCAGGTTTAATTGATATATTTTTGTAAAGACGGTTTTTATAGAGAGTCTGGTTTGGTTTATTTTGTTTTATGGCATATCAACCTCAATGGGTTATTTAATGCCGACAACATTTTTAGGATAGATTCGTATGAATAGAATATGTATTCTTTGGTTTAGATTGGTTTGGTTCATTTTGTTTTACGGCATATCAACCTCAATGGGTTATTTAATGCTGACAAGTTTTTTAGGGTAGATTCGTATGAATAGATTATGTATTCTTTGATTTAGATTGGTTTGGTTTATTTTGTTTCATGGCATATCAACCTCAATGGGTTATTTAATGCTGACAAGTTTTTTTAGGATAGATTCGTATGAATAGATTATGTATTCTTTGTAAGAAATCAGTTTGTAGATCAGGTTTCAATGACGTATTTTGTAAAGAAGGTTTTTGTCAAGAGTGTTGCTGGTGTTTTTTGTTTTTTTCAAAAATCTATTGCTGGTATTTTTATTATAAAAATCTACCTGTTTCGATGTTAACTTTTTACCCATAGCTTGGACCCTAACAGGTGCTACGAACCCGGCTCAAAGTGGACCTGAGAAGAACAACAATTAAGAGGTTGTTCCATGCTCCTTAAAACAAGATCGAGATCAGATGCATTGCTGCCGGATGTAGTTTATCGTCATATCCAGGAGGAAGGAATGGGTAAAGAAGAAGGCAAAGCATTATTTTTATTTTTATTTTTAAATGAACATTTCATTCATAAATTGGCTTGTTATAGTTAAGGAAAGTTTTACAAATAGATGCCAACTTGTTGAAGACCAAGTAAAATGCAAATTTCAAACACTTTCCTGCACTATATAAGACAATATTTTAAAACTGAACTATTTTTGATATGACAATCAAAACAATCCCCGAATAAAAGAACAGTAATGAAGGACAGTAAATTAATGCAGTAAATTTTAAAAATCAATATGCAAATTAGGTAAACGTGAAGAGTGATATCACCTAGAAGTATATAACATATAATACAGATATTGAGCTTTTAACTGTCAAAGGGCAGAGGGGCAACTGAGAAAATAATACTGATAGGTGCCCAGCCCCGGGGAACAGCCGCGCCTTCACATTACACAAGAGGGAGGGATAGGTGCTCGCACAGAGGCCAGCGCAACCGACAATTTTTGTCCCTGCCCGGGTGCACGTGCTCAGGGCCCCACTTTAAAAAGACCTTGTGTCACATCTCATTCTCGCGGGGGAATGAGTAAACACCGCATATAAATTACTATCAGGTAGAGTTGGGGCTTTTTAACCCCAGAATTTGCTGGATAATTGTGCTCCAATTTCGCATTTATTCATATAGATTCCATAATAAAGGTTTCACTTAATTAGATATTACGTTTTTCTAACTCTTCAAATGTTGAGTGGATAACTAATTCTATTTTCCCATCTTTACACGATATTAATTTTATCTTATAAATTGTCCCCTGTTCTGTCACCCATGAAATGAACATAATTGTTTGTACGGAAAATAAGGACATACGTACATCAAATTTGTCTTTAAATTAAGTGGCAGCAGAAGAATTATCGTTGAACTTTTAAAAGGTAAGCTTAAACATCAATTCAATAATTAAATGCAGCGATCAATTTTGAGTTCTGTAGTTTATGGATGCCTATCGCATCTACTCCTCCCCAGCTATTGTGATGATGGCCGAACCAAGAGCCCTTCACAGGAGTTAGCTTAAATGCCGCAGTTTTTAAGCTAATTTATCATAAAACGTATACTGCAATTTTGGATACAAAAGGAAAATAAGAGTTACTCACCTTGAACCATGAAAGCAACGAAATGGCTAGTATGATATATTAATATATATTTTTAACCTCGCATAATCTGGCAACCCTGTTCAACGAAAATCGTTCCCTTCGCCCAATTTTTCTAGTGCTTTTGAATGAGCTATGAATCATTGAAATCGGACCAGTAGGAGCGGAGGAGTTGCTTGGACACAAAAACGCATAAACACACACACATACATACACTGTACTTTATAGACAAGATTTATATACTTTATTTCTTTCCTAATCTTTTCAGTAAATCCCCCTAAAATGCTACTCTTGTGTATTTATTTGTGTCGACATTACTCAGCCTATTAATTTTCCTATCTGAAGTCAAATTTGAAAAACGAAGCAGACAATAAGGAAAACAAAGAAAACTATTAAAAAAAGAAGTAAAATCAGATAGAATTCCGTTTTGGGGAAGAAGCAAAAGCCAAAAAGATTAAATAAATAAAAAATCAAATGAATTTGATTCAGATAACCGTTGATGTTGACACAGAGTGATAATGTATATCTATATTTGGGGTCAGTCGTATTCATGAATTAAGGGGGGAAAAATTATTGCCTGGATTCAAGTTGAAGGGCAAAGTTCAGGTGAGATGAAAAAAAAATCTCTGGGTATGAAGGAATTTATTTTTTTTCTGGATCATTTCGCTTTGGTGGTGGGGATATTTGACAGACTTAGTTGCAACGAAAACCTGTCCCCGCACATTAACTCAGTAGGCAATTGAACACTGTCTTCATTGACAATAAGGGGACATCTTTTATTGCCACTATCTGGGACGGTAAGATTATTATAAGGGAGTGGCTGTTGCCCAAGCTTGCACACCCTCTCAGTAAATTATGACGGTATGTCAGTTTATTAAGATATCTCGTGATGAGATAGAACGCATAGGCAAATACACATTCCTTTTCTAAAGAAGCAATGTAGTTCTATTTCCTACATATTTTTATTACTTTAAACGTGATTTTTAGTGGTTACCCATATTTGAGTAGACGCTCCGTTTATTTTAAACAGTATTTTATTTCCTTTACTGGCCTTAACTTTCGAAAAATTCTATTAGTGAAAAATGCGATCTCAAGCAAGATTCAAAACTTTCAAAGCACACTTTTTTCATTATTTACCTTATCCTCATCTTCATTGCCATATTCACAACGTTTCGGCCGTTGTACGCTCCTGCCTTCTTCAGGTGATTGGAATTTCAAACCAAACCCTTTATTTCGTCCACCGAGGTAGATTGTTCTAGTTCCACGTGCCATGTCTCCTCCGGATGTCTCAGTAATTTCCCTTTAGCTCAATTCTCCAAGGGCACATGGCCCAATGGATAAAGACGTTGCTTAGACCCAATGACTAGACCCAAAGATTTGTGAGTTCAATACCAGGCTACAGCAGTATGTATTTAATTCTGTGGTCGTTTACAGACCATTCGATCAGACAAACCTATGCGTGTTCAAATTTATTCTTAAGCATAACTTTCATTGTATAATACGCAGAATGGTTTTAAAGCAATATTTTGAGTAATATGAGTACACATTATATTGATAACGTTGTAAAATTTGCGCGTATCAAGAAATCCATGCATGATGCGTAGAATTTGTCATGGCTGACTCTGCACTTGTGTGGGTGCGGCGTCGAGGCGTGGTGGGTGGTAACGAGGCCAGCTGTTTCGGTAAGAAAGGAAAAAAATGTTCGGCAGTGATTTCGGTTTTTATCTCTTGTCATCTTTTATTATTCGTCAAAAGGAAAAGAGAAGAAAACCAGAAAAAAAGGTTGAAAAATAAAATCCCCATAAAAAAAAAATTGAAGAAAGAATTACAATATCAATAACAACAACATCAAACAATTTTTTTTTTTTGTCGAAGATTCGACGACATTCATTTATACGTAAGATCTTTCTTTCGTTATACGAAAGATATTTCATTGTCTTTCTTTATACGAAACACATTTCTTTGTCTTTCTTTATACGAAATATATTTCTTTGTCTTTCTTTATACGTAAGATATTCTTTCTTAATGCGAAAGATATTTCTTTGCCTTTCTTTATACGAAAGATATTTCTTTGTCTTTCTTTATACGTAAGATATTCTTTCTTTCTTTATACGAAAGATATTTATTTGTCTTTCTTTATACGTAAAATATTCTTTCTTTCTTTATACGAAAGATATTTCTTTGTCTTTCTTTATACGTAAGATATTCTTTCTTTCTTTACACGAAATATATTTCTTTGTCTTTCTTTATACGTAATATAGTTCTTTGTCTTTCTTTATACGTAATATAGTTCTTTGTCTTTCTTTATACGTAAGATATTCTTTCTTTCTTTATACGTAAAATATTCTTTCTTTCTTTATACGAAAGATATTTCTTTGTCTTTCTTTATACGTAAGATATTCTTTCTTTCTTTACACGAAATATATTTCTTTGTCTTTCTTTATACGTAATATAGTTCTTTGTCTTTCTTTATACGTAAGATATTCTTTCTTTCTTTATACGTAAGATATTCTTTCTTTCTTTATACGTAAGATATTCTTTCTTTCTTTATACGAAAGATATTTCTTTCTTTCTTTCTTTCTTTCTTTCTTTACGCGCAATAAATTTATTTATTTATTTCTCCGTAAAAAATTTCTTAGACGTAAAACCTTCTTTTTTTGTTCTTATTTCCTTTCATTCAATCCTTTTCATTCTTTCTTAGATGTATTTTTTCTTTTTCCTTATATGTAAGATCTTCCCATCTTCCTTTTTAAGATTTTTCTTTCTTTCTTTCTTTCTTTCTTTCTTTTAATTTGCGTCTCATTTTAAATTTCCTTTTCTGAGATCTTTGTCCCTTCTTTTTATCCATTTCATCCATCTTTCTTTCTTTAAATTTATTTCATTCTTATCTGTTTTCCTTCTTCTCTTCTTTCTGCCTTTGCCTTCTATTTGTTTACTGCCATATTTTCTTCCCTTATTTCCTTCCTTCACTCGTTTTCTTTCTTCTTTGAGTCATTCCTTTACTTTATCCTTCTTTCTTTCAATTCATTTCTTTCCTCTACTTCTTTTTGTCTTTTCTTTTTTCTTTCTTCTTCCATTTTTCTTTCTCTTTTTTCCTCTTGAGATAGAGATAAGCTCTCTTTTTCTTACTTCTTCCCTTCAATTCTTTTCCTTCTTTTTATCTCCACCATCTTTCTTTTTTCTCCTTCTTCCAGATTCTTCATTCCTTTCCTTTATTCATCATTCTTATTGTTCTTTTACTCACTATTCAACCGACGCAAAATTGACCACACACAGCCTTTCTTTCCTTCTCTCCACTCATCATTTCCCATATTTTCCATTATATCTCTCTCTCTATCTTTCTCTCTCCTCTCTCTCTCTCTCTCGCTCTCTCTTTCTCTCTCTCTCTCTCTCTCTCTCTCTCTCTCTGTGTTCACTTCAAATGTATTTTAAAATCTTGGAATATTTATTCCAGATGACAACTTCCCCAAAGGTATTTTCTTTCTTGCGAAATTTTGACAGCACATCGATATATACATCCATTCTCTACTCCCTGGCGCCTTCGCGCCCCTCCCATACCTCTGTATTGCTTAATAGTGTTTTGCTTATCGTCTGCTTGTAATTTTGATGTAACTTTTATTGTTGTTACTGCTGGGCTGCTCTTATCACCATTGTTAGTTGCGCCAGCTTTAAGATCTTGAATAATAGGAATTGCTGTCATCAAGCACTGGTTAGTAATAGAGTCTAGCACGCTATTGCTACATTGGAAATTTTGATCCTCATTGGGTACCTCAATAAATAAGTCTTGTGCCAGACTAAGCTTAGATAATCTAGAAAATTATTAGAATATAAGAAGGTATACAATTGACGCGCCATTTTGAGATAGAGATAAGCTCACTTGACTTACCCGTCCTGGGTATGACGATAAACTACATCCGCGGCCTGGGTAAGACGGTAAACTACATCCAACACCAAGGACTCTGATCAGGAGGTTTTGAGGAGCGTGGAACCACCTCTTAATTGCTGATGTTCCCAGGTCCACCCTGACCCGGGGTGGTAGCGCCTGTTAGGGTCCCAGCTATGGGCATATAGTTAAACCCCAAACTGGGGTCAAAACACTATGAAAGTGTAAAAATAGGTTTTAATACCAGAAATATTTTGTATAAAAAAAAAATTAAAACCATCAATACATTTTTGAAAAAAAAAATTTACCAGCGAAAATTCCTTAGCATGGCCTGGACACTGGCCGCGGATCGGTAGCTGATGGTTCGCGGACCGACACTGGTCCGTGGACCACCATTTTGAGAAGCACAGCTATAGCGGGTCTTAGCTGGGAAGGTCTGAACTGGTGGAACTAAACAATGCAGCTCCTTCGAATATTTTCGATGAAAATAGCGATCGTGTAGTGAGAGGCTTGTAAAGAGGCTGTTTGGTTGAAAATAATTAATCGTCCACATGGCCAGGTATACGCTTTTGAACTCTATCAAGGCGGGAAAGTGGGGATTGGGCAGATCCAGACCAGACATGGCAGTAAGATTCTATTTCTGGTTTAAATTAACTCTTGTAAAGACAAAATATGGCTGGAGTCAGGTACTTGTTGGAGTTTTACGAGAAACCAATCATTTTGGCAGCAGCGTCTATATGAGTAGTAGTTGGGGGTCTGGAGTGAACATGACACCCAACAGACGTTCAAAGCAAGGTGTGTTATTGAGAGTACAACTAGTCATTACGACTATTGAAAGTCTAATTAACTTTTATTAATACAAAGGAACCTCGGTTATCGAACGTCTCACCTGTCGAACAAATCGGTTTTCGGAGTGAAAATTCGAATTTTAAAATGCCTCGGTTATCGAACAAAATTTCGGTTATCGAAAAACATGGTCGAACCGAATTAACACGAACGGAATAATTTCTGAGTCGACCGCCATGTTGTATACATTCGTGTTCTGTGCTTTTCTTTTCCAATTTTATTGTACTGTGACTTTTTTTTCTCTACATTGATTTCTATTGGAAAAATAGTTTCGGTTTAGGAACATTTCAGGTTACCAATGGCCTTCAGGAACGAATTAAATTCGTAAACCGGGGTTCTACTGTATTTCTTTGTTTATATTTGAATGATCATCAGAAGCAACGATTTTTATCTATCAATCATTTCAACCCAAGAAAGGCAATAAAGTCACTAAGATGCAAGAGTTTACTGAGTGTTAGAGAATATGAAAAAGATGTACTGTTAAGGAGAGAGGACAATAAAAGAACAGGATTTAAGAAGACAGAAGATAACGATTGACATTACATTTAAATTTGTGAAGATCAAAGTTAACTGTGAAGCTCGAACCGGATGGAGAGTTCCACAAGTGAGAAAAACAAGAGAAGAAACTGTTAGCATAGAACTTACGGTTCCATCTACCCATTTCAACTGTAAAATGATGAGACCTTGCCGCCAATCTAATACTGCGTTTAAATTCAGAGATTCTAAGTACCATAGAGGAAAATGATATTTATTCTGTTTAAATTACAGAAATGTGGCACAAGGCCGAAGGGGGGATTGAGGAAAGGACGGTCTTCTTCTGTCTTAACTATAACTTAGCTAACCGCAAACACTGACCCAATCGTACGAACAATATTCCTTACAGCAAAACTACACATTCATACGTACCATTCTTACTACAATCACCATAATACCTCAGTGTCTCTATGAAAATACTAACTAGTCCCCATATTTACAATACAGCGTCTGTCGGGGGAGGGGAATAAAATAACAATTCTAAAAACTAACCCCAATGAGTATTTACAAAATGAATACATAATATTTACAAGAAACTAAAGAAAAATAATATTAGTAATAAAAAAACCCACAATCACTACCATAGAGGAAAGTTCATCAGAACAATTACCATGAAAGTATTTATAGAAATGACACAGGGAATCTAAGTTACGGCGGTGGGAAATCAACTAAAGCCGAGATGCCAGGTCAGAAGCGATAACATTGCAGATTCCTCTTTGGATTTTACCAAGAATCTTTAAATTTGTAACAGGAGCACCAGAGCAGATGGAGGAACGGTAGGCTTATAAATATGTAAGATAGATTCTGTCGAGAATATTACACAGATTTATGTTCTTCTGCTCCTCTAAATTCGTAATGATCAGAGATTGATAGCAGATCTCTCCTCTGATCTGGCTCTAACAGCTCAAAGGGGGAACAACTGGCTGGTTACATTCTCGAAAATTAAACTAGTTACATTCTATCGTCACCGATCGGACTCTAAACTATCACCAATCACGATGAATGGATTTTCCCTCGGGGAGGCACGGTGTCTTGAGCGACTATTGGGATTTAAACTTAAGCCATCACTTCAGTATGTACCTGACTGCTCGTGTTATCCACTAGCTTTACAAGAGCGAGATATGGCTGAAAATAGAGTACAGCTGTAATATTTGGGTAGGAGCTGCCCAGTCTCCACTTTCACGTTTCGATAGAGCCCAAAAGCGTCTCTGCGTCTTTGTGAGCGACAAATGATTTTCGTATTTTACTAGAAACGCTCACTCACATACAAAACGCAGCAGGCCTCTCTCTGCTATATCGCTATTTCCATGGAGAAGTGCTCCGATGAACGAGTTTCCTTAGTTCTACCAATTTTAACCTTCACGGCTAGGACGCACACTGCTACGCACAATGTAGCGAACCAGCCTCATTCCCTTCGTATCTATTTTTTTAAAAACCATTTCGCCCCAAGGAAGGCGGATATACCACTAGAAGGTTACAGAGACTGGAAACGTGAGAAAAGACTGCGTATAGGGAGGATTGGGGAAAGATGAAAAGATGAACGGGATTCAAGAAGATGGCGATTGACGATGCATTTAAATTTTAAAGATTGTAGCTATCAAGGAAGCAAGTAAACAGAAAGGAGTTCCACAGGTGGGAAGTGCGAGAAAAGAAACTGTTGGGGTAGAAGTTGCATTTCGCTGTTTCAACATAAAACCGATGGGACGCTAGATGCCAATCTAGTAACATGCTAGTTGGGGCGCCAGTTAAAACAAAGCTCGTCAGAGCAGTCGCCATTAAATTATTTGTAAAAAAAAAAAGACAGAGAGAAGCCACGTGACGTCGTTGAGAAAGTGACTGAAGCCGACATGCCAGGTCAGGATTGATTACATTTCAGAGGCTGCTTTGTATTTTGTCAAGAATCTCGAGATGCACAACAGAAGCACCAGATCAGTTATGGCAACGGTAATCAATGCATAGGCGAATGGTTGATTTGTAAATGTACAAGATGGATGCTGAATTGGTGCAATGTAGGTTTCACTCAAGCAGCTTTATTTTGAAATGCAGAAAACACCAAGAATGTCTCTTTTTTTTTTGCTTTTAAATTGCAATTAGCGTTGTGTACAAAATGAGACAATAAAAGACAGCTTACATTTAATGTTAGGTAATTCCTTCAAAATCATTTTTAAATCCTAAGAAATATTAGTATTGATGATGATGACGACGACGACGACGATGAGAATGATGACGACGACGATGATGAGAAAGATGATGACGACGACGATGATGAGAATGATGATGACGACGACGATGATGATGATGAGAATGACGACGACGACGACGATGATGAGAATGATGATGACGACGACGATGACGATGAGAATGACGACGACGATGATGAGAATGATGATGACGACGACGACCACGACGATGATGAGAATGATGATGACGACCATGATGAGAATGACGACGACGACGACGATGATGAGAAAGATGAT
>OZ038515.1:47840712-47843212 GCA_964036315.1 Acanthosepion esculentum
TTGAATTTAAAACCTGTAGGGCATGAGGCTGGCAACTTCAGCAATTTATTACAGAAAACCACAACACCTAGCATGGTGAGGCTGTGGCCATATATACCCAAGAGCAGTCTAATGTCGGGGTGGTGGAGACCGCTGTCCAAGTTGCAACTATCTCAGCCACAAGGCAAATCATTTCTTAATTCCTTTACGCACAATTTACTGAATTTTGTATTTGTTTTTCCATCTGTTGGATTCGAACCAGGTATATAGCACGATTCTCACAAGATGCACCTTTGTATAAAACGCATTGGCTTTCTGAGGTTCCTTTTTATCATTTATTGCAACTAGTTTTAACTCGTGAAATTTATGATGAATGTTAATTTTTCAGTTAATGATTGAATAAGCTCAGGGTGAGTTCAATGGCAATAAAATATCCGTAGAAATCCCCCTGTAGCACCATTAAAATATTTGAGCTTAACAACTTTAACCAAATATTGCAATTACAATCATCAATATGAATGCTGGGCGTTATTTTAAGAAGTAATGGGGTACAAATGAAAAGATTTAAAATTGACAACTTTTTCTATTTCACTTTCTTTCTTTGTTCCTTTTTTTCTTTCCTTCATCTATTCACTGAAACCAAGTAGCGTATGTCTTGTTTTTTCTATGCAATCAAAAGGGAATGGTCCATTATTTATGAGGTATTAGCAGGAGACGTTAAACACTTCTTTCTTTCTTTCTTTTTTCTTTCCTTCATTTTCTCACTGAAACAAAGTAGCGTATGTCTTGTTTTTCTATGCAATCAAAATGGAATGGTCTATTATTTATGAGGTATTAGCAGGAGACGTTAAACACTTCTTTCTTTCTTTCTTTCTTTTCTTTCTTTCTTTTCTTTCTTTCTTTTCTTTCTTTCGCACATTCATTTTCTCACTGAAACCAAGTAGTGTCTCTGATATGTGAAATGTGTGTGATCTTATTTTGTAATGCTTTTATTTATTTTTAAAAAAAATGTTCGGTGAAAATTTCTGACCTTAGGTTTCTGGGTGGGACCCGGATGAAAATACGTATACAACAGAAATCAAAGGAAATAATAATAATAATAATAATAATAATAATAATAATAATAATAATAATAATAATAATACCGTTGAAACTTAAAACTAAAATGATCCCTGTTGTGATAGAGAGCATTGGCTATAATAAAGAAGGGGGGGACGAAAATCATGTAAATAAAATTCCTGGACACATCAGCATCTCAGAGCTACAAAAGATGACTTTGTGCGGAATTGCGCATATCGTCGGCAATGAATCTCTCCATCGAAACGAAATGTTCGAAATGTCCAATGATAACTCAACTGTTACTCATAGACCCTGGAGGGCACTTTGTATTAAGGCAATTAAAATAACTCTCTCTGGATGGATGATACCACACACAATAATTTATAAACTCTCATGATAATTTCCTGGTTTTTCTATTTGAAATGTCTGATGAATATAACATCCGTAGAAATTCTCCTATCGCATCATTAAGTATTTGACTTTAACAACTTTAACAAAAGATTGCAATAAGAATCATCAATATGAATGCTGGGCGTTATTTTAAGAAGTAAGGGGGTACAAATGAAAAGATTTGAAATTGACAACTTTTTCTATTTCACTAAAACAGCCGTTAAGAACTTCTATCTTTCTTTCTTTGTTGCTTTTTTCTTTCCTTCATCTATTCACTGAAACCAAGTAGCGTATGTCTTGTTTTTTCTAAGCAATCAAAATGGAATGGTCCATTATTTATTAGGTATTAGCAGGTAACGTTAAACATTTCTTTCTCACTGAAACCAAGTAGCGTATGTCTTGTTTTACTATGCAATCAAAACGGAATGGTCCATTATTTATGAGGTATTAGCAGGAGACCTTATACACTTCTTTCTTTCTTTCTTTCTTTTTCTCGCTGAAACCAAGTAGTGTCTTTTCCACTTTTTCCACGCGATTAAAACGGAATAGTCCATTATTTATGAGATAATGACAGGGCGTAACGGTCGAGCGAACGAACGAATTGTCAGAACAAACGCAATTATTATATGATTATTGTAACTCCATTATTAAACAGTCATATACGGGGAAGTAGTATCTGTCATGGCTCGATGGTTGATATACTAGTTTTGGAGACAAAGCTGTAAATTTTCGATCCACACTGCGTGCTCTAGTATTGTAACCTTGTGCCATATTAAGTGAGGGAAAGAACTAACAGAGGGTCTCTACTGTACCTTGCTAAATAACCAGAAAATATTACACAAGAATCGTTATAAATTTTTGAGGCCATTGATCTTAGAGAAAAAGAGTACTTCGTCTCGAAGCTGGATAGATTTTTGACAGTTGTTACCCTAGGGCAGGTCGTTTTTGGAACCGTTGAGTGGGGGTATTGCACTCAATTTGAAAGTTGGGGTTTGACATGATAAATAAGGAAACAAAATCCGCAATCGTTACCGTTTTTTGAGGAAATGAGCGTCAAATATAAAGTTGAGGT
>OZ038515.1:47848212-47895712 GCA_964036315.1 Acanthosepion esculentum
GCATTATGTGTATGTCTTAGTGTGTAGTTGCGATGTTTTTAATTTCCGAATACGGTTAGCACATTGTGGCCTTGTTCGTAGTTAATATTGTTAAGAGTTGGCTTTTTCTTTTTTATTTGTGTTTTCTACTAATATGTTTCTAATGGAGTCTGGTAAATTTGTGTGCGTGTTTAAATGTGTTCTAATGGAGCTGTGGTCAGATATATATATATGTATATACGATCCATTGCTATTCATGCAGTTATATATATATATATATATATATATATATATATATATAATAAAATATTTTTACAACCAAGAATGTATATCTGTTATATAAAAAAAACAGTGCAAATATACATTTATTATTTTAAACATAGACACACACACACACACACACACACACACACACACACACATATATATATATATATATATATATATATATATATATATATATATATATATATATATATATCCAAACAAATTTATTACAAAGGAACCGACAAGGTCTGTTTGTGTAATTTTTTTTTATGATATTTTTCCAATTTTCGTTGTAGATAAACTTTCCGAAAATTGAACATTTTAACCTCAACATCCAACAAAATAGTCGACATCTTATAATGGGCAAAATAAAATTAAAAAATGAAGCAGATAACACTTGCTGGTTCTTTTTAATCTAACTTGTTTGAATATATATATATATATATATATATATATATATATATATATATATATATATATATATATATATATATATATATATATATATATATTCAATGGAGTACTGAGTCGTTTTGATTGATTTTGTGAAGTCGGTTTGGTTGAGAACTTTTCATCAATTCCACATATAGATAGATAGATAGATAGATAGATAGATAGATAGATAGATAGATAGATAGATAGGAACAGACTGAGATAGATAGATAGATAGATAGATAGATAGATAGATAGATAGATAATGAACAGACTGAGATAGATAGATAGATAGATAGATAGATAGATAGATAGATAGATAGATAGATAGATAGATAGATAGATAGATAGATAGATAGATCATATTTTCTCCAGTTTCTTTGTTTAGTCTGTCTATATTTTTCTCTCTAACTGTTCTGTGTTTATCTATCTATCTATCTGTCTGTCTATCTATCTATCTATCTATCTATCTATCTCAGTTTTTTTCTATATATCTATCTATCTATGTCAAGGTGTTTATTCTCTGTCTATCTATCTATCTATCTATCTATATTTCTATCTGTATATCTATCTATTTATGTCAAGGTGTTTATTATCTATCTATCTATCTATCTATGTCGAGCTGTTTGTTATCTATCTATCTATCTATCTATGTCAAGGTGTTTCTTATCTATCTATCTATCTATCTATCTATATTTCTATCTATCTATCTATCTATCTATTACTGCTTAAAATCTTCGCGCGTGTGTTTGCGCGCACACATTCACACAGGTACACACACCTGAACATACACACAACCTTCTCCATCCAATCATATACACTCTTACAAGCATACACATCTCATGTCAAATCCTACATCCACCGGCCGGACGACCTCCGTCTCTCTAACTTATTAGCGTCGTTATTCGCCACTTTTATAGCCATTCTCTCGCTCCTCTTGCATTGTAACGATTTATTATTCTCCTCCTGGCCTGAAGAAAGCTTCTTCTCTTTTGCGTCGGAGACTGAGGCACGGGTCGGGCGGGCGGCGGTTTGGGGGTAGTGTTGTGCTGAACGGCAGCGTTGCCCATTTCTCAATTGATCTACAAAGATTCGACGGGCCCAACGCACGGCCGGCCGGCCGGCCGGACGGACAGCGAAACATGTCGGACGGCCGCAGTCATATTTTACTGACGTATGTCATTGGCTTCTGCCAAAAGTCATCTGCTAGAATCAATGAGGGATAAAAATTGAGCACTGACTCGGAACGGGCTCTCCCTCCCCTCAACCCCGAATACTTGCCTCACCGCCCATATTCATACTGACGCAGACATGTGACCACAGTCAGGTACGCGGCGGCGCACGCGTTCGCACACATACACACACATTCACAAATTCATACATACATATATTGGTAAACGCATACAGGCAAGAATGAAAGTGCACGCCCACTTACACTAACAAATATATGTGTACACTCATACACGCTTATATACACACACACATATATATATATATATATATATATATATATATATATATATATATATATATGTATATATATATATCAAGAAAGAAAGAAAGTGAGATAGAGACAGACAGACAGAAAGTTACATTTGGTAACATTTTATCAATTTTTGTTGGGGGTATTTCAAAGAATAACTTGCCAATTAACGAATGGAAGGAGAAATGTTTTCTATTTTAGCCAATCAGAATTTATATCAATTGATTCAGTGAAGGAAGCGAGAGAGTTAATGAGATTGTGTATGGAGAAAGAGGCAGATCTGTGTATCAAGATATACTCGTTAATTTAAACAAATATATCGGCGGGAAGGCCGTGACGGAGGCGGCAACAGAAAAGAAAAGCTAGAATATATTAATAGAGAAATTGGCGCGCAAACGGTTGATCGTAAACGCACGCACAGGAAAATCCCAATATCCATCTCACTCTCAACGACCAAACATTCACACATTCACACGTGTAAAACGAAGAAGCTCAACACAGGCAGCTAGTTATTAAGCCTTCTGTTTCTATTCTCAAGGGACATTTTGTGGAATGCTTGCGCCAAAGGTTTGGCCATAGAAGCTTACTCATCAGACTGAACATTTTCGACCTCTCGAAGATTAGCTCTAAAGAGGTGGAACAATCAACGAGCGAGTCGCTATTGTCAATTGGAGTCTGCCTCCACAGACACGGACAATACGTCACGCATGCGCATTTGGCCGCGTCGAACGCCTGGCTCTCCTGGCAGTGCGCTCTTGCACGACTTAAGTCAACCATTGTAAGAAGCAGAAGATGAAGGCCACCTTGATTTATGACACGTCCGTAATGTTCAGGCCGTTCTTCGAAATGACATTTTTGTCTGCTTTCTTTGAGAACATCGATAAAACCGTTCCCACAGTTATAAGTGACAGGTTAAAGCGTTCAATCAAGCGAATGATTAGTTTTCTTCCCATGCTCCGCCCATCGAGGCTCTTCATTTGCTTTATTTACATCGACAAAGTTCATCGCTTTTTAACCTGCCCTTCTTTTCCTTTCTCTCTCACTCATGACGTTTCTTTTTAAGCTGTTGTTGGGCGCGTGTGAACCCGAGAAAAACTTTATACGGACGGACCGGAACAGACGCCGTTTGCAATGTGTTTCCAAAGAAGTCGTAGCAATAAATCTCACTCAGCTTTCGTTGAAATAGTAACAGATGTAATGTTGAAGTCTCTATTCTCTTTGATCAGGCAATGGGTCAAAAGAAAGTGGTTGTGTGTGTGTGTGTGTGTGTGTGTGTGTGTGTGTGTGTGTGTGTGTGTGTGTGTGTGAAAGAGAGAGAGAGAGAAAAAGAATCGAACATCAAAGATTTCGATAAGGTTATCGATAGCTGAAACTATTTTATTTTATACATTTTTTTTCTACATCAGTCAAAATATTTTTTTCTCTTTTAAAATTCCACATTTAGTTCGTTCTTGCTTGTCGCAGCCAAAACGCATTGGGAATTAGCAGACAATCATTTTGAAAATTATTGAACTCATACAAAAAATTTGACACTTGCTTTATTATTTTAAAAACTTTTTTTGATAACTGGGAGATTTCTCAAGAAGGAAAAAAAATGGTTCGTTGGATCTATCTGAAAATCCAAGTTTTCTGTCCCAGTAAGAATGTCGTTCACCCTGAAACAGGAAACTACTATAGCTCAGAATAATTATCTTGTGAATTAAAATTCACAGGATAACATATATATATATATATATATATATATATATATATATATATATATATATATATATATATATAATTCATCGAGTTTGAAACCTCGACAGAAGGCACTAGACGGACGTTTCGTCCTATATTTGGGACTCATCAGTAGTGCGCATCCACTACCGTGACAGTTAGGTTGACAAGCAAACACCATACCAACTGTTCCAACGGGCCTCGGTGACTAAGAGATTGCAAATCAGACTCAATATAGCGCCGCTCGCTCACTGGTGGAACTCAACTGAAATTCTCTGTAAGCATAGGACTGTGCCCCCAGGAGCCACGACTACTATCACCAAGCCAATAATAACTGTCAGGGTTTCAATTCTCGGTAGTGGACGAAACGGCCGCCAAGTGCTTTCTGCATTCTGTTGAGGTTTCTTTCAGACTCAATGAATTACTTAATTATAATTATCAAATCCTCCTAATAATTTCTATCATATATATATATATATATATATATATATATATATATATATATATATATATATATATATATTTAAAAAACAGCGGCTCCTACTGCTATTAACGCATTTGTTTTCATTACGAATTGAGTTCTCCGAGCCACTGGCGTATTTCGTATTTCGTTAAAATTTCCCTTCCGCCCAGCCGTGCGGCAATAGCCTAGGGATGGGGATTTGACTGCTGTCAGATCGGTTGTGTTTCGATACGGCTTGAAGCAATCGGACGTCTAGCCACAGATAAATATTATGCCTGTGGATGACTATATATATATATATATATATATATATATATATATATTGCTCAATATGTAATTATTCGCCATTTTTAATTTCTCGCATGCGTTCTGTTTGTTTTTTTTATTTTGTCTGCAAAGTATTGTAGGGTCAGTTGGGCACCATCTGGAAGAAGAAGAGCCCCATAACGCAATTCACTCCGCCAGAAATTTGGAAACGGTATGCTGTACTGCTTGGCATTCGCACCGGAAGAGAACATTTCAAAGTGTTTGGGTGTCAATCTGAGGACAGTGCAGAGCATTCGGAAAAAGCTGGATGAGTCTGATGGTGATTACGAATGTGTTTGCATTGATTACTAGTGATGACAACGTTAGGCCTGATTTCATCTTCCCACATGGCCTCAGACTCAACACGGAAGCCTACATCAAGTGCCTTGAGCAGGTAGTGCTGCCCTGGGTCAAGAGGGTGGCTGCTGGAAGATCCTATGTCTAGCAATAGAATTCTGTACTATGCCACACAAGCAGGAGAACCCAGTCATGGCTGTCAGACATCACCCTATTCATCTGGTCACTTAAATCCACCGATTGCAGCCCCTTTGATTATTATGTGTGGGGCGCAGTTGAAGAGAGAACAACAAAACTCTTTGTAACAGCAAAAGTGAACTGAAGGTAAGGTTTGTGGAAGCATTCACCAATTTAAACAAGGAAACCGCCCAGAAGAGTTGCAGGAGATTCCGAAGTCGTCCTCTGCGAGTTTGCAGATTTGTTAAAGATCTTCCTCGATTGTAAACATCTCCAAAGGAAAAGTCGGATCATTCTGCCTTGTTCTTTGAATGTCTCCGTTCAGCGTTATGACTATGGTGATTCTTAGATGACCTCTGAACTTTTTGAACACAGTATTTTCAAAGTAAAACTCTATGGATTTTGAGATTAATTCCTTGTGTCTTGAGTGGCACTTGGGCCTTGTACTTGTATGATAAATTACTAAAGAACTGAACGCAAAGAAAAAGGTTTTATGTCGTTTCTGCATTTTCTTAGCAAATGGAATGGCATCATCATCATCAAAAGTTTTCGATTTGAGGTCAGGAATTAAAAATGTCCTCTCATCTTCAATGACATTCTATACTGATTCGATAATATTTTGCAAGCCTTCTCTGTCCTCTGCGAGTTTGCGGATTCGTTGCAGATTTTCCTTGATTGTAAACTTCTCCAAAGGAAAAGTGCCATCTTTCTGCCTTGTTCTTTGAATGAGCGTTGTGACTATGGTGGTTCTTGGAGGACCTCTGAACATTTTGAAGTCAGTCTTTACAAATGTAGCAACATGATTCCGCTACAAGACAATTGGCAAATGTTTTTAAAAAATTTTGACTAAAAATTTTGACCCTGAAGATGAACAGTGATGTTAGAAAGTAATAGGTTATCGTACGGACAATATTTATTTCGATATAATTTTCAAATAAAAAGTCTCATTAGAAAATATGAGAAAATTCAAAAGAAAATATGCAGGACGATGTTGTCTTTAACATTCAACACAACATGTTTAAAAGAAAAGTTGCTGCCAAATTACACACACACATGCACACACACACACACACACACACACATATATATATATATATACTTATATATAAAATATAAAAGAAGGCATTCTTTTCGCTTTTCTCTCGCTCTCTTTAAACGTTGCATATGACGTCATATGGCGGAGTAGGTAATGGCTGCTCCAGTTAGTTCTATGCAGTAACTACTTATTTAAGACGTTGCATACTGAGAAAGACAATATTCGGAAAATGCTAATGAACTTCCAACCCCATGATCTCTGTATAACACCTTAGCGAAACCAGTTTTAACCTACAACTGTGGAACTTGGGGCCTCACAAAGAAAGAAGAGCATGAGTTAGACAGTTTCCACAGACGACTACTTCAGGTTCTAAGAGGGGAAAAAGTACTCCCATAATATCTCCAACAAAAACTTGACCAGCAAATGTCAAGAATCTCATTTGTCTTTGTTAATTTTGAAAGCAAGATGGAAACTTCTTGGACATATTTTGCGAATGGATGTAGAATGCCCATCTAGCAAATTCATTTATACAATATTACTTGGATTAAACGCAGTAAGAACTTAATAAGAATTCAGCGATAGACGATAAATTATCAAAGAACACATTTTCAGGACGAACAAAAAGAACAACACCGTCAGTCTTATTCAACCCCGGTGTATAGACTGAGTTTGTGTTGGAATTAGAAATTTAACTGTGACAGCCGTAGAAAAATTAAAACGGATAAATTTTGTATCAATTTTTCGACGATTGTCACAGTGAATTTTCTAATTCCGACACGAACTCAGTCTATACACCGGGGTTAAATAAGACTGAGGAATTTTCGCCGGTTGAAAGAATGACACAGGCTGTCTATCATTGTTCCAAGACACTATCACCTAGCTTTAATTTGAAAAATCCCTTTAATGTAAACATTGCCCTGGAGGAAAAAGTTTACTTCTTTTATTAATAGAATTGCAAACTGATATCACACTAAAGGCCTTTCCATTATTTACATTATTCGGACTATTGTCCTCATCTTTGTCGACATATTTATTACAACATTTCGGCCCTTCAGTATCTGTCTATATGTCTGAGATGAAGTATTATGTACATTATTTACATTATTCGGACTATTGTCCTCATCTTTGTCGCCATATTTATTACAACATTTCGGCCATTGTATGCTCCGGCCTTCTTCAGGTAGTTGGAATGTCGAACTGAAGCTTTTATTTCGCTCATTTTAGTAGACTGTTGTAGTTACACGTGCCATGTTTTAATGGTTGTCAGTTATTGAAGGCCTTTCCATTCAAGTAATAGTAGCTCCAAGGTGACAATTATACTAATTTTAGTATTTACCATATTATATTTTTTAAACGTGAAGGGCATTCCAAAAAACACTAAAGACACCAGCAATCGCTTGCTTAGAGAGATTCATATTTATTGAAATAGCATAAAGTATGGATGCCTCCTTTTTGTGCACACATAATCTTTTTTTAGGTAAATTTTCAAAATCATTATTATATTTTTATTATATATAATTCTTTCATCCTCACGTATATTTCAAAATATATAACGGCGGCAAACCAGTGTGCGTTCATTTATTTATTAACTTATCATCAAGTCGTGATACAATTTTCTATTCATACAGATTACGGTTTACAATGTCAGACTCAATGCCGTGAAAATAGAAGCAGGATCTTAGCTAAAGAACCCCTTATCTAATTCTAATGAAATTTAGCACTGCACTCGGTAGGTACAATATGCTCCTAAATTGGCCGCAGTATTATGTATTGGTTAAGCTGTATCTCGAGAACGGATATATAAATACATGGTTAGAGTTTTAGTATTATATAGATTGACTGGAAATTTATCATGCTGGGAACGGTGACTTTGTGACAATTCTACTATTGTAGGTAGGTAGGTAGATACCTCCAACAGTTTTACAAACTCAGGAAATGACTTTCATTGTAGATCATTTGTTAAGCAGATCAAGAAAGAAGGAATTATTTGGCTACCATCAATATCGGGCCCGGGGGGTGAGGCGATGGCTTATAACATCACAAATAGAGAAACTCCTTGTCCCGGGCTTTTTGAGGATTTCTTTCTTTCGATTTTAGTCGAGAAAATATTTTCCACTCGGCTAGTTCCTTTCAAATGTTGGTGACGAAACAGGCATTTATTTTCGGTGCGTGAAAGCCAGAATTATATGAATAAATGCTTTTATATTGATGAAGTCAGTTAAACATTTAAATAGGGGCCCACATTATACACCTCTCTTTATTTTTACCCTCCAAAGAAAAACCCAAACTATTGCATGTGTTTTCCATATACGCACACGCACGCAAACACACGCGAGCGCACACGCACACACACACACACACTTATTTATATATATATATATGTGTGTGTGTAATATGTATATATATATGTAATATATATATATGTATATATATATATGTAATATATATATATGTAACTCATATATATATATGTAACTCATATATATATATATATATATATATATATATATATATATATATATATATATATGTAACTCATATTAATGGTTACAAGCAGACATAAAAATAAATATCTGCTATATTGATCCAGATTAAATTTTATGTCAATTACTGTTGTTTTTAAAAGAACAAATTATCTCCATTTAAACTTAATAGAAAAAAATAAAATATTAATAGTTACAATATTTACATTATTCGGACTATTTTCCTTATCTTTGTCGCCATATTTATTACAACGTTTCGGCCGTTGTACGCTCCGGCCTTCTTCAGTTGGTTGGAATATCGAACTGAACCCTTTATTTTGCTCACTGGGGTAGACTGTTCTAGTTCCACGTGCCATGTTTTAATGGATGTCAGTTATCAGTTACCTCCTGTTAATTTCCCTCTGAAAGTTCTCCACTACCTTAACCGGGTATTGAACTCACACTCTTTGGGTCCTGTCTAACCAACGACTTCATCCACTGTGCCATTGTTTCCTTGAGGACATCTGTGTATGAATTTCTAGGTATTATAAATCTTTAGCAACCACTTTTACCAGTGCTCATATTGCAATTTTTGCTGTTATCACATATTTCTTTACCAGAGATCATATTGCAACTTTGTTGTTATTATCGCTTTTCTCTGGCACTCCTTATTACTGGTTCCCATATTGTATTCATTTCTATGCTTGCTCGGCTCAGGAGATTTTTGTGGCCTAGCATATGTGCTGATTCCTTAAGTTTACGAATTTTCCAATGGTGTTACTTGTCTATGATCTCAACCTTATCCCACAGAGGGAGATCATCTCCCTTCTCTCTCCATATGTGATCAGCCACGCCTGATTTTTCCACTTCCCCTCGTGTTACAGCTTTCTGGTGTTCTTGAAACACCGAAACGTTGCAATAAATATGGCGACAAAGATGAGGACAATAGTCCGAATAATGTAAATAATGTACATAATACCTCATCTCAGAAATATAGACAGATATTAATAGTTACAACTGTAAAATATTCTTTTTGCATATAGAAACAAACCACATTTATTTAAAGTCTCAAATGCAATTTCTAAAATGAAAAATCTTTAATCCCAATAGAAGATATAACTGCGCCAACATTGCTACAACCAGGTATTTTTTTTAAATTAATTACGTAGCGGTCAGCCTATACACCGTAACTGCAGATTGCGTTGTGCATGAAACTCCGAGTTGTGCTGTCGGTGAAGGATACTATATATATATATATATATATATATATATATATATATATATATATATATATATATATATGGATAAAATAACTGAAAAAAAATTGGGTGTTTTTTGCGAAAGTATTTATTTATATGTTTTTATATATATTTAATATTTCAGACCACCTCGGTCCTTCCTCAGAAATTAATTGAATTACTGTATTACTGTATTTGGCAGTTTGTTTACATTTTTATGATATATATATATATATATATATATATATATATATATATATATATATATATTTTAAATAAAAACAGACCACTTTAAGTTTCCATGTAATAAATTATTTCACTACAGCCCTTTTAAAGGACCGCGGATCATCAGACTTTACTTCCAAAGGTTGAAACGAAAAATGAAAAGAAATTTACACATTTTTGACGGACAGTACTAAATATATGTAAATGAACGAAGTGAGGAAGTGGCGGGGAGAGAGACATGATTGAGTTAGATGTAAAATTTCTATTCTTTCAAACTTAAATTGTTTGAGGAAATCCAGACATAGACACATTAAATCGGTTAACTTAACGGAAGTTATATATTGATATGGAAGGGGGAGAGGAAGAAAAGGCATAAAGAGAAAAAGAGAGAAAGAAGTTATGAGAGAAAGTGTAATTAACTTTCTCTCATAACTTCTTTCTCTCTTTTTTTCTCTGTTTTTATTTAAATTATTAGCTCTCTGGATTTTACCCTCCTTGGGTCTACCCATGCGGATTACCTAGTTTTTCGTAAACTAAACACACACACACACACACACACACACACACACACACACACACACACATATATATATATATATATATATATATATATATATATATATATAAGTACAGGGTTCGTACAGATGGAACAAAATTCCGATAACCAAAATTAATATTCTTAAAAGAGTGCTCAATACAAAGTACAGCATATATATATATATATATATATATATATATATATATATATATATGCTGCGTATGTATCTATATACATACGTTTCAGTGTATCTATATATATATATACATACATATATGCATAAATCAATATATTTTTCACAGACTCAAGTACAGACGTAGACACACAAAATTGCATAAATAGATATATATATATATATATATATATATATATATATATATATATATTTATGCAATTTTGATTGGTGTTGGGTTGATGTTTTCATTCTTGTGTGTGTGTGCGTGTGTATTTGTGTACGGTTGTATAAGTGTGTGTGTCTACGTCTGTACTTGAGTCTGTGAAAAATATATTGATAACATATTTATGTTGTAATATTCAAATAAATAATTATGTATATATATATATATATATATATATATATATATATATATATATATATATATAGACTCCATTCGAAACATACTAGTAAAAAAGACAAACATCATAACCTCATCCACCTGTAAAAAAGATTAAAAATAAAAGAAACCCTAATAATAAAAAATGAAAAGCTAACACTTAACAATGTTATCTACGAACACGGACATAATGTGCTAACCGTGTTCGGAAAATAAACCATCTCTATAACACGAAAAAAACATAAACATAACGCACACACTCAATTAAACTGAAAATAACAAAATCATCCTTGATAATGGCTCAATGTATAGCCGAAAGGGCTCGGAATATTTGCTAACAACCAATAATTCTGTTTTATTACAATTGACACTCAGTCCTTTCTTCTCGCTTTCCTTCGCTACTCAGCAAAATTAAAGTGTGTGGCTGCAGTTTATCTGAGTTTCTCAGTTAAAGAACAACACAGTTCTCACTAAATTAGAATACTGTTTTCATATTCTTTTTTTTACACAGACGCCAAAATCTTTTTCCCGCCCAATCGAATTCTATCAACGACAACAATGAATTCGCGTATCCATAATTTGTAAAAGAAAACGTTTGAGGCTTGACATTTCTAAGATTGTAATCATAAACTTCTCAGAAACAGTGTAAATATTATTTACGTTCAGATTATTGTTCTTATCAGTGATGTTATTATCATAACGTTTCAACTCTGTACCTTTCGGTCTTCATCAGGTGTTTATCGATCCTGGTAAACTTGAAGGCATTTCAAACTGAACACTTTATTTAGTTTACCAAGGTGTAATCTTCTCGATCCGCTGACCATGACGAGGGCTATATCGTCTTGTTATTATTTAGCACTGTTCAGTTATTGCTTTCTCTGTTGCCATTAAGCCTACTTCCGTCCTATCCGCTACTGGGATTGAACCCAGAATAAATGTCACCAAATTCACACGAGGTAAGGCTTTCATCTTTTCGGCTTAAACTCAGTGGAAATTGTAAAAGCTGTGCAATATTATTGGTACTGACCTAGCATTTCGGCTTTAGTCACTTTCCCACCGAACCTAACATAACTTTGCTGTGCCTTTTCTATAAATACTTTCATGGTAATTGTTCAGATGAGCTCTTCAAATGATACTTAGACTTTACGAATTTACGCGCAGTACCAGACTGTCATCGAGATCTCATCAATTCACAGATGAGCAGGCTAGATGCAACCGTAAGTCCTATGCTAACAGTTTCTTCTGTTGCATTTCACGCTTGTGAAACTCCAGTCCTGTTCTATACATTCAAGCTAACTTCCATGCAATGTCAATTGTTTTCTACTGTTTTCCGGATCAATCTTCCATTTTTCTCTCAACTTAATAATGTTTCTGTTTTTTAAATGTTTTACACCCAGTTAAGTTTACCATTCGACCATCCTTAGAATATTGCTGTCACATATGGTCTGGTGTCCTTTCTGTTTACCTTCAGCTCCTGGATAAAATCCAAAGAAGAATCTGCAATATTATTGGTCCTGATCTGGCGGTTCGACTTCAAACACTCCCCCCCACCCGCCGTAAGGTCGCCTCTCTGTGTCTTTTCTATAAATACTTTCATGGTAATTGTTCAGATGAGCTCTTCGTTAAGGTACCTAGACTGTAGTCTATTATTCATCTATGCTTTGAATATTGCTGCCACATATGGTCTGGTGTCCTTTCTGTTTACCTTCAGCTCCTTGATAAAATCCAAAGAAGAATCTGCAATATTATTGGTCCTGATCTGGTGGCTTGGCTTCAGTCATTTTCTCACCACCGTAAGGTTGCCTCTCTGTGTTCATTCTTTTAATACTTTCAAATAATTGTTCGGATGAGCTCTTCGTTAGACATTTTGAATTTAAGTGCAATACTCGACTGGCGTCGAGATCTCATCAATTTACAGATGAGCTGGCGAGATATAGCCGTAAATTCTATGTTAACAGTTTCTTTTCTCGCACTTCTTACTTTCTTCCGGTTCCATGCTTTCCAGTCAACTTTAATCTGCAAAAATTTAAATGCAATGTCAATCGTTATCTACTGTCTTCCGGATCAATCTTCTATTGTTCTCTCACTTTAATAATGTTTCTGTTTTTAAGTGTTTTACACCCAGTTACCCCTTGTGTCTTAGTGGCTTTACTACCTTGCTTGGGATGATTTCGATTTTTTAAAGATACTACGAAGAACCTGCATAGATATGGAGAGTCAAACTAGAGGGGTCTACCTCAAAAATAGGGTCTAGTTTGATATTCCCTTACGGTCACAGGGGTCGACAAGTACTCGAATAACACCAGAGGACCCAACACTCGAGACATTATGATATTAACTAGATGAGTTCATATGATCTAATGGAAAATAATAACTTTGCGTTGTAGACATGATTAATGTTTTTTTTGCTAGTTTTTCTATCGATATTATTTTTTGTTGATTTATACTGCAATGATCAGATCGATTTTGCATTATACGGCCTTTAAAGGAGCAACAATAATGAATTAGCCCCAGCCTAGCGTCAAGTAGCGTTCCAAGTCAATGTGACACTGGCCACGCCTTACTGATTAGTCTTCAGAGAGGGGCGTTATAACTTTTTTTTTTTTTTTTTAAGCGTATCACCCCAAGCAAGGCTGGAGGCCACTATCACGCATGGGGTTACAGAAGGGTTGGAGGAAGAGCAGATAGGAGTGGTAAAGGAGAGGATGTGGAGAAAGAGAAAGACAGTGGGTCGATCAAGGCAAGGGGGTTACAGAAGATTTGGAGCGAGAGCAGATAGGAATGAAAGATGAAAGGATGTGGAGAAGGGAAGTGGATAGATCAGGGCAACTGGAGATGTCGATTGACGCTACACTTAAACCGTTGGAGATTGTATTTGTCAGGGAAACAGTAATAGGGAAGGGAGTTCCATAGGCGAGATGTGCGAGACATGAAGCTATTGGAGTAGAAGAGACGTCTACATCTAACAGTTTCAACAGTGAAGGGGTGGGAACGGGATGCCAGCCTCGTAGGATGTTTAAATTCACGAGGCCTAGGGACAAGCGAAAGCAACTCCACGGAGCAATTACCGTGAAAGTACTTGTAAAAAAGGCAGAGCGATGCAACATCGCGTCTGTGAGAGAGCGACTGCAGACGAGATGACAGATCAGGGCCAATCACATTGCGTATCCGTCTCTGGATCTTATCAAGAACCCTGAGGCAAACAGCAGGGGCCCCAGACCATATATGGCAGCAATACTCCATGCAAGGGCGAATGGTCGATTTATAGACTTGGAGGATCGATTCCGGGGAGAAAAATTTCCTGGCTCGGCACAGGGAACCAACTTTTCTTGCGGTGGCTGATGCAACTGACTCGATGTATTTGTTCCATCTCAGATCAGCAGACAGCGTGAGACCGAGCAGCCGCAGAGAGGAGCTCTCGAGAAGTTGGTCTTCAGACATTCTAATGGGATGCAGGGATGGATCCTTATTGTAAGTAAATAATTATAAATCCCCTATATGCAAAAATATTTATAAAAATGAGAAGTAAGACATGGGAACAACAAAATAACTATCATTTATTATCTGGTTCGTATGTGGTGTTGGAAAAACAAGAAACAGTAAATATTGTGTGTTTGGGGTCAAATGTAGATCATATATTTATCAGGATCCGAAAAGATCCTGATAAATTTTTATAAGCGTAGCTAAGATATGGCGCAAGGCCAAAAGCATGGGGCACCCAGTGAGGAGCGAATTCATTATTCAGTCATAATTCTTCTAGCGAGACAAGGTTGTTAACCATTACACCACGTCGAGGTGCCCCATATATTGATTTTATAAGCGTAGATTAGATGTACAGCAAGGCTGAAAGCAGGGGGCGCACACAGTGAGGAGCGAACTCACTATTCAGTCGTAATTCTTCTAGCGAGATAGGCCCGTTAACCATTACACCACGTCTGCTTAATTTCTTATCTCATACTAAATTTAATAAAACTGATACATATACAGAACTATTTACTGGCTTTTATGATTTCTAATTCCACCTGCTGAAGTTTTAAGAATATGACACCTCTCACATTCCAATTCCAGTAATATTGCGAATTTGGTGTCAAATGTAGATCATATATGTATCAGGATCCGAAAAGCGTAGCTAAGATATGGAAAGTATAGGGCACCCAGTGAGAATTGAACTCACTATTCGGTCGTAATTCTTCTAGCGAGACATGCTTGCTAACCACTGCATCGCGTCGAGGTGCCATATATGGTGATTTTATAAGTGTAGCTTAAATGTGGTACAAGGCTAAAAGTATGGGCACCTGATGAATTTTTAAGGATATGGTATCGCCCCTCACATTCCTATTCCAGATTATAGCTTATTTTAAGAAAGGTTTGTGTTCTTTTTCAATAGGAACCGTTTTCTAAAGCTATGTCTCCACTGTATGTTTGTATCTGATGGAAGAATTACATCGGCCCACAAAGTCCTATATATCTAAAGACCCCTGCACGGGGGATATAAGTCTGACTTAATAATTATAAACACCTTAAAATTTATATACGCAAAAATACTTACAAAACGAGAAACTTCAAGACATAAAAATAACAAAACAAGTATTATTTATTACGTGGTTGTTATGTGGTGTCGGAAACACGAGAGACAATAATGTTGAGTAAAACTGTGAGTTTGGGGTCAGATGTAGATCAAATATGGATCGGAATTCAACAGAAGAATGAGATAAACAGTCTTTCTCATATATTTTTTATAGATGTGTGTAATGTGTATCCAGATAATTTAGTTAGAAAAATACAAGTGATTAGTGCTTTCTTACCGCGAATATTTGTTGAGTGCTAAAAGATAAATGCTACTACTATGAAAAGGAGATGAAATTTTCGTTAAAGCACGTGTTGACGACCTGTCTGTGTGAACAGCTTGTCCGATAATGAGAATATTACGCGTTTGTGTATGTAAGAATGAAAAGTGGGATTGATTATCATTGGTTTAGAATGATTAAATTAATCATAATTATAATTGTTATAATTATATTGTTATCATTATTTTTGACAGATGTCATTTAAATTTTGTCACATGGACACAAACTTTCACATCCGATTTAAAACAACGTACTATCAAAAAGTATCGGGACTGATGTATATAAAAATAACTACAGTACATATCATTTAATCTCCTTCGAAGTAACCCTCTTCTGAAGCTACACACTTTATTACATTAATGGACGCATTTCTGTAAATCTTTTTTTTTTTTTGTAATAACGAACAGTTGTTTCGTCACATTGTACTGGATTTCTTGGACATCTTGAAAGAGCGATATCCGGGGAATATGTTGGTTGTCAGACCGGAGAAATTTTGTCCTTGGTCAAGAACTGCTTCACAAGACACGATCACGGATGGAACCATTATGATGTGATGAGACGACCACACTCTACACACTTCCCTTACAAGTAGCGCTATAAACAACGGAAGGGAGTGAGAATGTTATAACTTCGTGTGCATCCGTGATAGAGTTAATGGCTTCAATCTGCGGACGTTATTTCCGCTACCATGGCAACAGACCCGATACATGTTCATCAGACCTCGTACTCATGATTTAAAAAATCGATATTGTTTCGATCCAAGAAATCGATACTGTTTGATCAAAATATAGAGAAAACGTGCAATATGTTTACTGATTTAGATAAATATAAATTTCTCGAATATTCTTGAATAATTCATCATTTCACATACAAGAAATTCGCGTATCAGTGACTTACCGCGATATCACGTTGAAACACCGGTAAGCGTAGGGTAATGGAAGTTAAGCAACGTCGAACTTGGTCAGTAGCTAGATGGGTTGCAGTTTGAGAACACCAGGTGCTGTATATTTGGATATGTGAGTGGTGTAATGGATAACGGCTCGGGGAGCCGAGTTCCAATTCCAGTTGGGTTCATTATATTCACTTACCCGCAACTACCCTTGAGAAAGTTATGAATCCACCTCTTCTCCCTCTACCTATGGGTTAATTAGTAAGACTTGTCTCACTAAACCATTATTATCTCTCCCTGAACAACAACAACAACAAAAATTCTTACACTGTAAAATATTTTCTGGCTGCAAAGGGTTGATAAACCGTAGAAAACGAATTGATCAATCAATAAAATACGGATGAGCTATATATGCGTGACTTTTAGATTTATTTACGTTCTCTCAAATATAAATGTATAGAACTACCGTAGCCACAAAGTGAGGGATCATTTTATATATGTAATGTAGAATTGATCCCCCACTTTATATCCATGTTATAATTTCTTGTATACATGTCTTTTAGATTTATTTACATTCTTTGGAATATAAATGTAATAGAAATTAACGTGGCCCCAAAATGAGGGATCAGTTTATATATTGAGTGTAATATAGAACTGATCCCTCACTTTATACCCACAATGCATCACTAACGCATTATCTCCAAAAAAAATTTGCAATCTAAAGATATTTTCTGTCTTGTCGCGAGGAAAATTGTCTAGCGCGCTACACTGTACCAAGTTTCCCAGCATGAAACCTAAGAATTGATTCATTTACTGAAGATATTCTATTATTAAAGAAAATAATTATTCTTATTATTGCTACTAACCTCATCCTTAGGATATATTTGCTCTCAATTACTCACCACAGAGAACCATCCCTGCCCCCCATTAGAATGTCTGACGCTCAACTCCACGAGAGAACCTTTGTGACTGCTCGGTCTCACATTGACTGCTGACCTGAGATGGAACGAATACATTGAGTCATTAGCTTCGTCCACCGCAAGGAAAGTTGGCTCCCTGTGCCGCGCCAGGAAATTTTTCTCGCCGGAATCGATCCTTCAAATCTACAAATCAACCATTCGCCTTTGCATGGAGTATTGCTGCCATATATGGTCTGGTGCCCCTTATGTTTGTTTCAAGGTTCTTGATAAGATCCAGAGAGGGATATGCAATGTAATTGGCCCTGATCGGGCATCTTGTCTGCAGTCGCTCTCGTCACCTCCCTCTGTCTTTTTTACAAATGCTTTCATAGTAACTGCTCCGATGAGCTGCTTTCTCTGGTTCCCAGACTTCATGAATTTAAGCGTTCAACTAGGCTGGCATCTCGCTCAAACCCTTTCACTGTCGAAACTGTTAAATGTAGCCGTCTCTTCTACTCCAATAGCTTCATGTTTCGCACCTCTCGCCTGTGGAACTCCCTTCCATATTCCTGTTTCTCTGATAGCTATAATCTCCAACTATTCAAATATAATGTCAATCGACATCTCCAGTTGCCTTTACCTATCCACTATCCTTCTCCACATCCTTTCCTCTAACACTCCTATCTGCTCTCGCTCCAAATCTTCTGTAACCCCTTGCCTTGATCTCTCCACTATCCTTCTCCACAGCCTTTCCTCTAACACTCCTATCTGCTCTCGCTCCAAATCTTCTGTAACCCCTTGCCTTGATCTATCCACTATCCTTCTCCACATCCTTTCCGCTTTCACTCCTATCTGCTCTCGCTCCAAATCTTCTGTAACCCTTTGACTTGATTTATCCACTATCCTTCTCCACATCCTTTCCTCTTTCACTCCTATCTGCTCTCGCTCCAACTCTCTGTAACCCCTTGCGTGCTTCCAGCCTTGCTTGGGGTGAAACGCTTAAAAAAGAAAGAAAAGATTTACTGAAAAATGCAATCGATTGTAAGAGGCTATAGTTTTAGATACATAAACATTGTTCATGGCACATCGACGTGATGTCACGGTCAGCAAGTTTACCTCGCAAGATCTTTTTCGACTGAGTAGTAAGTACGATCCTCACTGGGCGCTCTAAACTGTCGTCCTTGTGCCACATCCTAAACTACGCTTAGAAAATCTTTTTGGAGCACTTCGAGGTGGTGTAATAGATAAGCTTGTCCCGGAGTAGTGAGTTCGATTCTGACTGGGTGCTCAACGCTTAGTAAACCTATATTTACATTTCCGGTGTTGAGTGTCGTATCTGTATTCGGCAATTCCCCAGGAAGGGCCAGAACACTGCATTACAAATTAATCAACGATATTCAGTTTTCTTCAGGTTCCATTTTATTCCCATTATTTCGTGTGGGTAGAAGACATCGTTTCTTGTAGGACACAAGAGCGAGAACGGATGTCAACTGGTCAGCCGGCTACCTTTCACCTCTACGTATGGGCTCGTCGCTTTGCTAAAACCATGGCTCGTGAAGGAGTCGGGGAGAAGAATACATTAAAGCTCTTGGCTACAATACTGTCGCAACCGAATTTCCCGTTTTCGCGCGTTTTGCGGTCTTATATCATAATTTTAAAAAGACGACCCATAATCGGATTCAAATATCCTCCTCTAAGGCCGTCAGAGTTCTGACCAGTACGATAATAGCTGCTGTGTCTATTTTCCGCCTGTTCATGTGTAGAGATCTGTCATCGTTCTTTTTAGTACAACTCAGGTAGTGTTCACCAACTTTCCACTTGTCACCAAATTCACAAATCAACGCTGTGTCGCAATTGTTTCAAATTTCTTCATCCGTTAGGGATATTGTCCGGCTTTTGCTGCGATCTAGGAGTTTAGATATTACACTGCGTGAGTGAAGCGTATGGGTCTTGGGGGAAAGACCACACCTCTTCGAACCTCGTGAACTGGTGCTACAGAATCACAAACAAAGAACTGTACCAAATACCAGAAACCACGTCACGCGAGGACTTTCGACAGCAGCAACAACTGAACTGGAGAACATTTAACCTGAAGAGAAACTAATGACATAATCAAGATGTTGACATTCCACCCTACTTCAAACAAAAGGTTAGGAAGGAAACCTTTATAAATACTGGAAAGAGCGATAACAGCTACTGGACTTGGGAAACCTATTTTCCTGAAAAAACGTTTTTAGAGAAAGATTATAAATTTCAACCGACAACAGTAATGGCTGGTCTGTCAATGAATGTCAACAGTTTCCTTATAGGGAAACGGTTAATAATAACATTACCATAAGTCTTTCCTTGAATCTGAGAATATTTTCCTATATCTTAATACTTTAACGCTTCCAAAACTAAACTTCTCTCCATTAATCATCAGAGATACCTCTCTCTACGTTCCATCAGCATGGCTAATGCTAACCTCTTGGAAAGTGACTCGTTGCGCTTTCTCGGGCTAACGATCTCAGCTGACATTAAGTCGAGAGACGATTTGAATTCATTACTAGGTCAGCTGCTAAGAAAGTCGGTTTACTATATCGTGCGAGATAATTTTTCTCTCCAGAATCTATCATATATATCTATAAGTTTACCATTCGACCATCCTTAGAATATTGCTGCCACATATGGTCTGGTGTCCTTTCTGTTTACCTTCAGCTCCTTGATAAAATCCAAAGAAGAATCTGCAATATTATTGGTCCTGATCTGGTGGCTTGGCTTCAGTCATTTTCTCACCACCGTAAGGTTGCCTCTCTGTGTTCATTCTTTTAATACTTTCAAATAATTGTTCGGATGAGCTCTTCGTTAGACATTTTGAATTTAAGTGCAATACTCGACTGGCGTCGAGATCTCATCAATTTACAGATGAGCTGGCGAGATATAGCCGTAAATTCTATGTTAACAGTTTCTTTTCTCGCACTTCTTACTTTCAACCGGTTCCATGCTTTCCAGTCAACTTTAATCTGCAAAAATTTAAATGCAATGTCAATCGTTATCTACTGTCTTCCGGATCAATCTTCTATTGTTCTCTCACTTTAATAATGTTTCTGTTTTTAAGTGTTTTACACCCAGTTACCCCTTGTGTCTTAGTGGCTTTACTGCCTTGCTTGGTGTGAATTCGATTTTTTAAAAAGAAGAACCTGCATAGATATGGAGAGTTAAACAAGGGTCTACCTCAAGTAGATTTAAAAAGGGTCTAGTTTGATATTCCCTTACGGTCACAGTGGTCGACAAGTACTCGAATAAGACCAGAGGACCCAACAGTCGAGACATTATGATATTAACTAGATGAGTTCATGAGATCTAATGGAAAATAGTAACTTCTAATGATAGACATTTGCGTGGTAGACATATTTTTTTACTTTTTTTCTTTCCATATTATTTTTTGTTGATTTTTACTGCAATGATCAGGTCGATTTTCCATCATACGACTATTAAAGGAGTAACAATAATGAATTAGCCCCAGCCTCGCGTCAAGTAGCGTTCCAAGTCAATATGACACTGCCCACGCCTTACTGATTCGTCTTCACAAATTGTAGGGGAGTTATTTTGGATCCGGTAGCGCCAGTCCACAAAGTTCGAAGAAGGCTAATCTTCGCCAAGGTCCAAACGCTTCATTCGTTCGTAACCATTCTTAACCAGTCATCTTGGAAATCGGTTGTATATATCTAATAGTATTGGTATTAGACTGGCATCGAGATCTCACCAATTTACAGATGACGTAGCTAGATGTACCCGTAAAGTCTATACTAAGAATTTCTTTTCTTGCACTTGTCGCTTGTGGAACTCACTTCCGGCTGCATGCTTTCCTGACAACTTTAATCTGCAAACATTTAAATACAATCTTAAACGCTATCTACTGTTCGTCCTCCTGATTACTCTTTTCTCTTCCCGTCCATTATTAATGTTTTTGTTCTTAATTCTTCCACACCCAGTCAACCCTTGTGTCTTAGTGGCTTTACTGTCTTGCATGGGGTGAATCCGGTTAAAGAATAAAAGTTTTTTTTTTGGAAATTTTAGCTATTTCTAAGAGTTTGCAGATCTCCGTGTCATATTTTTTTCGTCTGTTACACTCCTTCTCGTGACAAGTTCGTGTAAATCTGTCAGAATTAGATATTTGTTTTAACGGAAAATCGAAAATAAAATGTAACTAAATTGTGATCTTGGAATTTTGTCACTTGCAAAAATAATAAACAAATTCTTGATTCCTATTTGAATTGCTTCGTTTTCTTTTCTTTTATTTTTTTCAATTTTGTTTTATTTGTTGACTTGCGAGAATTCTTTTGAACTTAAGTTTGATAAATACCGAGTGTAATTCGGTTGGGCTCAAAGCTGAATTCTGTTATTGAGGGCTGGCGGGGAAAATGTTGTAACTGTTTTTAGAATTGACCCTTTGATTACATAAATGACTAAATTGTCAGTAAGCGCGAAAAAGCGATAAAATGCATCCTTCACTTAAAGGCATTCAGGTGCAGAGCAGCCCTGAGAATAGCGAGAATCCTTTATACTTTGCAAATCATTCGTTGGGGTTTGACAAAGGATTGCTTAAAAAAAAGAAGAAATCAAAATGCATTTGATGTAAGAAAGTCGTCCTTTCATCGCCAACTTCTGACAAAACTATTGTGACTTTAATCTAAGCCGCTTTTAAGCACGTTAATTTCTTATAGGGTCTTTAAAGTTGCTTATCGAAGTTATTTAATACTTGTCTTTAGGAAGTTTTACGAACGTTTCCTTAAGTTCTTTCAATCAGTTCATTTCGACCAGTGATTCGCTCGGAAATAGAATGTCAAGTCTGGATTCCAGCGAGCCCATTTTAATAGCCTTTGCATAATTTTATGAAAGGACATTAAAGCTAAATTGCTGAACAGAAAATTGGAGCGATTGCAAAGGCTAACGCTTCAAAGAGGGGAAAAGTTGAGGGAGAGGACGGATCTGTTAAAAATATGGAGAGAGAGGGAGGAAAAAGATGTCATAAGAGAGGGGGGGAGGAAGGAGAGAGAGAGGAGTGGGAAGGGAGAGGATGAGAAGAGGGGGGTGATGAAAAATAATGGCAAGAAGAAAAGATGAAGAAAGAAAAAAGGACAGGAAGAAATGATAAGGCAAGAAAACGTTTTTTTGGAAAGAAAAATAAAAAAATATAATTAGTACGAATGAAGGAGAACTAGAATAAGGGAATGAGAGAATAACAAGAATAAGAGAATGAAAAATAGTAAAAATAAGAGAACGAGAGAGGAATAAGAATGAGAGAATGAGAAAACAAGAGTAAGAATAAGAGAATGTGAGAGAATAAATGAAAGAATCCGTAAATGGTAAGAATAAGAAAATCACAGAGGAAAAGAACGAGAGAATAAGAAATAGTAGGAATAAGAGAATGAGTGAGGAGTAAGGAAGAGGGAATGAGAAAATTATAAGAATAAGAGAATGAGAGAGGAATAAGAATGAAAGAATAAGAAAATAGTAAGAATGAGAGAATGAGAGAGGAGTAAGAAGGGAGTTTGAGAACATTGTAAGAATAAGAGAATGTGAGAAGTGTAGGAATAAGAGAATGAGAACATTGTAAGAATAAGAGAATGTGAGAGGTGTAGGAATAAGAGAATGAGAACATTGTAAGAATAAGAGAATGGGAGAGGTGTAGGAATAAGAGAATGAGAACATTGTAAGAATAAGAGAATGTGAGAGGTGTAGGAATAAGAGAATGAGAAAATTGTAAGAATAAGAGAATGTGAGAGTTGTAGTAATAAGAGAATGAGAAAATTGTAAGAATAAGAGAATGTGAGAGGTGTAGGAAAAAGAGAATGAGAACATTGTAAGAATAAGAGAATGTGAGAGGTGTAGGAATGAGAGAATGAGAACATTGTAAGAATAAAAGAATGTGAGAGGTGTAGTAATAAGAGAATGAGAAAATTGTAAGTATTAGAGAATGTGAAAGGTGTAGATATAAAAGAATGAGAAAATTGTAAGAATAAGAGAATGTGAGAGGTGTAGGAATAAGAGAATGAGAAAATTGTAAGAATTAGAGAATGTGAGAGGTGTAAAAATAAGAGAATGAGAAAATTGTAAGAATAAGAGAATGTGAGAGGTGTAGGAATAAGAGAATGAGAAAATTGTAAGAATAAGAGAATGTGAGAGGTGTAGGAATGAGAGAATGAGAAAATTGTAAGAATTTGAGAATGTGAGAGGTGTAGGAATAAGAGAATGAGAAAATTGTAAGAATAAGAGAATGTGAGAGTTGTAGTAATAAGAGAATGAGAAAATTGTAAGAATAAGAGAATGTGAGAGGTGTAGGAAAAAGAGAATGAGAACATTGTAAGAATAAGAGAATGTGAGAGGTGTAGGAATGAGAGAATGAGAACATTGTAAGAATAAAAGAATGTGAGAGGTGTAGTAATAAGAGAATGAGAAAATTGTAAGTATTAGAGAATGTGAAAGGTGTAGATATAAAAGAATGAGAAAATTGTAAGAATAAGAGAATGTGAGAGGTGTAGGAATAAGAGAATGAGAAAATTGTAAGAATTAGAGAATGTGAGAGGTGTAAAAATAAGAGAATGAGAAAATTGTAAGAATAAGAGAATGTGAGAGGTGTAGGAATAAGAGAATGAGAAAATTGTAAGAATAAGAGAATGTGAGAGGTGTAGGAATGAGAGAATGAGAAAATTGTAAGAATTTGAGAATGTGAGAGGTGTAGGTATAAAAGAATGAGAAAATTGTAAGAATAAGAGAATGTGAGAGGTGTAGGAATAAGAGAATGAGAAAATTGTAAGAATAAGAGAATGTGAGAGGTTTAGGAATGTGAGAATGAGAAAATTGTACGAATAAAAGAATGTGAGAGGTGTAGGAATAAGAGAATGAGAAAATTGTAAGAATTAGAGAATGTGAGAGGTGTAGGAATAAGAGAATGAGAAAATTGTAAGAATAAGAGAATGTGAGAGGTGTAGGAATAAGAGAATGAGAAAATTGTAAGAATAAGAGAATGTGAGAGGTTTAGGAATGTCAGAATGAGAAAATTGTACGAATAAAAGAATGTGAGAAGTGTAGGAATAAGAGAATGAGAAAATTGTAAGAATAAGAGAATGTGAGAGGTTTAGGAATGTGAGAATGAGAAAATTGTACGAACAAAAGAATGTGAGAGGTGTAGGAATAAGAGAATGAGAAAATTGTAAGAATAAGAGAATCTGAGAGGTGTAGGAATAAGAGAATGAGAAAATTGTAAGAATAAGAGAATGTGAGAAGTGTAGGAATAAGAGAATGAGAAAATTGTAACAATTAGAGAATGTGAGAGGTGTAGGAAAAAGAGAATGAGAAAATTGTAAGAATAAGAGAATGTGAGAGGTGTAGGAATAAGAGAATGAGAAAATTGTAAGAATAAGAGAATGTGAGAGGTTTAGGAATGTGAGCATGAGAAAATTGTACGAATAAAAGAATGTGAGAAGTGTAGGAATAAGAGAATGAGAAAATTGTAAGAATAAGAGAATGAGAGAGGTGGAGGAATAAGAGAATGAGAAAATGTTAAAAATAAAAGAATGTGAGAGGTGTAGGAATAAGAGAATGAGAAAATTGTAAGAATTAGAGAATGTGAGAGGTGTAGGAATAAGAGAATGAGAAAATTGTAAGAATAAGAGAATGTGAGAGGTGTAGGAATAAGAGAATGAGAAAATTGTAAGAATAAGAGAATGTGAGAGGTGGAGGAATAAGAGAATGAGAAAATTGTAAGAATAAGAGAATAAGAGAGGTGGAGGAATAAGTGAATGAGAAAATTGTAAGAATAAAAGAATGTGAGAGGTTTAGGAAGGAGAGAATGAGAAAATTGTAAGAATTAGAGAATGTGAGAGGTGTAGGTATAAAAGAATGAGAAAATTGTAAGAATAAAAGAATGTGAGAGGTGTAGGAATAAGAGAATGAGAAAATTGTAAGAATAAGAGAATGTGAGAGGTTTAGGAATGTCAGAATGAGAAAATTGTACGAATAAAAGAATGTGAGAAGTGTAGGAATAAGAGAATGAGAAAATTGTAAGAATAAGAGAATGTGAGAGGTTTAGGAATGTGAGAATGAGAAAATTGTACGAACAAAAGAATGTGAGAGGTGTAGGAATAAGAGAATGAGAAAATTGTAAGAATAAGAGAATCTGAGAGGTGTAGGAATAAGAGAATGAGAAAATTGTAAGAATAAGAGAATGTGAGAAGTGTAGGAATAAGAGAATGAGAAAATTGTAACAATTAGAGAATGTGAGAGGTGTAGGAAAAAGAGAATGAGAAAATTGTAAGAATAAGAGAATGTGAGAGGTGTAGGAATAAGAGAATGAGAAAATTGTAAGAATAAGAGAATGTGAGAGGTTTAGGAATGTGAGAATGAGAAAATTGTACGAATAAAAGAATGTGAGAAGTGTAGGAATAAGAGAATGAGAAAATTGTAAGAATAAGAGAATGAGAGAGGTGGAGGAATAAGAGAATGAGAAAATGTTAAAAATAAAAGAATGTGAGAGGTGTAGGAATAAGAGAATGAGAAAATTGTAAGAATTAGAGAATGTGAGAGGTGTAGGAATAAGAGAATGAGAAAATTGTAAGAATAAGAGAATGTGAGAGGTGTAGGAATAAGAGAATGAGAAAATTGTAAGAATAAGAGAATGTGAGAGGTGGAGGAATAAGAGAATGAGAAAATTGTAAGAATAAGAGAATAAGAGAGGTGGAGGAATAAGAGAATGAGAAAATTGTAAGAATAAAAGAATGTGAGAGGTTTAGGAAGGAGAGAATGAGAAAATTGTAAGAATTAGAGAATGTGAGAGGTGTAGGTATAAAAGAATGAGAAAATTGTAAGAATAAAAGAATGTGAGAGGTGTAGGAATAAGAGAATGAGAAAATTGTAAGAATAAGAGAATGTGAGAGTTGTAGGAATAAGAAAATGAGAACATTGTAAGAATAAGAGAATGTGAGAGGTGTAGGAATAAGAGAATGAGAAAATTGTAAGAATAAGAGAATGTGAGAGGTGTAGGAATGAGAGAATGAGAACATTGTAAGAATAAAAGAATGTGAGAGGTGTAGTAATAAGAGAATGAGAAAATTGTAAGAATTAGAGAATGTGAGAGGTGTAGGTATAAAAGAATGAGAAAATTGTAAGAATAAGAGAATGTGAGAGGTGTAGGAATAAGAGAATGAGAAAATTGTAAGAATTAGAGAATGTGAGAGGTGTAAGAATAAAAGAATGAGAAAATTGTAAGAATAAGAGAATGTGAGAGGTGTAGGAATAAGAGAATGAGGAAATTGTAAGAATAAGAGAATGTGAGAGGTGTAGGAATGAGAGAATGAGAAAATTGTAAGAATTTGAGAATGTGAGAGGTGTAGGTATAAAAGAATGAGAAAATTGTAAGAATAAGAGAATGTGAGAGGTGTAGGAATAAGAGAATGAGAAAATTGTAAGAATTAGAGAATGTGAGAGGTGTAGGAATGAGAGAATGAGAAAATTGTTAGAATAAAAGAATGTGAGAGGTCAAGGAATGTGAGAATGAGAAAATTGTACGAATAAAAGAATGTGAGAGGTGTAGGAATAAGAGAATGAGAAAATTGTAAGAATAAGAGAATCTGAGAGGTGTAGGAATAAGAGAATGAGAAAATTGTAAGGATAAGAGAATGTGAGAAGTGTAGGAATAAGAGAATGAGAAAATTGTAACAATTAGAGAATGTGAGAGGTGTAGGAATAAGAGAATGAGAAAATTGTAAGAATTAGAGAATGTGAGAGGTGTAGGTATAAAAGAATGAGAAAATTGTAAGAATAAAAGAATGTGAGAGGTGTAGGAATAAGAGAATGAGAAAATTGTAAGAATAAGAGAATGTGAGAGGTGTAGGAATAAGAGAATGAGAAAATTGTAAGAATAAGAGAATGTGAGAGGTTTAGGAATGTGAGAATGAGAACATTGTACGAATAAAAGAATGTGAGAGGTGTAGGAATAAGAGAATGAGAAAATTGTAAGAATTAGAGAATGTGAGAGGTGTAGGAATAAGAGAATGAGAAAATTGTAAGAATAAGAGAATGTGAGAGGTGTAGGAATAAGAGAATGAGAAAATTGTAAGAATAAGAGAATGTGAGAGGTTTAGGAATGTGAGAATGAGAAAATTTTACGAATAAAAGAATGTGAGAGGTGTAGGAATAAGAGAATGAGAAAATTGTAAGAATTTGAGAATGTGAGAGGTGTAGGTATAAAAGAATGAGAAAATTGTAAGAATAAGAGAATGTGAGAGGTGTAGGAATAAGAGAATGAGAAAATTGTACGAATAAAAGAATGTGAGAGGTGTAGGAATAAGAGAATGAGAAAATTGTAAGAATAAGAGAATCTGAGAGGTGTAGGAATAAGAGAATGAGAAAATTGTAAGAATAAGAGAATGTGAGAAGTGTAGGAATAAGAGAATGAGAAAATTGTAACAATTAGAGAATGTGAGAGGTGTAGGAAAAAGAGAATGAGAAAATTGTAAGAATAAGAGAATGTGAGAGGTGTAGGAATAAGAGAATGAGAAAATTGTAAGAATAAGAGAATGTGAGAGGTTTAGGAATGTGAGAATGAGAAAATTGTACGAATAAAAGAATGTGAGAAGTGTAGGAATAAGAGAATGAGAAAAGTGTAAGAATAAGAGAATGAGAGAGGTGGAGGAATAAGAGAATGAGAAAATGTTAGAAATAAAAGAATGTGAGAGGTGTAGGAATAAGAGAATGAGAAAATTGTAAGAATTAGAGAATGTGAGAGGTGTAGGAATAAGAGAATGAGAAAATTGTAAGAATAAGAGAATGTGAGAGGTTTAGGAATGTGAGAATGAGAAAATTGTACGAATAAAAGAATGTGAGAGGTGTAGGAATAAGAGAATGAGAAAATTGTAAGAATAAGAGAATGAGAGAGGTGGAGGAATAAGAGAATGAGAAAATTGTTAGAATAAAAGAATGTGAGCGGTCTAGGAATTTGAGAATGAGAAAATTGTACGAATAAAAGAATGTGAGAGGTGTAGGAATAAGAGAATGAGAAAATTGTAAGAATAAGAGAATCTGAGAGGTGTAGGAATAAGAGAATGAGAAAATTGTAAGAATAAGAGAATGTGAGAAGTGTAGGAATAAGAGAATGAGAAAATTGTAAGAATAAGAGAATGTGAGAAGTGTAGGAATAAGAGAATGAGAAAATTGTAACAATTAGAGAATGTGAGAGGTGTAGGAAAAAGAGAATGAGAAAATTGTAAGAATAAGAGAATGTGAGAGGTGTAGGAATAAGAGAATGAGAAAATTGTAAGAATAAGAGAATGTGAGAGGTTTAGGAATGTGAGAATGAGAAAATTGTACGAATAAAAGAATGTGAGAAGTGTAGGAATAAGAGAATGAGAAAATTGTAAGAATAAGAGAATGAGAGAGGTGGAGGAATAAGAGAATGAGAAAATGTTAAAAATAAAAGAATGTGAGAGGTGTAGGAATAAGAGAATGAGAAAATTGTAAGAATTAGAGAATGTGAGAGGTGTAGGAATAAGAGAATGAGAAAATTGTAAGAATAAGAGAATGTGAGAGATGTAGGAATAAGAGAATGAGAAAATTGTAAGAATAAGAGAATGTGAGAGGTGGAGGAATAAGAGAATGAGAAAATTGTAAGAATAAGAGAATAAGAGAGGTGGAGGAATAAGAGAATGAGAAAATTGTAAGAATAAAAGAATATGAGAGGTTTAGGAAGGAGAGAATGAGAAAATTGTAAGAATTAGAGAATGTGAGAGGTGTAGGTATAAAAGAATGAGAAAATTGTAAGAATAAAAGAATGTGAGAGGTGTAGGAATAAGAGAATGAGAAAATTGTAAGAATAAGAGAATGTGAGAGTTGTAGGAATAAGAAAATGAGAACATTGTAAGAATAAGAGAATGTGAGAGGTGTAGGAATAAGAGAATGAGAAAATTGTAAGAATAAGAGAATGTGAGAGGTGTAGGAATGAGAGAATGAGAACATTGTAAGAATAAAAGAATGTGAGAGGTGTAGTAATAAGAGAATGAGAAAATTGTAAGAATTAGAGAATGTGAGAGGTGTAGGTATAAAAGAATGAGAAAATTGTAAGAATAAGAGAATGTGAGAGGTGTAGGAATAAGAGAATGAGAAAATTGTAAGAATTAGAGAATGTGAGAGGTGTAAGAATAAAAGAATGAGAAAATTGTAAGAATAAGAGAATGTGAGAGGTGTAGGAATAAGAGAATGAGGAAATTGTAAGAATAAGAGAATGTGAGAGGTGTAGGAATGAGAGAATGAGAAAATTGTAAGAATTTGAGAATGTGAGAGGTGTAGGTATAAAAGAATGAGAAAATTGTAAGAATAAGAGAATGTGAGAGGTGTAGGAATAAGAGAATGAGAAAATTGTAAGAATTAGAGAATGTGAGAGGTGTAGGAATGAGAGAATGAGAAAATTGTTAGAATAAAAGAATGTGAGAGGTCAAGGAATGTGAGAATGAGAAAATTGTACGAATAAAAGAATGTGAGAGGTGTAGGAATAAGAGAATGAGAAAATTGTAAGAATAAGAGAATCTGAGAGGTGTAGGAATAAGAGAATGAGAAAATTGTAAGGATAAGAGAATGTGAGAAGTGTAGGAATAAGAGAATGAGAAAATTGTAACAATTAGAGAATGTGAGAGGTGTAGGAATAAGAGAATGAGAAAATTGTAAGAATTAGAGAATGTGAGAGGTGTAGGTATAAAAGAATGAGAAAATTGTAAGAATAAAAGAATGTGAGAGGTGTAGGAATAAGAGAATGAGAAAATTGTAAGAATAAGAGAATGTGAGAGGTGTAGGAATAAGAGAATGAGAAAATTGTAAGAATAAGAGAATGTGAGAGGTTTAGGAATGTGAGAATGAGAACATTGTACGAATAAAAGAATGTGAGAGGTGTAGGAATAAGAGAATGAGAAAATTGTAAGAATTAGAGAATGTGAGAGGTGTAGGAATAAGAGAATGAGAAAATTGTAAGAATAAGAGAATGTGAGAGGTGTAGGAATAAGAGAATGAGAAAATTGTAAGAATAAGAGAATGTGAGAGGTTTAGGAATGTGAGAATGAGAAAATTTTACGAATAAAAGAATGTGAGAGGTGTAGGAATAAGAGAATGAGAAAATTGTAAGAATTTGAGAATGTGAGAGGTGTAGGTATAAAAGAATGAGAAAATTGTAAGAATAAGAGAATGTGAGAGGTGTAGGAATAAGAGAATGAGAAAATTGTACGAATAAAAGAATGTGAGAGGTGTAGGAATAAGAGAATGAGAAAATTGTAAGAATAAGAGAATCTGAGAGGTGTAGGAATAAGAGAATGAGAAAATTGTAAGAATAAGAGAATGTGAGAAGTGTAGGAATAAGAGAATGAGAAAATTGTAACAATTAGAGAATGTGAGAGGTGTAGGAAAAAGAGAATGAGAAAATTGTAAGAATAAGAGAATGTGAGAGGTGTAGGAATAAGAGAATGAGAAAATTGTAAGAATAAGAGAATGTGAGAGGTTTAGGAATGTGAGAATGAGAAAATTGTACGAATAAAAGAATGTGAGAAGTGTAGGAATAAGAGAATGAGAAAAGTGTAAGAATAAGAGAATGAGAGAGGTGGAGGAATAAGAGAATGAGAAAATGTTAGAAATAAAAGAATGTGAGAGGTGTAGGAATAAGAGAATGAGAAAATTGTAAGAATTAGAGAATGTGAGAGGTGTAGGAATAAGAGAATGAGAAAATTGTAAGAATAAGAGAATGTGAGAGGTTTAGGAATGTGAGAATGAGAAAATTGTACGAATAAAAGAATGTGAGAGGTGTAGGAATAAGAGAATGAGAAAATTGTAAGAATAAGAGAATGAGAGAGGTGGAGGAATAAGAGAATGAGAAAATTGTTAGAATAAAAGAATGTGAGCGGTCTAGGAATTTGAGAATGAGAAAATTGTACGAATAAAAGAATGTGAGAGGTGTAGGAATAAGAGAATGAGAAAATTGTAAGAATAAGAGAATCTGAGAGGTGTAGGAATAAGAGAATGAGAAAATTGTAAGAATAAGAGAATGTGAGAAGTGTAGGAATAAGAGAATGAGAAAATTGTAACAATTAGAGAATGTGAGAGGTGTAGGAAAAAGAGAATGAGAAAATTGTAAGAATAAGAGAATGTGAGAGGTGTAGGAATAAGAGAATGAGAAAATTGTAAGAATAAGAGAATGTGAGAGGTTTAGGAATGTGAGAATGAGAAAATTGTACGAATAAAAGAATGTGAGAAGTGTAGGAATAAGAGAATGAGAAAATTGTAAGAATAAGAGAATGAGAGAGGTGGAGGAATAAGAGAATGAGAAAATGTTAAAAATAAAAGAATGTGAGAGGTGTAGGAATAAGAGAATGAGAAAATTGTAAGAATTAGAGAATGTGAGAGGTGTAGGAATAAGAGAATGAGAAAATTGTAAGAATAAGAGAATGTGAGAGATGTAGGAATAAGAGAATGAGAAAATTGTAAGAATAAGAGAATGTGAGAGGTGGAGGAATAAGAGAATGAGAAAATTGTAAGAATAAGAGAATAAGAGAGGTGGAGGAATAAGAGAATGAGAAAATTGTAAGAATAAAAGAATGTGAGAGGTTTAGGAAGGAGAGAATGAGAAAATTGTAAGAATTAGAGAATGTGAGAGGTGTAGGTATAAAAGAATGAGAAAATTGTAAGAATAAAAGAATGTGAGAGGTGTAGGAATAAGAGAATGAGAAAATTGTAAGAATAAGAGAATGTGAGAGTTGTAGGAATAAGAGAATGAGAACATTGTAAGAATAAGAGAATGTGAGAGGTGTAGGAATAAGAGAATGAGAAAATTGTAAGAATAAGAGAATGTGAGAGGTGTAGGAATGAGAGAATGAGAACATTGTAAGAATAAAAGAATGTGAGAGGTGTAGTAATAAGAGAATGAGAAAATTGTAAGAATTAGAGAATGTGAGAGGTGTAGGTATAAAAGAATGAGAAAATTGTAAGAATAAGAGAATGTGAGAGGTGTAGGAATAAGAGAATGAGAAAATTGTAAGAATTAGAGAATGTGAGAGGTGTAAGAATAAGAGAATGAGAAAATTGTAAGAATAAGAGAATGTGAGAGGTGTAGGAATAAGAGAATGAGGAAATTGTAAGAATAAGAGAATGTGAGAGGTGTAGGAATGAGAGAATGAGAAAATTGTAAGAATTTGAGAATGTGAGAGGTGTAGGTATAAAAGAATGAGAAAATTGTAAGAATAAGAGAATGTGAGAGGTGTAGGAATAAGAGAATGAGAAAATTGTAAGAATTAGAGAATGTGAGAGGTGTAGGAATGAGAGAATGAGAAAATTGTTAGAATAAAAGAATGTGAGAGGTCAAGGAATGTGAGAATGAGAAAATTGTACGAATAAAAGAATGTGAGAGGTGTAGGAATAAGAGAATGAGAAAATTGTAAGAATAAGAGAATCTGAGAGGTGTAGGAATAAGAGAATGAGAAAATTGTAAGGATAAGAGAATGTGAGAAGTGTAGGAATAAGAGAATGAGAAAATTGTAACAATTAGAGAATGTGAGAGGTGTAGGAATAAGAGAATGAGAAAATTGTAAGAATAAGAGAATGTGAGAGGTGTAGGAATAAGAGAATGAGAAAATTGTAAGAATAAGAGAATGTGAGAGGTTTAGGAATGTGAGAATGAGAAAATTGTACGAATAAAAGAATGTGAGAGGTGTAGGAATAAGAGAATGAGAAAATTGTAAGAATTAGAGAATGTGAGAGGTGTAGGAATAAGAGAATGAGAAAATTGTAAGAATAAGAGAATGTGAGAGGTGTAGGAATAAGAGAATGAGAAAATTGTAAGAATAAGAGAATGTGAGAGGTTTAGGAATGTGAGAATGAGAAAATTGTACGAATAAAAGAATGTGAGAGGTGTAGGAATAAGAGAATGAGAAAATTGTAAGAATTTGAGAATGTGAGAGGTGTAGGTATAAAAGAATGAGAAAATTGTAAGAATAAGAGAATGTGAGAGGTGTAGTAATAAGAGAATGAGAAAATTGTACGAATAAAAGAATGTGAGAGGTGTAGGAATAAGAGAATGAGAAAATTGTAAGAATAAGAGAATCTGAGAGGTGTAGGAATAAGAGAATGAGAAAATCGTAAGAATAAGAGAATGTGAGAAGTGTAGGAATAAGAGAATGAGAAAATTGTAACAATTAGAGAATGTGAGAGGTGTAGGAAAAAGAGAATGAGAAAATTGTAAGAATAAGAGAATGTGAGAGGTGTAGGAATAAGAGAATGAGAAAATTGTAAGAATAAGATAATGTGAGAGGTTTAGGAATGTGAGAATGAGAAAATTGTACGAATAAAAGAATGTGAGAAGTGTAGGAATAAGAGAATGAGAAAATTGTAAGAATAAGAGAATGAGAGAGGTGGAGGAATAAGAGAATGAGAAAATGTTAAAAATAAAAGAATGTGAGAGGTGTAGGAATAAGAGAATGAGAAAATTGTAAGAATTAGAGAATGTGAGAGGTGTAGGAATAAGAGAATGAGAAAATTGTAAGAATAAGAGAATGTGAGATGGGTAGGAATAAGAGAATGAGAAAATTGTAAGAATAAGAGAATGTGAGAGGTGTAGGAATAAGAGAATGAGAAAATTGTAAGAATAAAAGAATGTGACAGGTTTAGGAATGAGAGAATGAGAAAATTGTTAGAATAAGAGAATGTGAGAGGTGTAGGAATAAGAGAATGAGAAAATTGTACGAATAAAAGAATGTGTGGGGTGTAGGAATAAGAGAATGAGAAAATTGTAAGAAGAAGAGAATGTGAGAGGTGTAGGAATGAGAGAATGAGAAAATTGTAACAATTAGAGAATGTGAGATGTAGAGGAATAAGAGAATGAGAAAATTGTAAGAATAAAAGAATGTGAGATGTGTAGGAATAAGAGAATGAGAAAATTGTATGAATAAGAGAATATGAGTGGTGTAAGTATAAAAGAATGAGAAAATTGTAAGAATAAGAGAATGTGAGAGGTGTAGGAATGTGAGGATGAGAAAATTGTACGAATAAAAGAATGTGTGAGGTGTAGGAATAAGAGAATGAGAAAATTGTAAGAATAAGAGAATGTGAGAGGTGTAGGAATGGGAGGATGAGAAAATTGTAAGAATAGGAGTATTGAAGAATTTGTAAGAATGACAAAATGAGAGAATTAAAGAATAAAGGAATGAAGAATGGCAATTAATTAAAAATAGATTTCTCTTTTATACAAAAGAAAATTCTTTTTCCTCTTTATCGGCTGTGTTCTCACTGGACGTAGGCAATTATGTCTCTCCACTACTTCCTGCCCTTTCTAGCTCTTAATAAGTTGTGTTTATTTGTTATTTCTCCTAAACCTTTTTCCACCGTCCATTTACTCAAGCTCATTCTTCTTCTTTATACGATGTGTCTTCATAGAGCGTAGTCGATTACGGCTTTCCACTATTTCCTGTCCCTGGTATCTCTTAGTAAATTGTATCTTTTTGTTTTCTCTCCTAAACCCTGTTCCATCAAGCATTTACTCGTGTTCATTCTTCTTCTTCTTCTTCTTCTTCTTCTTCTTCTTCTTCTTCTTCTTCTTCTACTTCTATGTTCCGTGTCCCTTCAGGACGTTGGCGATCATGGCTCTCCACAATCTTCTGTCCTTGGTAGCTCATAATAAATTTTACGTTTTTGTTATTTTTCTCATTCCCTGCGCCATGATCTATTTACTCAACTCTTTCTTCTTCTTTATGAGATGAGTCCTCACAGGATGTAGGCGATCACGTCTCTCCACAATTTCCTGCCATTTCTAGCTCTTAATAAAATTTGTCTTTTTGTTATATCTCCTAAATCTTGTTCCGTCATCCATTTACTTATTCTTCTTCTTCTATGTGCCGTGTCCCTTCAGGACGTAGGCGATCATGGCTCTCCACCACTTCCTGTCCTTTGTAGCTCTTAAGAAATTCCGTGTGTTTATTATCTCTCCTAAACCTTGTTCCGTCATTCATTTACTCATTCTTCTTCTTCTATGTGCCGTGTCCCTTAAGGATGTAGGCGATCACGTCTCTCCACAATTTCCTGTCATTTGTAGCTCTTAATAAATTTTGTCTTTTTGTTATCTCTTCTAAACCTTGTTCCGACATCCATTTATTCATTCTTCTTCTTCTTCTATATGCCGTGTCCCTTCAGGACGGAGGCGATCATGGCTCTCCACAATTTCCTATCCTTTGTATCTCTTAAGAAATTCCGTCTTTTTGTTATCTCTCCTAAACCTTTTTCCGTCATCCATTTACTCATTCTTCTTCTTCCATGTGCCGTGTCTTTTCAGGACGGAGGCGATCATGGCTCTCCACATTTTCTGTCCTTCGGAAATTTTAATAAACTTTATTTATTTTTGTTATTTCTCCTAAACCATGTTCTGCCATCTAGTTACTCAAGTTCTATAAGTATGTTATGCTTTGTTTTCCTCTTTCCCTCTTGCCTTCTATCTTTCCTGTGAGTATCAGATTTTCCAAGCCCTTTTTCATCGTTATGCACTCTAGAAATTTACACTGTCTGTTTCTAATGGTACGTATAAGTTTCGTTTTTGCTTTCAGGGGATTGCAATTTTTAAGCCTCGTAGGACCAAGCACATTGATGTCAAGGGAGACTAAATTGAAAAATAGTGAAAAACTGTCTACTCTATGTACACACCGTATATACATAATGCATCGACACACCGTATATAAATATTGCATCTACACACCTTGTGTACTTATTGCGTCTACACACTATGAGTACTTATTGTATCTACACATTGTATATGTGTTTATTGTATCTTTTCATCGTGTGTACCTATTGCATCTACACAACGTATATATTTATTGCATTTACACACCGTACTTATTTTAAGACATTTTTTATGTTTAACATTCTTCTTATAGATACAAATATTTAAGTAAATGCTCTGTTTATAATAAACAGTATTAAATAACATTTACCGGCCTGAATGTCCGACAAATTTTCATAGAAAATATTTGTCCTCCGACAGGATTCGAAACTGTATCCTATACGAAACCGTCATATAGCCTGACGTGCCTTAACCGATTCGGCCACAGAGGATCATTAGCAAGGTCGATTTTACTGTCTTTAAACTTTAATCTTCCATGAATCTCTCACGTACATTCATAACTGCTCATGGCGTAGCAAATGTAAAGAAATGACGTCACACATTATGAAATGGACAAAATCCGACAATTATTTAAAGACATTTTTATGTTTATGCATTCTTTTTATAGATGGAAATATTTAAGTAAATGCTCTGTTTATAATAAACTGTATTGAACAACATTTATCGGCCTGAATGTCCGAGAAATTTTCATACAAAAAATTCGTCCTCCGACAGGATTCGAACCTATCCTATACGGAACCGTCATATAGCCTGAATCTATGAAGATTTCTCGGACATTCAGGCCGGTAAATGTTGTTAATACTGTTTATTATAAACAGAGCATTTACTTAAATATTTGTATCTATAAAAAGAATTGTAAACATAAAAATGTCTTAAAACAATTGACGGCATTTGTCCATTTCATAATGTGTGACACACCGTGTACTTATTAAATTTACACACCGTCTATATTTATTACAGCTACACACCGTGTGTACTTATTATATCTACACACCGTATTTAGTTATTGCGTATACACGACGCATGTATTTACTGGATCTACACACCGTGTGTACTTCTTGCATCTCCACATCGTACGTAATTGTTTTCTCTGTACGCCAACTATGTTTATTGCATCTTCCCATCATGTGTACTTATTGCATTTACAAATCGTATGTTCTTATTACGTCAACCACAGCGCATGTATTAATTTTGTCTCCATACCGTGTGTATGTATATTCTACTTACTTCTCATCGTATCTACATGTAGGGATAAAAGCCAATGTCCCGAGCACCTATTAACTATTTCGTTTAACGCTTTCGCGTGCTTCTTGACATCGTTTGCTTCATTTCTGGAAGCATTTACTTCTGCTTTGATGAAACCCCTTTCAAGGCTTACACGTGTTGCGCAAGGATTTAAAATAAGAAATATACAAAATTTTATCTGAAACAAACGAAATCAAACAACATGAAAGGGTGATAAGCCATAAAAATGCGGGAAATATCGTGTCTTATTACAATTTCTTGAATGGGCTTCTTTGCACAATTCACTTTAAGGTGTTTTAATGTCATCACGAAGTTGGTGTTAAGGTCAAACACACCGACTACAATTTTCTTTCTTTCTTTCTCGGTTAGTTATCCTGTGGCTTAGTACTATCTCTCTGTGTCTCTGTTTCTCTGTCTCTGTTTCTCTGTCTGTCTGTCTGTCTGTCTGTCTGTCTCTCTCTCTCTCTCTCTCTCTCTCTCTATATATATATATATATATATATATATATATATATATATATAGATTAATGTATATTTGGGCAGCAAACATTCTTTCAAACATCTTTCATTAAATACGGCCGACAAGAAAGATTTTATTAAGGTTTTATAAAGTTTTTTTCCAGACTCCTTACGATTTTAGTACTATCTCTCTCTGTCTCTGTCTCTCGCTGTGTCTCTCTCTGTCTCTGTCTTTCTCTCTCTCTCTCTCTCTCTCTCTCTCTCTCTCTCTCTCTCTCTCTCTCTACATATATATATATATATATATGTATGTATGTATATGTATATATATTAATAGATAGATAGATAGATAGATAGATAGATAATGCATATTTGGGCAGCAAACATTTATTCAAAAATCTTTCATTAAATACGGCCGACATGAAAGATTTCATTAAGTTTTTATAAAGTTGTTTTTCCCAGCATCTTTACGTTTTTCCGTTTTGTAAGGAAGTACAAAAATTCACCCTAATTTTTATTGTCCTAAGCGCTTTCGGCCACTTTCATCGTCATTTTCAAGAATGTTTTATGAAAGTGGACATTGAGAACAACAACCAAAGGCGACAGTCATAGTCAGTCCATCCGATTGCGTTTAAACATGAAACAGACTGTCGCCGCTTGGTGTTGTCCTCAATGTCCACTTTTATATTTGCATAAGCTCTATCACTTATATCGAAAACTTTAATTCATAAGTATAGCGTACCATAAAACTATATTTTTATCAAATATATATATCTATATATATATATATATATATATATATATATATATATATATAAAGATGAAGAAATATACTTTCAAGGTGTGCTATATTTATGGGATAAAGTGCTCAATATCAGAGATAGAGCGTGTGTAAATATAAAAGTGAACATAGAAGTCAACACTTAGAGGTGACAGTCTGTTTCATGCTAGACGCAATCGTCAGGCCACAATCCGGCCTGACGATTGCGTCTAGCATGAAACAGACTGTCACCTCTAAGTGTTTACGTCAATGTTCACTTATATATATATATATATATATATATATATATATATATATATATATATATATATATATATATATTGTCATCCACAGACAGACTGTTTCGCTGTATCACAGCTCATCAGTGTGATTAGACGTCCGGTTGCCTCTAGCTAGAATCGAAAACTGGCTGAATTCGCGCCAGTCGGAAATTTTACCCTGAAGCCGTTGGCGCACGGCAGAGAAGAAGATGAATTTAAGCGTATTTATTTTTAGATAAACACACAGTGACTGAGAGAACTCGATTCGGTTTACCGAAGAGTTTTGCATTATTAGCCTTAATATATATATATATATATATATATATATTTTTATATATATATATATATATATATGTATATATATATATATATATATATATTATATATATATATATATATATATATATATATATATATATATATATACAGGGTGCCCATAAAGATCGTGTGCTCTTAAAAACATTTATAACTTCATTTGTATTTGCGATAGAAATAATCTGTAAAAAATGTTATAAAGTTTAATGTACCTAGTTTTAAATATAGCTAAAATAACTAATGTGATTTCAGGCATTACTGTAAATCAGTTGGCAAATGTTTTCCGTGAACTGCAAAATCGTATTACCCTTTGTATTGCTAATGATGGAGGACATGTGGAAGGTTAAATAAAATTTCAATAAAACCTTAAAAAATATAGATTTTTTATGCAATTTTTTATATATAATATTTATATATTTTTTATACCCGGTACTTTTTGGAATGCGCTCAGTGATAGAACTAACATACTTAGTTGGATTGATGTGAGTTTGTGACCCTGGGTTTCACGCTATTCGCGATCGTCAGACAAACTGGTTATTAATTTTTAAATTTTGGATTTATATATGGTTGCGTATATCGGTGTTTCTGTGGTAGTGGGAGGAAAAATTGTCGTCAGAACGCCACTCATACGTACGCAGACATACATACACACACGTTCACGCATTGCAGCTCACACAAACATAAACATATATGAATAGTATGGGACTGGGCGTATATGCGCATCCATGTGTCGTTGCATACGCAATTAGTCGCTGTTGGGTTGGGTGGCGAATTTCTTTCGTCAGTCGCATTGCCGCAGACCGTTGGTCTATTTTGTTTGCGGAACGTTTCCTAGCACACACATATACTTATGCACGTGCGTTCACACGTCTTATCTCCGTCTGTTTTTTTTAAAGATTGGTGTTTGTGCAAGACTATGGTAGGTATAATTGATTTTATTTTTAATTTAAAATTATATTTAATGCTGTTTTGTTATTATTTTAAAGCCGGTTATTTGCTGGTTTTTGGCGATTGCGCTTATGTAAATGATAGAAACTCCAATTTATACTGATTAGTATTTATGCGGTGGTATTAATTTCGCAGTGGGTTGGAAGTATAATTGTGGACTGATGCGGTAATGGTATTTGTAGTGCGGTAGTAATGGTGGGGAGGTTCTCACATATCCCGAAGATCGCGTTTAAGCATGAAACAGACTGTCGCCACTGTGTGTTGACCTCAATGTCCACTATATATATATATATATATATATATATATATATATATATACATATATATATATATATATGTATATGTATGTATGTGCAAATAATTTTTTATATTCCTGCTTCTGATATATATATATATATATATATATATATATATATATATATATATATGTATATGTATGTATGTGCAAATAATTTTTTATATTCCTGCTTCTGATATATATATATATATATATATATATATATATCACAATTCGAAAGGAACGTACCTAAAATAAATAGACAAAATTTGTCTATATTATTTAATGAAACATGCATTAATGAAAAATTGCTGCCGAAATATGCACAATATATATATATATATATATATATATATATATAGTAGCCACACTCAGGTGCTGTGGTACAGCGAAACGGTCTGTGGATGACTATATATATATATATATATATATATATATATATATATATATATATATATATATATATATATATATATATATACTCCCGGAAATCCGGTTGAGATCTCTAGGGAAAGGTTTTTTTAAAAAAAAACAGAGGTTCCTACTGCTATTAAGCAAGAAAAATTGAATTGAGTTAAAAACTTCCCTTCTTTTTTGCCATGCGACGATAGCCCAGAGGTAAGATATCTGACTGATGTCAAATTGAAGCACTCGGACGTCTAGCCACACAGAGGAGCTGTGTTACAGCAAAACAGTCTGTCTGGATGACTACATATATATATATATATATATATATATATATATATATATATATTTATGTGAGTGTGTGCGTGTTTGTGTGTGTGTAAGTGTGTGTATATATATATATATATATATATATATACATATATATAATTGTTTATTTAAAAATTATAACATAAATGTTATAACATATTTATGTTATAATTTTTAAATAAACAATTATATATGCTCTACTCTGTATTGAGCACTCTTTTATGAATTAGTAATTGTTGGTTATTGAAATTTATTCCGTATACACCAATCTTAGATTTGTATATATATATATATATATATATATATATATATATATATATATATCGGTGAAACATACAGAAATTAAAAGAAATAAAATATATATAAAAATAATATATATATATATATATATATATATATATATATATATATATATATATATCAAAAGCAGGAATATATAAAGTAAATTGCACAAAATGCCCAATGATATTGCTGATTACTCTTTGGATTTTATCAATAGTCTCTAAATATATAACAGAAACACGGAAAATTTCTTTTATTCCTTTTTAACAGCGAAGATAAAATTGTTAGGATTTCTTACTCTTGAGCACGCAACATTCAACTGGCCATTCGTAAATTTTTCTTTCCGGAGCCAAATTTCAACTTCTTGAAGCATTTGGCCTTTGATTTTTTTATAGTTCAACTGGGACTAGCCAGTCACCCGAGTCGGCTGGCTTACTCGGATACGAGTGGTCAGCCATTACATTTTTCATCCTCATTTTGTTGAAACTGAAAATTAACAGAAGATTAGATTTATCCTGTTGAGACAAGCTTTATCATTTGCCTAAAATCATTACGGCCATTAATTTTCAAAACATATAATAAAACTTCATTTTTCTAATTTTTTTCTTCAGAAACATTAACTTCTAAAACTTTCCGAAGATTCTTATAGACGAAAAAGTATTTATAGATTTAATTCCAGAAAATAAAAAATTCCAGAAAATTTATAGATTTAATTCCAGAAAATAAAAAAATTCCAGGAAATTTATAGATTTAAATCCGGAAAATAAAAAATTCCAGAAAATTTATAAATTTAATTTCAGAAAATAAAAAAATCCCAGAAAATTTATAGATTTAATTTCAGAAAATAAGTACATGCGAAAACCCAATAAATTGTTTTTAAAATCGAAACACCCTAAATAATTTCTGGGATGAGAAGTTATCATTATTTTTTGTTTTTATAAGTATCACCCCAAAGAGCTGTCATAAAGACAGTAGATGTCGATTGTCATTGCATTTATATTTTTGAAGATGAAAGTTGACCAGAATGCATGGAGCCGGAGGGAGTTCCACGAGCGAGAAGTGCGAGTAAAGGAACTCTTATCATAGAACATACGGCAACATCTAGCCAGCTGAACTGTAAAGGTCATCCGAACAATTACTATGAAAGTAATTATAGAAAAGACACGGGGGCAACCTTACGGCGGTGGGCAAGTGACTGTGGCTGAACTGACAGATTAGGACTAATAATATTGCAGATTTTTCTTTGGATCTCATCAAGAGGCTCAAGGTACATAGCAGGGGTACTGGACCATATGGTGTACGCTCTCGTCGTATTCGACGTATAAGGGTCAAGCAGCTCAATTCCTAGGAACCGACAGCCCAGATGCACATATGGTTTGATTATAGTGGTGAAAGCTTTTGCAGAAGCAACCACACTTTTTGAAAGGCCGAATACAGAGACCTGGTGAACTACGTGCCACAAGGTCCCCAAGCGAACCTCAGCAGATTTTGAATTCAGAGTTGTCCTTCTCCTAGACCAGTTGCCATCCAAGGCTACAGAACCCAGTCTGTCCTGCTATTTACCCATAGCTGGAGGGAGAAGAAGAGGATTAATACCTTTGCCAAGGGTATTAGCAAATAAAAGTGAATGTAATGGATTCGACTGGAATTTGAACTCGGCTCTCCGATTCCTCAATCCAAGCCGCTATTCACTACTCCACCGTGCCTCACTGGACCATATACGGCAGCAATGCGGATTATTGTCCTCATCTTTGTTGTTGTTATCGCAATTTTTCGGCCGTTGCAGCTTCCGGCCTTTATTGCGTGTATATCGATCTCGGTAAGTTACAAGGAATTCCGAATCGAACCCTTTTCTTTAATCAACGAAATCGTTCGGTTCTCGTTCCACTGCCCATGTTTAGGGACAAGTCTTTTCTTTCTTATTTTTAGTACTGCACGGTTATTGCTCTCTTGAACTCACAATAACTCTGCCAGCAACTTCACGAACAAACACTTTAATCCACTAGACCATTGCCCTGTGTTTATTTTATGAAAAGTTTCCGATAAAGTGTTTAGAATTAATACCTGGTTGTGCTCTACAGATGTTTCGGCTATAAATAACCCAGCAAAGGTTGATAAACCATAAATAACAAATGATTGTGCCTGTAACAAGCTCTCTCTCTCTCCCCGCCTCTCTCTCTCTCTCTCTCTCTCTCTATATATATATATATATATATATATATATATATTAATGCATGTTTCATTAACTAATATAGACAAGTTTTGTTTATTTATTTTAAGTAAATTCCTTTCATATTGTCGAATAAGCTTTATATAATTTATTATTTAATTTATTGTAATGTACTTGTAATCTCTGATGATGGATTATGTAAGCCGAAAGCTTAGACAGGATTAACAATAAAAACATGTATAAACATAGTGTTTTTCTTTCGTGTTTCAGTGATAATGCTAAAAAGCTTATTCGACAATATGAAAGGAATTTACTTTAAATAGACAAAACTTGTCTATATCATTTAATGAAACATGCATTAATGAAAAAATGTTGCCTAAATACACACAATTTATATATATATATATATATATATATATATATATATATATATATATATATATATATATATATATATATATATGTAAACCACGTTTAACAGCAAAATTGTTACAGGGTGGGATAACTAAACTTATTGAATTTCTTTTTTCTACGTTTTCAGAAAAAAGACGTTTAGCCATTTTGACGACATCTGTCGTAAAATAACTGAAAAACACTTTGAGTTATTCAGCTAGAAAGCAAACAGGTTAAAATGGTTTTGTGTCAGACCCACTGTGTCTTCCCAAATGAGCAATGGTGAGAGGAAAATAATCATTTAGGCATTCGGGAATGCTACCAGCATTCATACTCTGACTTCCATCTTCAAATTCCATGCAAATACCTTTCAAGAGAACAGTGAATAAGTTTAAAAAAGAGGGAACAGTCGAGAGGAAAACTAGATCAGGAGGTCACAACAGCAAGAGGGATCATCATTTCAACTTGAAGATAAATGCATTCTTATTGAACAAAGTAGAGTCCAATAGTGTTATAAAAACCTCGGATTATATCTTTAATCATTTCTAAGAGAAACGGTTCAGAGCTTAATCTAACAGCTGGACAATTTTGCTGTTACGCAATCTGGACCTTATTGCTGTTATAACCCCGTATCTATCTATCTATCTATCTATCTATCTATCTGTCTGTCTATCTCAGTCTGCTATTATCTATCTATCTATCTATCTATCTATCTATCTATCTCAGTCTGCTATTATCTATCTATCTATCTATGTCAGAATCTTTATCTATCTATCTTTCTGTATCACTCACAATCTCCCTCCCTCGTTTTATAATTGTATCTGTGGCAATATTTTTCTCTTTTTGACTAGCTCAGTTTCTTTCTTTCTTTCTTTCTTTCTTTCTTTCTTTTTCGGCCTTCTATCTATCTATCTATCTATCTATCTATCTATCTATCTACCTATCATGCTTTCTCTCTCTCTATATATATATATGTCAGATTCCCTTTCTCTCTATCTCATTCTATTTCTATCTATCTGTCTATCTATCTATCTATCTATCTATCTATCTATCTATCTATCTATCTATCCTAATCTTTCTATTTTGCTTTCTCTCTCTATCTATATGTCATATTCTCTATCTATCTATCTATCTATCTATCTATCTATCTATCTATCTATCTATCTCGGTCTGTTTGTTATCTATCTATCTATCTATCTCACTCCGTTCATATCTATCTATCTATCTATCTATCTATCTATCTATCTATCTATCTATCTATCTCAGTCCGTTTATATCTATCTATCTATCTATCTATCTATCTATCTATCTATCTATCTATCTATCTATCTAGGTCCGTTCATATCTATCTATCTATCTATCTATCTATCTCAGTCGGTTCATATCTATCTATCTATCTATCTATCTATCTATCTATCTCAGTCTGTTCATATCTATCTATCTATCTATCTCAGTCTGTTCATATCTATCTATCTATCTATCTCAGTCTGTTCATATCTATCTATCTATCTATCTATCTATCTATCTATCTATCTATCTATCTCAGTCTGTTCATATCTCACTATCTATCTATCTATCTATCTATCTATCTCAGTCCGTTCATATCTATCTATCTATCTATCTATCTATCTATAAAGTAATATAATTCATCAAAATATTTAGAAACCAGCCAAATCAATGTTAAATACTAAAGAACAAGTCTTAATTTACTTTTTCATCGATTTTCTTGGGCTTTTCTTTCTCTCTACTTCATATTCACATTTATTCCGATGAGACATAAAGATTTTAATAAATGAAATGTTCGCCATTGTGTCCTGTATGAATTTATAACGTGAATTGCAATACACGACAGAAGCCGAAGATTTATTCAACTGTGTATCCGGGAGCAGCGATTATGCGTCTCCTGCCACAGATTGTTCAGCAACTTTAAGAAGAGTGGCTGTGACATTTTCTGATAAGCGTCAATCGAGAAGACTAATCACTGTGGATAATAATCATTCGATGGCATCTGTTGAAGCAGATCAACATCAAACGGACAGAGATTAAACAAAAACACATAATGCAGTTATGTTCAATGATACATGAACATCTCAAGTTAAAACGGTAAAGGATTTCATTGTGGAAATCAAGCTCTCCATTAGCGGAGAGCACAGTTCAAGTATTTGCAGCAAATTGCTAACCAAGAATAAAATAAAAAAAATCTATTTTCATTACCAGATTATTGCAAATGATCGAAACTGTGTCCTTTATGCCAATAACAAGCAGCTATTTGCATCATTTATATTCAGACTAATCTCCTCATCTTTGTTTTTGTTATCACAACGTTTCAACCGTTGTGTTCTCCGGCCTTCCATATCAGTGTCAGCTGATAGATATCTTGTTAAATGGAAAACATCTGAGCTGTCATTAAAAAAATGATTTCAAACATATATTTGCCTGGGTGACTATCGACTAAGTGGAATAGTCTTCACAAGGACTATGGCAAACGACTCGGACAAAAAAGGTCACTGAATTAATTTTTAGGCAAAGATAAAAAGACAAAAAGCAATGTTCTCTATAAGACAGTGGTCACTAACTGCGAAAAAATGAGAATCACGCGAAGTGACTCAGCGTGATGAGAAGATCGTCGCGCATCGACGGGAAAGGGAAGACACCCGTTGGACTGTTCACCTCCCTCTCACCTACGCTTCATCTCCGCTTCGCTTGTAGGTTACAACTCGAAAATAAAATCTGCTTTTACTGCTACAAATTCTAATGGTTTTAATTCGTGGGTGGCGATTTGGCCAAAGGGACATTTTTAAGCTAAGCGTTTGAATAGAATAAGCTTCGCCCTAAGAACGAACCTGGTTTCTGGTCTGAGAAGCAACGCCATACTTGTTCAGGCTCTTGTAAATACGAGAAACCCTCAGAAAAATGATGGATTCTTACTTTTCTCAAGGGTATTGTTGCGAAAGTGAACGCAACACTCTATACCGACATTTGAACACGCTTTAGATAGATAGATAGATAGATAGATAGATAGATAGATAGATAGATAGATAGATAGATAAGAACAGATTGGGATAGATAGATAGATAGATAGATAGATAGATAGATAGATAGATAGATAGATAGATAGATATGAACAGATTGGAATAGATAGATAGATAGATAGATATGAGCAGACTGGGATAGA
>OZ038515.1:47903212-47920712 GCA_964036315.1 Acanthosepion esculentum
GTTTAAAAATATGGTTCCATCGCTACACAGGAATTACCATGTTTCGAAAACAGAAACTAAAACTTTAAATTTAATTATAGAATTAAATTAAAATCCCTAGAACAGTTCCATTCTCAAACGATTTTATATATACCATGTGAAGGATAATGGTTCTCCGCAGCTTCCTGTCACAAATATACTTGTCCCATATATATCATTAAGTTTGTGATTGATTTTTTCTTTAGCGGCATATCAACAACTCTTTGGGTCATTTAATGCTGAAATGTAAATAATTTGAACACAATTTAATGGCTTCAACTAAATATATTTTGAACCCAATTGTATGCCTACAACTACAGAAAAATATATTTTTCTTCAGAAATGTTTGTTTAGTGATATACCAACTCTATATAGGTCAATTAATGCCGAACTTTACTTTTCTTAGTAGCACTAGTAATTTCTTTTACAAAAAATGTATCCCTGGTAATATTTTTAATGTATTACGGGGAATTAAAAAAAAAGTATTACTGGTAATTTTACTACAAAAATGTATTTTTATCCTTTCATAGTGATTTGACTCTAGTTTAGAGCTGCAGTATTTTCTAATAGCTGGGACCTTAACAAGTGCTACCACCTCGGTTCAGGGTGCACCTGGGGCCATCGGCAATTAGGAGTTACTTAAAAAGCTCCAATCTACCTATCAGAGGCCTTGCTGCCGGATGTAGCTTATTGTCATACCCAAGATTTATTATTAGGTAATTGAATGACAACGTGCATATATATATATATATATATATATATATATATATATATATATATATATATATATATATATATATATATATATATATATATATATATATATATATATGTATGTATATATATATTACATGAATCATTCATACAAAAAGCAGATAGTGAAGTTAATGATATAAATGGCAAGAATCTCTCTCGCATCAATTTTTAATAAAATACATTAACCTCGAACCTGTAAATGAATGTTATGATGCCTGTTTATAAATTCCAGTTGTATAAGGTCTTTTTTTACTACAAGCTTTCGATTGTTCATTCAATCATCATACAACTGAAATTTATAAACAGGGATCATAACATTCATCAACGGGTTCGACGTTAATGTATTTTATTAAAAATTGTTTGCGAGAGTGATTCTTGGCATTTATATAATTAACTCCACTATCTGCTTTTTGTATGAATGATTCATGTAATATATATATATATATATATATATATATATATATATATATATATATATATATATATATATGCAAGTTTCATTAAAAACGACAGACAAGGTACTACGGTTAAGTTTTTTATTTAATTTTTCTTGTGTACGAACAAGAGCTTTCTTTGCTGGACAAAGGGTGTGTAAGGACTGTCCAAATGTTTTATTTTTCCGAGCGCTTTCGGCTATATCTTTAGCCATTATCAAGGACGATTTGATTTTTCAGCTTAATTGAGTGTGTGCATTATGTATATGTCTTAGTGTGTAGTAGTGGTGTTTTAATTTACAAATACGGTTAGCACGTTGTGGCTTTGTTCGTAGTTAATATTGTTAAGGGTAGGCTTTTTCTTTTTTATTATTAAAGCCTCCATTATTTTTAATCTTTTTTTACAAGTGGAAGCAATTAATATATTTGTGTTTTCTACTAGTATATTTCTAACGGAGTCTGGTAAATTTTTGTGTGTGTTTAAATGGGTTCTAATGGAGCTGTGATCGGATAGGTGTAACGTAAGACGTCTGGATAAGCATGTGGTTGTGTAACTGATGTAATTACTTATGAGTCCGGTTTCGTTAGGAACGCAGTTCCTTAAGGGGCATTTGAATGCGTAAATAATGTTTGTTCTTTGCAATTTTAACTTATCAGACGAGTTGTTATTTTTGAGGATGAGGTTAGCTGTCTTAAATTTTTTATAATAGATAATTAATTTGATTTTTTTATTTGCACATGCACAACTAAAGTCCCTTTCTATGACCACAATGGCAATATCTACAGCCAAACTAATGGCGTCAGTATGGGAAATCCACTCGGCCCATGCTTTGCCAACTATTACATGTCCCTTGTATATATATATATATATATATATATCATAATCTCTGTAAGCTGGAGTGTATAGGTGGTGTAATGGATAACAGCTCCGAATTGCAGATCAGAGGGCCGAGTTCCCGATCCAGTCGGGTTCATTATATACGAAGGAATTTATTGAAAAAGTTTGAACAAAGTAACTATAAACAAAATGTTTTTTCTATCCTCTGCCAGCCGCAATGATGGAGAAAGCATTACCTCGCATCATCGCCAGTGAGACACGCTGCAAGAGCCACTCCGTTTCGTGAGGCTCGTTCCTTAATCGAGACGCCATCCCGTCAATCCTCTGAAGAGACGCCATCGAAAGAGGAACAATAACCCCAGAAATCTCCACTGCCACAGGAGTAAAAAAAAAAAATCTATCTGCAAGAGAAGAATATTTAACTATATTCACTTACACGCAGATAGATATGAGTTCACCTCTTTTACCCCGGCTTCGAGTTAATTAGTAAAACTTGTATAAGTAAAAATCATTATCTCCAAAAACTTCTGAAAATCTAAAAATATTTTCTGGCTTTAAAACACTTGCAAAAGATTGGTAACCAGTAATAAAAAAAACAACAACAAAAACATGAATATCTTCAAGGGTGTTTTCCCATTGGGGGGGGGTAATAACACCCCCATTGCTCCAATGATAGCTGCTACGGTAATTACAATTTTTGCTCGTCCTTAACAATCTTTCAAATTTTTATATTTTAAATCATAGTAATTATTATTATTTTCTTCTTTTGATCCTTTCACTCCAGGTAAGGCGATAAGGCTACTAAGACGCAACGAGTTACCGGGATTGAAAGAATTAGAGAAGACTTTAGTGGGGAGAAATGAGGAAAGGAAAATAAAGAAACCGGTTTCAAGATGGCGATTGACGTTGCATTTAAATGTTTGAAGATTGTAGTTGTCAGGGAAGCAAGAAATCTGAAGGGAGTTCCACAAGTGAGAAGTGCGAGAAAAGAAGTAGAAGTAGCAGTTGCATCTAGGACGTCCAACAATAAAACGGGGAGAGACCTAGATGCCAGCCTAGTAGCACGCTTAAATTAATGTTGTCTGGTCACTGGGGGAAAAAAGCTCATCAGAACAGTTGCCATATTTGTAGAAAAGGCAGAGGGTAGTCACGTCACGTCGGTGCGAAAGTGACTGAGATAGAGATGCTTGATCAGGATCGATAACGTTACAAACCCGTCTTTGTATTTTGTCAAGGACCTCGAGATGCATGGCAGAAGCACCAGACCAGATATGGCACCAATATTCAATGCACGGACGAATGGTAGATTTATAAATATGCAAGATGGCTTCTGAGGAGAAAGTGTTGAAGTCGGAACGACGGTTGAATTTAACTATTGCAACGGTAAAAGGGTGGGACCTAAATGCCAATCTAGTAGAACGTTTAAATTAATGTAGTCGGAACACCGGAGAAAAAAATTTCGTCAGAGCAGTTGCCATAAAAATATTTGTAGAATAACAAAGGGAAAACGTCGGTGAGAAAATGACTGCTAGGTCAGGATCGATTACATTGCAGATCATTCTTTGGATTTTGACAAGAATCTCTAGATGAATAGCAGAAGCACCAGACCAAATATGGCAGAAGTATTCAATGCACAGAAGAAGGGTAGATTTTTAAATGTGCAACATGGATTCTGAACATAAATATTATTATTGAAATTTCTACGGTGATTATATCAAGCATCGGAAATAACTTTAAGTGTGTCTCTGTCAAGTCTCAAAACCGCAGACAGCAGGCAATATCTGCGGGGTATTTGCTGTACATAATATTTCTTTTGTAACGTTGTTATGTTGGATGCAATTTTTGGGTTTTTTAGATTCTCTCAGCATCTTCTCACAATCATTTCAACTTCTTCATCTGCGATGACGAGATCTCTAGACGATGCCACATTACTCAGCAGGGACATATGAGAATTTTTTTTTGACCTGGTGTGTTTAATAATTATTTTAGTTTGAACTGTAAAATACCTCATGAGATTTCCATGCTCATTTTTCAATACCTTCTACGGCTAATGTTTGTATCACTTGTCGGAAGTTTGGTTGAGTAATCCGTCTTTTACGGTTTATCAACCCTTTACGGATTATTTAAACCCAGAAAATATTATTTAGAGATTATAATGATTTAGCGATATCAGTCTTATTAATAAACTGTTGTATCATACCTACGGACGATATTGGGTATGTTCCCATTCACATAAATACAAGTAAATACTGTATGTTGGTCTGCAATTGGAGATACGTCTCCAGCTGTACTGCCTCCAGGTCAAAAAAAAATTTCTCATGAGTCTCTGCTGAGTAATGCGGCATCGTCTGGAGATCCCGACATTGCAGATGAAGAAGTTGAAATGATTGTGAGAAGATGCTGAGAGAATCCCCATACGAGACTATATCGAAGAGCAGAGTCTCGGGAAACAGCTACCCGCCCCCGTTTTATACGGGGTCTACGGGGAATTTTTGCCGAGCTTACGGGCTCTGATGCCCCACATTAAATTCGGCCTTGCGTCACATCTGACTGCGTGGGTCGGTTGTTAGATATCCTGCAGTTGGAGATTCGTCTCCATCTGTGCTGGTCGAACTCTCTGCTCCAGGGCAGAGAGGATCCCCAGACGAGACTATGTCGAAGGGCAGAGTCACGTCTCGGGAAATAGCTACTCGATCCCGTTTTATACGGGGTCTACGGGGAATTTTTGGCCGAGCATACCGGTTACATGTTGGTTGATACTTGCCGAGAAAACGTGTTGTTTTCTAAATATTTTAATCAGCCTTGCGTACTTTGGTGAAAGTACTTGCTGACATAACTGAGTAATTAGAATGCAGAGTACCGGGCATTACGGGAATCGTACGGGAAGCTGCGTTTCAACGCGATATGGCCGTAAACTGCCAAAAGAATCCATACTTCTGGTTCAGAAACCAAGGAAAATGCAAACAGACTTTTCCATAGCGTCTCATATATTCCCTCTCATATATATATGTCAGCGTTTCTTTTTTTTCGGGCACATATATGTGCCAACGTTTCTTTTTTCCTAGGCACGTATATGTGTCACTGTTTCCTTTTCCTTGGTCATATATATGTGCCAACGTTTCTTTTCCCCCCGGCACGTATGTGTGTCACTGTTTCTTTTTTTACGGCACGTATAGGTCTCACTGTTACTTTTTTCTCGTGTACGTATATATATCACCATTTCCTTTTTCTAAGGCATGTTTATGTGTTACAGTTTCTTTTTTCTCAGGCACATATATGTGTCACAGGTTCTTTTTTTCTCAAGCACGTATTTGTGTCACCGTTTCTTTTTTACTCGGCACGTATATGTGACACTGTTTCCTTTTCCTTGGACACATATATGTGCCAACGTTTCTTTTCCCCCCGGCACGTATATGTATCACCGTTGCTTTTTTTACGACACGTATAGGTGTCACAGTTTCTTTTTTTCACCTGTACATATATATGTCAGCATTTCTTTTTTTCTAAGGCATGTCTATATGTTAAAGTTTCTTTTTTCTCGGGACATATATGTGTCACAGGTTCTTTTTTTTTTGTCAAGCACCTATATGTGTCACAGCTTATTTTTTCTACAGCATATATATGCATCAGTTAGTCAGTTACGTGCCATGCGTGATACACGCCTAGGCGATCATGTATTTTTCTATACATGACTGACGAGGCAGATCTTTTCCCGCAGTAGGTTGCCATTTCTTTCTGCGGTAGATTAGTTGCCATCCAAGGCTATAGAACCCGGTCTGTCCTATTTACCTATAGCTGGATTCATACCTTTCCCAAGGGTATTAGCACGTAAGTGAATGTAATGGATCTGACTGGAATTCGAAATCGGCTCTACCGATTTCTCAGTCCCAGCCGCTCTCCATTACTCCACCGTTTTTTGTCTTCTATGGCATATATGCATCGCAGTTTCTTTTTTTCTTTTTCCTTCCCAAACCACTTACCTTTACCTGATTCTGACAGATACTAAACACATGTCTTTGTCACGGAATTTGTATCCAGACACTTTGTCTTATACAGCTCTCATAAAGTTTTCAGTTTGACGTTTCAGGCCAAACTTCATCAACGAGTTTGATGAGAAGTCACCTTTGACCTCTAAGTCTCTAGCTCAATCAGTCCATGAGGAACTGACTTCTGTTTTGGAAATAATTTCTCCATTGAATTTAATTCCTATATTTTTCCTCTCCTTCGATATTCTCTTTCTTCCAATTTTTATTCACCTCAAGATATTACAAAAGTTAATCGCAGCTCGCTAAGTAAATATCCAGATATCTACATTCGCCCGCTATACAATCTTCTATGCTGATCATACCTTTTCCTTCAAATCTTCTAGGTGTATATAATCTGATCATGTTTGCTTTTGGGTGCATTGCAACAAATCTGATTATATAATTCCTTGTTTCCCTCCCTATTCCTTTTACCCCTGCTTATATCCAGTCTCAGATAGCGGCACTGTAGTTTATCCGTGCCACCGCCCAAGTATTTATTATCATTTGATATTCTCTCCAACTGAGTTGGTTTCGGTTGGGTGATGATGGTTAAATGTCAGATCTAATCTGCAGTTTAGAGACACAAAACTTTCCTCAGCGCATGGTCTGTTTCACGCACCGCTCTCACCTGCGCACTCCCAATGATGCCAGGTATGAGGAATCAGAAAGACGCCTGTAAATAATCCCTAATGTACCAACCACCAAAGGGACAACTTGACTTTACTGCTTGTTATAAGACTTTAATTTGCATTGCCACTGTCTTTTCATCGGAATCACCTGTTCCGCTATCATGATTTCCGTCTACAAAATCATTACTACTTCTACTACTGCTAATGCTACTTATTATTATTATTATTATTATTATTATTATTATTATTATTATTATTATTATTATTTTCTTTGATTCCTGTTGTATACGGGTCTCAACCAGAGACCTAAGATCACACAGATTTTCCATAGATAAAACTCTTCGTAATGCGTGAGCTATACTTTTGGGTACATTTCTTTTGTATTTCTTTAAGGCATGGGCTTCCAGGAATCCCTTCAATGAGTCTATTGAAATATTTTCCAATCAATCCGAGGGCTCCAACTACAACTGGGATTGTTGATGTCCTCATGCGCCACATTTTTGAGATTTCGATTTCAAGGTTTTTACAATTTAATAGTTTTTTGAAGATCTTCAAATATACATTACAATCTACAGGGACTGCCATGTCAATAAGAAAGCAAATTCTGTTCTTGTGGTTTGATCGCGAGGTCTGGGCGATTAGCTTTGTTTGTTCTGTCTGTGTGTCTTGTAAAATCCCATAAAATTCTTAAAGGTCCTATGTCTCTAACCGGGTCTTGGTGGTGTTCATCCCAATTTCTTGTAGTATCCTTTCCGTAAAAGTTTCAGATTTCCCTGTGCAGATATTGGCTCACTCTGTCATGCCAAGTTTTATATTCAGTGGGTGCCATTACCGCGCCACCTAATACATGATAGTCAATTGTTTCTGGAGATTTATCACAGAATCCCCATTTTGGGCTAACAGAATTTTTCAGTATGTGTACTTGGTAATTTCTAGTTAGCAAGAATTGGTCCTGCGCAGCAAGAATAAAATCTTGGGTTTCAGCTTTTAAACTTGCACAACGTAGTCACTGATGGGTACGAAGTTTGTCGACATCAATTTGTTTGGTACGGGTAGAATATTGACTGTCAAGAGGCTTATCATGCAATCGGTTCTGTATTTGGTCCATTTCATTTTTTAGGCTATTTGCCGATGCAGTAGGTGTAAAGATATTTTACTTACACTCCTTCACCCACGTAAAATTTAATTTTGAACTTGTTAGCTTCCTTTATTATTGAATACATTTTCTTACTTCTTTCATGCTCTTTGATACAGATCATCACCCAGACTTCTGTAGTTTCCAGGTATCTTTGAAGACCGATTGCTGTGGGTTTATGAGACAGTTCTAGTTGAACTAATCCTCTGCCTCCTTCAGATCTGGGCACATACAGACGATCAACATTAGTTTTGGGATCAGCTATGGCCTCAGTTAAGGAAGTTGAAACTGTATTGCGCATTATTATCATTATTATTATTATTATTATTATTATTATTATTTACTCTAGGTGCCTAATAAATGGAAAGACTATATTGAATCAAATGCTGCCTAGAATTGCTGGGAAATTTAGTTCACTGACAATTTTTTCTCACATATTTATAAGTCTACCATGCTTTTAATATTGCTGCTGGTGTTCTTGCTATATTAGAGACTCTTGATAAAATCCAAAGAATAATCTGCAATGTTATTGGTTCTGACCTAGCATGTCGGCTTCAGTCAATTCCCTAATGCTGTAACGTGTCTTTTCATATTAATTGTTATGAAGAATTTTCCCCTATGGTACCTAGACTTTATGAATTTAAGCGCGCAGTATTAGATTGACAGCAAGGTCTAATCATTTCACAGTTGAAATGGCGAGATGTAACCGTAAGTTCTATGCTAAAAGTTAATTCTATCGCTATCCCCGCTTGTGAAACACTTCCGGCTTCTTACTTCCCAGTCAAATTTGATCTTCAAAAATTTCAATGCAATGTCAATCGTTATTTTCTGTCTTCTTAATTCCTCTTCTTTTATTGTCCTTTCCCCTCACTAAAGTCTTCTAATTCTCTTTCACTCTTCTTACTTTCCAGTCAACTTTGATCTTCAAATATTTCAATGCAATATCAATCGTTATCATCTGTCTTCTTAATTCCTCTTCTTTTATTGTCCTTTCCCCTCACTAAAGTCTTCTAATTCTCTTTCACTCTTCTTACTTTCCAGTCAACTTTGATCTTCAAATATTTCAATGCAATATCAATCGTTATCATCTGTCTTCTTAATTCCTCTTCTTTTATTGTCCTTTCCCCTCACTAAAGTTTTCTAATTCTCTTTCACTCTTCTTACTTTCCAGTCAACTTTGATCATGAAAAATTTCAATGCAATGTCAATCGTTATCTTCTGTCTTCTTAATTCCTCTTCTTTTATGTTTCTCACTCCTTAATGGCTTTTTTGTTTTTCTCATATTCTCAAACACTCAGTAACCCCCTTGCATCTTAATGACTTTATTACCTTACATAAGGTAATGTTATCAATCCTGACCTGGCATCTCGACTTCAGTTAGCTTCCCGCCGCCTTCACCTGAGTTCTGTCTTTTCTACAGATATTTTCAATGCAATCGCTTTGATGACTTTTCCTACTGGGCGCTTCAACTGCATGGATTTTGGCGTGTTACTAGTTTGGCAGTTAGGTCTCACAGTTTTACTGTTGAACTTGCTTGATGCAACTGTACCTTCTATTTTAATAGTTTCTTTTCTTTTTTTGCACTTCTCACCTGTGGAACTCACAACCTGTTTCTTCCTTCCCTGCCGACTACAACGTGAATCGTTATCTTCTGTCTTCCTGAAAGCCGTCCTTTTATTGTCCTATCCTTAAAGTCAGTAAAGTCTTCTCCTTTCCTTTCACTCCTTATAAATCCATACGTCTTAGCTACTTGTGGTTTAAAAAAAGGAGGGCAATATTCTACAGTAACCTAAGCATTAAAACTTTTACGCAGATGACACAGTACTGATAGCAGACACGGAAAAGAAATTACAAACGGAGAGTGTGAAGAAGGGACTAAGCATAAACTACAAGAAGACAGAATGCATGGTCATCAGTAAAAAGATGAGCTCAAAATGCCATTTACAAGATATTAAAATCAAGCAGAAGACAGTAAATGCAACGCTGAGATCCAAAGATGTATCAAAGTTATTCAAAAAATTCCAAAAGCTAAGCAGAGTATTACGACACAGGGGGATTTCTTTGGTAACAAAGGAAATAGTACATCTGTCCTCCTTTACAGTAGAGGATCTATCTTACATATTTATAAGTCTACCATTCATCCCTGCTTTGAATATTGCTGCCACATATGGTCCGGTACTCCTGCTATATATTTAGAGATTCTTGATAAAATCCAAAGAGGAATCTGCAATGTTTCTCTCCAGAATCTATCTTACATATTTATAAGTCTACCATTCATCCATGCTTTGAATATTGCAGCCACATATGGTCCGGTGCTCCTGCTATATATTTAGAGATTCTTGATAAAATCCAAAGAGGAATCTGCAATGTTTCTCTCCAGAATCTATCTTACATATTTATAAGTCTACCATTCATCCCTGCTTTGAATATTGCAGCCACATATGGTCCGGTGCTCCTGCTATATATTTAGAGATTCTTGATAAAATCCAAAGAGGAATCTGCAATGTTTCTCTCCAGAATCTATCTTACATATTTATAAGTCTACCATTCATCCCTGCTTTGAATATTGCAGCCACATATGGTCCGGTACTCCTGCTATATATTTAGAGATTCTTGATAAAATCCAAAGAGGAATCTGCAATGTTTCTCTCCAGAATCTATCTTACATATTTATAAGTCTACCATTCATCCATGCTTTGAATATTGCAGCCACATATGGTCCGGTGCTCCTGCTATATATTTAGAGATTCTTGATAAAATCCAAAGAGGAATCTGCAATGTTTCTCTCCAGAATCTATCTTACATATTTATAAGTCTACCATTCATCCCTGCTTTGAATATTGCAGCCACATATGGTCCGGTGCTCCTGCTATATATTTAGAGATTCTTGATAAAATCCAAAGAGGAATCTGCAATGTTTCTCTCCAGAATCTATCTTACATATTTATAAGTCTACCATTCATCCCTGCTTTGAATATTGCAGCCACATATGGTCCGGTACTCCTGCTATATATTTAGAGATTCTTGATAAAATCCAAAGAGGAATCTGCAATGTTTCTCTCCAGAATCTATCTTACATATTTATAAGTCTACCATTCATCCATGCTTTGAATATTGCAGCCACATATGGTCCGGTGCTTCTGCTATATATTTAGAGATTCTTGATAAAATCCAAAGAGGAATCTGCAATGTTTCTCTCCAGAATCTATCTTACATATTTATAAGTCTACCATTCATCCCTGCTTTGAATATTGCAGCCACATATGGTCCGGTACTCCTGCTATATATTTAGAGATTCTTGATAAAATCCAAAGAGGAATCTGCAATGTTTCTCTCCAGAATCTATCTTACATATTTATAAGTCTACCATTCATCCCTCCTTTGAATATTGCAGCCACATATGGTCCGGTGCTCCTGCTATATATTTAGAGATTCTTGATAAAATCCAAAGAGGAATCTGCAATGTTTCTCTCCAGAATCTATCTTACATATTTATAAGTCTACCATTCATCCCTGCTTTGAATATTGCAGCCACATATGGTCCGGTACTCCTGCTATATATTTAGAGATTCTTGATAAAATCCAAAGAGGAATCTGCAATGTTTCTCTCCAGAATCTATCTTACATATTTATAAGTCTACCATTCATCCATGCTTTGAATATTGCAGCCACATATGGTCCGGTGCTTTTGCTATATATTTAGAGATCCTTGATAAAATCCAAAGAGGAACCTGCAATGTTTCCCTCCAGAATCTATCTTACATATTTATAAGTCTACCATTCATCCATGCTTTGAATATTGCTGCCACATATGGTCCGGTGCTCCTGCTATTTACCTAAAGCTCTTTGATAAGATCCAACGAAGAATCTGCAATATTATTGTCTTGATCTGGTGGCTCGGTTTCAATCACTTTCCAACCGACGTAACGTTGCCTCGCTATGCCTTTTTTTATAAATACTTTCATGATAATTGTTTGATATGATACCTAGACTTTTTAATTTGAGCGCAGCACTAGACTGGCATCTGGATCTCATCAACTTCTATTTAAGCTAGCTAGATGTAGCCGTAAATTCTCTGTTAACAGTTTCTTCTCTCGCTCTTCTCGCTTTTTCAACTCCTTCCAACTCGACGCTTTCCAGCCACTCTGCAAAAATTTCAATGCAATGTCAATCTCTATCTACTGTCCACCTGATTCCTCTTTTCTCTTTCTGTACATCATTAATATTTCCGTTTCTATTTCTTCCACACCCTGTTAGCCGTTGTGGCATTACTGCCTTGCTTGGGGTGATTCCGATTAAAAGAATGCAAACAACCTCAACTGAAACACGATCTCTGTACCTCGATTCTATTTTTCATTTTCTTAATCGTTACGTCACAAGTAATAATAATAATAATAATAATAATAATAATAATAATAATAATAAACTGAGGAATAAAACTGAATGTCGAAAAGAAGTTATGAAAGTCAATGTTTTTAGTCGACCTTGCATGTCCAGATAATAAGACCCGTCACTCCAATCTTTAAAACTTAACTAAATATCTTCATAACCGGAAACCTTTTGCGGTATGTGATTGATTCCCAGCGTATCGATACCTGAAGTTGTGTTAATCGAAGTGATTTATAACCCAAATTATAAAATAAAAGATATAACACTGGCTCGTGTTTGGGGAATTAAGTAAAGAAGAAAATGAATCATACTTAAGCTTATTTTATTTAGAAAGGCGAACTTTACGAACATAAAAACGACGAGAAGGAATTGTGAGGCAAACAACATGTCTGCTGCCCAATCTGTGGGGTGTATAGCATTGTAAACCCAAAGACAAAGAGGCACAAAGAACAGAACGTTTCAGTAATTTAAGTTAAAATTACATAAAAGGAAGAAAAACAAAAACAAGTTAGAGGAAAGGAAAATAGTTTTTATTTGCTTTTATTCACTTGTCAAAATACGGGTTAAGTTCCACGTCGGGACTTTTTTGTTGGTTTTCATTTTGTTTCTTTTCAGGCCACAGATATTTTTACTTCCAGTCCACAACCTTATTGTCTGTTCCTCCTGGTCACTTCGCATCGCGTGGCATATCATTAGCATTTATATATACATGAGTTATTGAACTCTTTCATTTTGGTCCGATCGAACATCAATCACGACTCCTGATAACATGTCTCGATCGAACTAGCTCTGATTTCGATCTATTTGCTTTTAATGCAACAAGAGTCACGATGCTTGTTGATGGTAAATTGTTTCTTGTCTAAACTGTTACCGCGAATACAATGAGGAAAAGACGTAAGTATGGACAGGAAAAAAATCTGTGTCGAAATATATGAACATTTGTACTTGGCTAAAGACACACACACACACACACACACACACACACACACACACACACACACACACACATATATATATATATATATATATATATATATATATATATATATATATATATATATATATATATATATATATATATATATATATATATATATATATATGTTACGCCTATGTCACGTTAAATCAGCAGAACAGCTGTTCTATTCCGCTCATAGAAGTTAAGCAACTTCGAGCGTGGTCAATACCTACAGGGCCTGTAAGTGCGGATACTGTAATGGATAACTAGTCGGTGTCAGTAATCAGAGAGCCGAGTTCGAATTCCAGTCGTTTTTTTTTTTGCATGTAAATACTCTTGCGAAAGGTCTTCTCTTCCTAGGTATGACTTAAATGGCAGTACAGACTGGGATCTATAGCCTTAGTTGGCAACCAGTATAGGAGAAGAAAAACCCTCAATTCAGAACTGGGATCAACGTCCCAAAAATCAGCTCGGAGATAGAAAAGACCTTTCTTTCTTTTTAAGAAAAAAGCCTGTGTTTATTGCATACTGTATGAGTACTGTGCTATGACAGTATTAGGGTATGTATTAGGGTCGGTATTAGGGTATGTATTAGGGTCGGTATTAGGGTAGGTATTATGGTATGTATTAGGGTAGGTATTAGGGTAGGTATTAGCGTATGTATTAGAGTAGGTATTAGGGTAGGTATTAGAGTAGGTATTAGGGTAGGTATTAGGGTATGTATTAGGGTGTGTATTAGGGTATTATTTGGGTAGGTATTAGGGTAGGTATTAGTGTATGTATTAGGGTAGGTATTAGGGTATGTATTAGGGTAGATCGATTTTGGAACCGTGCTATTGCGCACAATATGAAAGTTGTGGTTTGATATAATAATTAATGTTACAAAATATTTTTTTCGGAATCCTTACCGTTTTATTGAAGAACGATGAAGTTTAGGTTCAAAATCTTACCATTGGAATTTCATTCCGGTGATCAATGAAAGACTTAGAGCACAGCCTTAGAAAATTTATAATTTACTGAAGCTTTACAATATAAACAAGATGCACGGCATAAACACATCATTACTAAATCGTGCCATCGAATAAGACCCTCATTTACGTCAAAGAGAAATTATACTGAACAATTTAGCTATATTATGATGCAATATGTTTCGAAGTGCAGTAGTTTTAGTGTGATGTTCAAGAAACTTTGCAAGTTTAAAACATCTTGTCTTATAATTCCTGCAGCATTATGGTGTTATATAAACTTTTATCTATTTTTGTTCTATTATGATGTAACAAATAATCTAACAAATCTTATTCATTGACTAGACTTTTTTGTAAGCTTTTGCAAGTTTTTTTACACAATTTTTACTCATCGAATATAGTAAAAAAATGCATATTTTGCTTGTGGTGATTGAATCCTTTATTTCGTTCGCTGCAGTAGACTTTTCTAGTTCCACATGACATGCCTATTAGATGTCAGTTATCAGTTATCTCCTGTTAATTCTCCTTTTCATGTTCTCCACTGCCAGGTATTGAACTCACAACTCTTTGGGTCTTGTCACTGAATCTAACCAACGCCTTTATTCATATGTCCTTAAAGTCAGCTGTGTATGAATTTCTAGGACTTATAAACTTAATGTCTTCAGTTATCATTTTTTACCACTGCTCATTTTGCAATTTTTTCTGTTATCATTCGTGTTTTTTACCAGAGCTTGTTATTATCGCTTTTCACTAGAACTCCTTATTACTGGTTCCCATATTGTATTCATTTCGATGCTTGGTCGGCTCAGGAGATTTTTGTGGCCTAGCATATGTGCAGATTCCTTAAGTTTATGAATTATCCAATGGTGTTCCTTGTCTATGATCTCAACCTGATCCCACAGAGGGCGGTGATCTCCCTTCTCTCTCCATATGTGGTCAGCCACGTCTGATTTTTCCTCTTCCCCTCGTGTTACAGCTTTCTGGTGTTCTTGAAGCCTTACCTTAAAGGGCGGCCTGTCTTCCCTTTATATTTCTTTCCGCAGCTGCACGGGATAGCGTACACGCAGTCTTTAGTCATGTTCTCCCCTATGGGGGGGGGGGTCTTACTCGGGAGAAATATCTGCGAAGTTTTATTAATGGTTTAACTTTAATTTCGCTTTTCATCGCAACTGAAACTGACATCGTTTAATTAAACCGTAATTAAAACTTAAGTGGGGCACGGTACGTTGCTCATATAGGATTTTTTTCCATTTTCTAGCGCGCATACTGTAACGTATTAACGTATTCGAAATATTGCATAGTTCCGGTTCTCTAATGTCTTTTAAGAATGGCTTTATGTGATGGGGTCAATAAAGAATGGTGATTTTAAAAGAAAATAAAAAATGCACGGAAAATAAATACGAAAAAACTACGGAGATCGGTTGTGTATACAAAGAAAGATTTTGCCGAATTAAGATGTCAAAAATAAAATAATTTGATTATTTCTAAATTCTTATAACTTTTACGTACATAAGACGCTGAAGCTAAAAGGCCCCAAAACTCTCTGCAGTAGCTAGCCTGCCTAAAGTCCGCCTGAAGGACGACGTGTAGGCTAGTTAATAATATAAATTTTGGCTCAGTTGTTTTACATCGAGCACTTATTAAAAAGGTTTGATATTTTATGCCTATTGGATTTATAGATGTTTTTTTTTCTCGTGTGTAAATAATGTTTCGTAAATGTGGCTGTAGTTGATATATATAATAGACGCAAAATATGTATTGTGTAATCCAAGCATTCGACTCACACTAATCATCAGAAGTTTGAACAAGAAAAGAGAATTTACACTATTAACATTGTTCGGACGGTTGTCCACATTTTTATTGTGTCATTGTCAACGTTTCGTCTGTTGTACGCTCCGACCTTCTTCAGGTGATATTTGTTCTATAACGCTCAGACTTCAAAGTAAGAAAGGACAAAAATGTATGGTTAGGACCAAGAATTGTCTATTTTAATTGGTTAGAAAAAAAATCTCTGTATACATCTGTAGAATTTGTCCATAAATTTAGAGAGAGGACGTTCTTAACAGTAATTCTAGAGATTGTAACCAAGAAAATACTTCGATACGTATAACCGTCAACAAGGTGGCTTTGGTAGTCTAACCATTTGATTTTATTGCGTTTACTATGCGCGAATACCTTTGGAAAAGGCATGAATCTACATTTCCCCAATTATGGGTTAAATAGCAATCTAGACTGGCCTGTTTTGCATGGAGGTAGAAAGCAGACAAGGGAAGGGAAAACTCTGGATGAAAAGAAGACTGAAGAGGAAAGGGCTCCGTCAGGTTACGTTTCTCAAGACACACCATTGTTCTTATGGATGCTCTACCTCTGGTACCTTTACGATGCGTCAGGACTCAAAACGCGATGTGAGAAACCATCAAAAAGCACACGGACGCGCACACACCGGGTGCTGAAAAGACCTCGGACAGACCCACATCTAAAAATATGTCCAAATGAAAAAAAAAAGATTCTTTTTTTTTTTTAGGAACATTTTGGTAGGGATGAGAATATGTCGGAGTTCTTCTTCGATGTGGTGTGTTCTTCGATGCCGTGGGCGATTATGGCTCCACCCAGTTTGCGTGCACCCCTTCATAATATTTATCTCCATCCCTCCAGTCATTCATACAAGCTCGTCAGATAAGGCCCTCTCTACCTTCCTTCCCGCTCGAAAAGCTCCGAGGAAAGTTAGTGGCGAACATTCTCTTACACACACACACACACACACACACACACACACACACACACACATATATATATATATATATATATATATATATATATATATATATATATATGTGTTAAGTAATGTTATTCTTAACATCGGTTGATAATGGAACGGAACTTTGTATTTTAAGTATAATTTTTATGATTGAATATCGATTGAAGTTTCAATTTTGAAACATGGGAATTTCGGTGTTGCGATGATAATATATTTAAAAAATGCAATATCATGCCCTGCTGTTGTATCGAGCATTGCTTTTTAAAATTAAAAATAAATTCTAAGAACTCTGAATTATATATCTCATTGTTCTTTCCTATTGTTTTAAATATAAATATATATATATATATATATATATATATATATATATATATATATATATATATATATATATAACATGAAATAGACAGTTGCTGCTCGATGTAAATCTTAGAGTCGACTTTTATATTCATATATATATATATATATATATATATATATATATATATATATATATATATGTATGTATACACACACATATAGGATTGATGTATACGGATTAAATTCCAATAACCAACAAATACTATACTTAAAAGAGTGCTCAATACAGAGTAGA
>OZ038515.1:47925712-47928212 GCA_964036315.1 Acanthosepion esculentum
CATTGGTTAGATCCAGTGACTAGCTTCTAGTGATATAATGGATGTCTATATCTCTGAGATGAGGTATTATGATTACTTACATTATTTACATTATTCGGAGTGTTATCCTCAGCTTCATTGCCATATTCACAAGGACACATGGCCCAGTGGATAAAGACGTTGGTTAGATCCAGTGACTAGCTTCTAGTGATATAATGGCTGTCTATATCTCTGAGATGAGGTATTATGATTACTTACATTATTTACATTATTCGGACTGTTATCCTCATCTTCATTGCTATATTCACAAGGACACATGGCCCAGTGGATAAAGACGTTGGTTAGATCCAGTGACTAGCTTCTAGTGATATAATGGCTGTCTATATCTCTGAGATGAGGTATTATGATTACTTACATTATTTACATTATTCGGAGTGTTATCCTCATCTTCATTGCCATATTCACAAGGACACATGGCCCAGTGGATAAAGACGTTGGTTAGATCCATTGACTAGCTTCTAGTGATATAATGGCTGTCTATATCTCTGTGATGAGGTATTATGATTACTTACATTATTTACATTATTCGGACTGTTATCCTCATCTTCATTGCCATATTCACAACGTTTCGGCCTTTGAACGTTCCGGCCATGTTCAGGTGATTGGAATTTGGAAACGGACCTTTATTTCGTCCATCTGAAACCATATATATATATATATATATATATATATATATATATATATATATATATATATATGAATGTATAAATATTTTTCACCCTTACTTAAAAAAAACATATGGACGTTTCAAACCCTTGACGTTTAAATAGTGAAATTTAAGCCGAGCAGTACATAACCTTCACGCTTTTCACTTCAGAGTTAAAAAAAATAACTTTTAGATGAACACAACAATTTTGTCTTAGGAAAAAAAAAACACTCTGATGATGACATTGTACTAATGTCGAAAGTACTCGAAATAATTTAATATGTATAAACATGCCAATTTTCTCTCTTCCTTTAATAAGGATACTAAGAAACTTGTCCCTGAATATGAGAGAATCTTATTGAAAATAAATAGGCAAAAACTTGTCTAAATTATTCAAGGAGACATGTCCTAACGAGAACATGCTGCCAAAATATACCCAGTTTAATATATATATATATATATATATATATATATATATATATATATATATATATATATATATGCAATCTAACGTGTCCCTTCAGGACGTAGGCAGTCATGGCTCTCCACCACCTCCTCCTGTACCTTGTAGGTCTCAATAAGATTTGTCTTTTTGTTATTTCTCCCAGACCCTGTTCTGTCATTCACTTACTTATGCTTGTTAAGTATGTTACGCATTGCTTTCACTTGTCCCTTTTTCTCTCTTTTAGCCTTGTGAGTATCTGATTTTCCAAGCCCTACTTTCTCATTACGTGTTCCCGAAATTTCATCTATCTCTTTCTGATGTTAAGTATAAACTCCTCTTTGTTTCTATCCTCCCCAAAACCTCATCGTTGCTCACATATTCGGTCCATGTTATTCTTAGCATCCTTCTGTAGAACCATAACTCTGTTCCATCGAGTCTCTTCTTCGTCATTGAGGAGACCGTAAGGGAGGACAGATATCACGTAGCAGTTCAATCTTCTTTAATTTAGTGCCCCCAACCTGTAAATCGCATTTCGGGTTAATCTTTTTGCTGATGACCATGCATTCTGTCTTCTTGTAGTTTATGCTTATTCCCTTCTTCTCGCTTTCCTTCGCTACCTTCTGTAGGAGGTTTTGTATTTTCCTTTCCGTGTCTGTTATCAGTACTGTGTCATCTGCGTATCTTATGTTGTTAAGATTGTGACCGTCAGTGGTCGATCCTGTTAGGCTTTCCCGTTTTCTCAGAATTGTCTCTCTGTATATGTTGAATAAGTCCGGGGAGATGACACATCCTTGCCTTAGCCCCTTTCTATTTTTGTATATTTGTTGAAATCATGTTTTTATATTTATGCAGGTGGTTTAGTGCCAGTATAAGTTTTGGATTATTCTAATGTCTTTCCCGAATACATCAAGGTTGATCTTTGTAGCCTACTTTGTCGAATGCCTTTGTGTAGTCTATAAAACACAGGTGCACGTCCTTCTGCGTTGCTCTATCTGATAACATTCTGAGCATGAACATGTTCATCTCTAAATATATAGCAGGAGCGCCGGACCATATGTGGCAGCAATATTCAAAGCATGGATGAATGGTAGACTTATAAATATGTAAGATAGATTCTAGAGAGAAACATTGCAGATTTCTCTTTGGATTTTATCAAGAATCTCTAAATATATAGCAGGAGTACCGGACCATATGTGGCAGCAATATTCAAAGCATGGATGAATGGTAGACTTATAAATATGTAAGATAGATTCTACAGAGAAACATTGCAGATTCCTCTTTGGATTTTATCAAGAATCTCTAAATATATAGCAGGAGCACCGGACCATATGTGGCAGCAATATTCAAAGCATGGATGAATGGTAGACTTA
>OZ038515.1:47933212-47977390 GCA_964036315.1 Acanthosepion esculentum
CCATATATAAATAATACCATTATTTTTTATGTCTCTCATGCTGGTATATATATATATAAGTGTGTGTGTGTGTGTGTATGTGTGTGCGTATGTGTGCGTCTGTGCGTCTGTGTGTGTCTGTATATGAATATATATACACGTACGTACAAACACACACACATATATATATATATATATATATATATATATATATATATATATATATATCCGACTGCTTCCGAATCAGTCTGGTTTCGATCCTGGTTTGAAGTAATCGGATGTCTAGTCACACTGATGATTCTATTTGTTGATGACAATATATATATATATATATATATATATATATATGCAGGTGATTGAAATATTTAATAAATGTAATTTTTACAAGAAATTTACTCATTGTTAAGGCTTGCCAGTATGTTCGTATGACCATTCCATGAAGTCGTTTCTTGCAGACTGACCATATATTCTCGCTTGGATTTAAATTAGGACAGTTTCCAGGCCAGTATATAGTACTATGATTTGCTCACTTGTAATGCTTGCCAGTGTGTTCGTGCAGCGTTACAATTTTCGTACTCACCATGGAGTAACGCCCATCGAAGACAATGGTCGTAGGACAACTAATCGACAGTTGAGACAGTAGTGTCTGGGCGTGATAAATATCTGATGAAATCACGGGTGATGCAATATTTTTCAAAGCCAAATAAATTTCATCACACACCACGAAAAGAGATTCATACTACTGCACACTACACTGCAAATGACATAATCTGAGTAAAAAATAGAAATCGATTACATCCTGTCAATCCAATGGATCTAAAATTGACCGTATGGTGAAAGAAAGGAAACTAAAGCGGTTGTTTGAATTAATTTGCACAGTGGTGTATATCAAAGGGTTTTAAGTTGCTTGCAATTACTCCTTACAATATTAAGTTTTATGGGTCCGTTTAATGAACCTTGTGAAAAAACGAACACATGATAAAGAAATCAGCTTCAAGGAACCCAAATCAATAAGCAGAAAGATTCACTTGCGTGACATGTCCCGAGATTAGCTTATCTGATTTGAATTATAAATCTTGATTCTACTAACTTAGCTATTTTTTATTCGATTAATTGAGCTGAAAGTTTTAGCAAACTCTACCTTAACGTCAACAGAAATGAATCTTGTGGAAAATATAGAAAAAAATCTTCATTATAGATTTACCGATAAAAGTTTTAAAAAATTCAAAATATTGATTAAAACCCAAACTATTATGGTTTTACATTAGTTGCATACAAACTATAACGGCTTTAGATCGATGATTGGTACTCCAAAATAAACAAATAAACAAACTTGATTTTATTTTCGTTTAGCTTGTGAATATATGTAATGAATTCTATTCATTCGCTTTGAGACATGAAAGTTCCCAGGGTTTTCTACCACAGACCTCATCCTTTCACCGAAAACGGTAACTGAAAATGGAAGCATTTTTGATGTTTAAATTCCGAAAAAATACCATTCAAAAGAGCCTCAAGTCCGTCGTTAACTGGGGCAAGAGAACAGTGCCATAGCCTGTTTGTTACTGTCGAACTCTCTGCCTTGTGAAGAGTGGAACGCGGACGAGGTTTTGCCGAAGGGCAAAGTTTCGTCCGGGGAGGTAGACAGGCCTTGAACCCGTTTATGCGGGTTCTGCGGGAATATTTTTGGTCGAGCCTACAGGCTCGGAGAACTCACGGTAAACCTGGCCTTGTGCCACATAAATCACTCGGGGGGGGGGGCGCTGTTAAATATTAACTGGGGCAAGAGATCAATTAGTTCATTTAAAAACTGGGAAGAACCTTAAAAAACTTACGCCCTTTTCGAATAACACCGACGAAGAGGCAGGGCCGGTGCGTGATACTCACGAACCCCTCGACCTTAAGCCTGTTTGCGGACCCCGGGCAGTGTTTTGTGGTCCACACTATCTTATCAACATATTTTTTCTACCTAGATTTAAATACGTTTCAATTTACTGACTATTATTGAAGGATGAACAATTTTCATGGCTTTTAACATCATTTGCGCGTCTCTTTTAGGTCCAAATCCGTGAATTCGTTTAACTGAAACTCGGATGTGTGGGTGGTACAATCATTAACGGAATCGGAGAGCTGACTTCGGATTCCATTCACTTATGCGCAAAAAACCTTGCGAACTTCTTAACAAGAAAAATCTTAAGTTGATGTTAAGAATTTTCGCAAAACATTGTTGATTTACTTAAGATGGAAGGATCTATAATGCCATAATACCATTTGTATTTACATACATTGTTTTTGTTTTCAATTTTTCTAGTTGAATTGTTCACCTATTATGCATACGATCCATTATTGTATATAATTAGGTGACAATAAAATTTGTATTTTATATGGATACTTACCTTATGAAAATTTTTGAGAATTTTCACTTCTTCTTTTTTTGTCCAAGTCCGTGAATTTCATTTGTCAATGGAAAGATTCGTAAAAACACGAGATAAAATTCCCTAAAATTTGTGTGTGTATTTGTGTGTGTATGTGTAAATCCTTAAATGACCCATGTCCCCTATGCGTTACATGAAAAGTTGGATATTATAATGTTTACTAAAAATAAAGACCTCTCAAATCAAAGAAATAAATCAACTGTAATTTGCAGGCATTGTATAATGTTTACTTTAAAATATAGTTAAACGAATTTCTTCAAAAAATTTACGCATTACAATTACATATCCATTATTTTTTTTAGTATATAATATTCCACATAATTACTTAATTTTTTGATTTGGCCAACTTTAATATTGCCTTGTTGCATTACCCATTCAATATGATAAGTACTGCATTGTAGGTTGCATATATATCATTTTTTGAATTATACTAGCGACCGCTTTAAGGAGGTTTTGTAGTAAAAAAATATTTGAAATTCCATAAAATAACATGTTTAATATAACCCCTGTGTATTTCACCCTATTTAAACTTTGTTTGCAAGAGTTTGTCTGCTGTTGGACATGCCAAAAGTGTCAAATTATCTCGATATGAATTAATAACCAACCAAACTACTTACATCCTTGACCTTATTTTTAATTTTCATTTTTAACTTAGATCTGTCTTTTGATTGGTTAATCCAAACATGCCTACAAGTAAGTCTTTTACTTTTGAAATTAGGGTTTTTCCTCCCTCTTTTTAAAATTTCAAATGAGGTAATAATTTGTCTTCTAGTTCCCCAAATAAATCATTTTCATCATAAGTTATCTATCATCGCCCGATGAAGGAACATTATAGATAGGAAACATGAAAGTTTTTGTGTAGCGATGTAAAATATTATAATAAAAATCTTATATATATATATATATATATATATATATATATATATATATATATATATAAAGAAATATAGTCTTAAAGTGTGCTATATTTATGGGATAAAGTGCTCAATATCAGAGATAGAGCGTGTGTAAATATAAAAGTGAACATAGAAGTCAACACTTAGAGGCTACAGTCTGTTTCATGCTAGATGCAATGGTGGCCTGACGATTGCGTCTAGCATAAAACAGCCTGTCGCCTCTAAGTGTTGACATTAATGTTCACTCATATATATATATATATATATATATATATATATATATATATATATATATACTGTATGCGTACATCTAAACAGCTTCCATATACAATCTAAAGTTTTTTCTCCATTCTCAAATGCTAATAAAAACAAGGAAAAGTTAGAAATCTTAGACTTTAAACATAGCCTAAGGCCATCTTAAATCGAACGTTTGGGCTATTCTTGATTCATGTCAGTTTTAAGAAACTTTCAATAATAAATCTTAATAAAAGTTTGTTATAACTATCGGTTTTAATATCTAATGGTCAGCAAAAAGCGTGTTCGCACTAAATAATTAGGTGTGGGATGTCCCGAGACTAAGGGGAAAAAAGGCATGTGTGAGGTTTAGTCTGTGTGTGGCGAGGAGAAGCGCGTAGAGTAGGTGGGCTGGGTAGAATAATTAAAGAAGAAAAAGAAAACGAAGAGGAGGAAGTAGAGGAGGAAATTTGAAAAAGGCAATGAAAAGAAGAAAAAATCTTTAGCAAGGGCAGCATTGTCGACGTCTTTTCCGTTCTCTTCTTGACGTAGCCCCCATTGACGTAAATTATTTTCTTTTTTTCTTTTTCAAACAGTCTTCTCCCTTTCCTTTCATGCCCAATTGTCAGCAACCCTTGACAAAAGCCACCCGATTTTGGCCGCCGCTAACTTGGTCGCCTTCGAGCCCCAGACCCTCTTAAAAGTTTGACGAATGCAAAGACACGTCCCAGAGTGAGAACGGACACCGTTCAACACAATACCAACGACCTGGGTCCAAAACGCTAGTATTGAATCCAAACTTATTACTAAGATAAAGAAATCGACTGAATGGCTGTTGATTGGCTCTTTAAGTCGAGCAAAAAAATTCTCTCTCGCCAATCAATTTGTGTAAACATTCGCAATCCGATTTGCTCGTATAATGGTGGCTAAGCGCGTCTCGTCTTTTCGCGTTACGTTCACTCGTCTCATTATTCGTTTAATGGCCGCACGTTTGATGTCACTTTAAAACAACGAAGTTAGCCAACAGCCAACATGGCGGCTACTTGAAATATATCGATTCTTTTTTTTCTTGTTTTTCTTGTTTCTTTTTCAACCTATATTAGAATCGTGAATCGTTGTGGGTAACGAGAGTTATACCGCTCAAATATCTTTCTAACTTGTTTACCCAATATTCTTTTTCAAACCCTAATAAATAAAATCGCATTCATTTTCTTCTTTACACTATGCGATACAACCAGTTGTTTACCGACATCAATTTTCAGGGTAGATAACTCCACAGATTCGCGATACCTAACGTTTAAAATGAATTTAAAAAGAAGAAAAACAATCTTTCTTGGAGCTTTTATTTTATTTTCAATTTCAAACTAACAGATTAAATTTAATATTCCCACTAAGCAAATACCTGTATTTCAAAACTAATTTAAATTGATTGGAAGGCGTTTTTTATTACTAAAAAATCTTATTTCAGCGCCATTTTAGGCCTTCTTTATAGTAATTTAATTTTCTTTATTAAAAAAAATCTTCTAAAAATAAAATGTACTTTTCTGAGACTTTATTTTTAAAATATTAGCTGATTTAAAGTGTATTTAATCTGATTTGAAACAAATATTATTTAATTTAATTTTAAAATATCACAGAAATACATTTTTTAACATGGTGGTAGCAGTTAATTTAAGCTGTTGATGTGTTGACAGCGTGATGACAGAGGGATGTTTCTCTGTAAAAATAATTGAAGAGTATAACGTGAGCGTCTTTTTTATATAATTGTTAAGTACTCAATAACCTTAAAAAATCAGGAAAATATTATCCGTAATCTAATTTTATATTGAATTTTAGATAAGTTGGCTTTAAATATACTATATATTTATCGCTCTTATTTTCTGATAATGTCATGTGTAAACTTCTGTATTGACAAAAATCGGCATTTTTAAACACATACAAATTTTTTTTTTAAATTCTTTTAAAAATATTAGTGTTTGATGAATTGTACTAAGACAGTAAATATAGTTTTTATTTAATAATAATATCATCTAAAAGGGTGAAATTAATAGACAATTTTGAAAGATTTAAAGAAATTATTCTAATTAAAATTTTTAAAAATGAAAATAATTCTTGTAAAAATTCATTATGCATCAATTTTGTTTTCCTTAAGACAATGGTCTTCTTAATATATCTTATTTATAAAATCAACTAAAAGCTTTTCTAATAATGTCTTTGTTTTATTGCATTTCATTCTTTTTTTTTTTTAATTTTACGATTCAGAGTAGATTTTCGGGAAATGTTGTTTCTGTTCAAAAAAAAAAAATGATTAAGTTCTCCAAGGAGTTCTGCTTTTAATTAATATAAATACTAAGAGGTTGAAAATTTAAATTCTCGAAATTTCCTAAAATTAATTAATTGAGAGGGTGGTTAATAGATGTAAAAATAGTCCAAGATTTTCTAAAAAAAAAAAAAATAATTCTAAAATAATTTAATTCATTTGTAAATAAGTCCTGAAAGTTTCCTTAAAATCCTGTAATTATTTGATTTTTGCAAGAATTTCCAAACCAATCTGTTTTTACCACCCCAAAAAAATACGCTAAAATTTCTCATTCGAATTTTTGGACTCATCCCTGGTGCAAGAATCCAAAATTTTAACCAAAATTTCGAACATACTAGAAGAGATTAAAAAAATTTAATTAAATATTCATAAATACTTTGGTATTTCTTCTTAATAATGACATAAATATTTTGACGGTAAAACTGTTTTCATCAAGTTTTGGGAGTTTTTTCATCGTGGCATGCTTTTTTTCAGCGACTCTATGGAGGCACCTAAATAAGGACCTATATCATTATCATATTAAGACCATTAGACGAAAATAAATATACTGTTTAATAAATAAAGGGAGCGTCTACTCAAAACTGAGTATCCAATAAAAATTACGTTTAAAATGGCGAATTAATAAATAATAAAAATATGATTTTCGAAATTGCTTTGTTTACGTTTGGATACGGAGCGGAGCGGATATGAAAATTTCGTAAGTCTATGACGAGAAGGATTTTGTTCAAAGGCAGTATTCAGCCTTGCTTGATCCGCAAAGTTCTTCGTGGCAAATTTGGTAAAGGCACGTCAGATAAAAAACGACGTTTATAAATTAGTAAGTGATAAATATTGCATTGCATTAGTTTTCATCTTGTTAGTATTTAGATTGTTGTAAACATAAAAAATATTATAAATAAACAATCTAATAAATAGTGTTTAATATTTTGTTGTATTCATTTTCATCATGTGTTTAGGTTTTACTAAATTCGAATGATCACTTTTTAAAACAATAAACATGGCCGAGGAGTGAAGGTAGTTAAAATAAAAACGGTGCCAAGGGAAAAACCGTCGATTTGACAATCCTTTTTTGTGGGTCCATGTTTGCCGAAAGTTTGCTATTCGCAGGACAGATTGAAGGCAAGAGAGACAATGAAAAACACAATAAAACCTACATAGCGAGCTTGAATAAATGTATGGCGGAAGAAGGTTTAGAAGACATACCAAAAAGGTCAAATTTATAGAGAGCTACAAAGGAAAGGAAATTGTGGAGATCACAAAACGCCAACGTCAATAACGGACACGACACATAGAAGAAGAAGAAGAAGAAGAAGAAGAAGAAGAAGAAGAAGAAGAAGAAGAAGAAGAAATAAGAAAAAAGACGGGATTTCTTAAAAGCTACAAACGAGAGGAAATTGTGGAGAGCCATGACAGCCTACGTCACGAAGGGGCACAGCACATAGAAGAAGAAGAAGAATGTGCTTGAGAAAATGGATGGCGGAATAAGGTTCAAGAGAGATAACAATAAGACAAAATATATTAAGTGCTATAAAACAGAGGAGATGGTGGAGAGCGATGATCGCATACGACCTGAATACACATGGCATATAGAAGAAGTATAAGCTTGAGTAAATGGATGACGGAACAATGTTTGGGAGAGATAAAAAAAGACAAAATATATTAAGAGATATAAAGGACAGGAAATAATGGAGAGCCATGATCGCCTATGTCCTGAAGGGAAAGGGCACATAAAAGAAGAAGAATGAGCTAGGGTAAATGGATGACGGAACAATGTTTAGGAGAGATAACAAAAAGACAAAATTTATTAAGAGCTACAAAGGACAGGAAATTGTGGAGAGCCATGATCGCCTACGTCCTGAAGAGACACGGCAGACGGAAGAAGAATGAGCTTGTGTAAATGGATGATGGAACAATGTTTAGGAGAAATAAAAAAAAAAGAAAAAATTATTAAGAGCTACAAAGGACAGGAAATTGTGGAGAGCCATGATCGCCTACGTCCTGAAGAGACACGGCAGATGAGAGAAGAATGAGCTTGTGTAAATGGATGACGGAACAATGTTTAGGAGAAATAAAAAAAGAAAAAGTTTATTCAGAGCTACAAAGGACAGGAAATTGTGGAGAGCCATGATCGCCTACGTCCTGAAGAGACACGGCAGATGAGAGAAGAATGAGCTTGTGTAAATGGATGACGGAACAATGTTTAGGAGAAATAAAAAAAGAAAAAGTTTATTCAGAGCTACAAAGGACAGGAAATTGTGGAGAGCCATGATCGCCTACGTCCTGAAGAGACACGGCAGATGAGAGAAGAATGAGCTTGTGCAAATGGATGACCGAACAATGTTTAGGAGAAATAAAAAAAAGAAGAAAATTATTAAGAGCTACAAAGGACGGGAAATTGTGGAGAGCCATGATCGCTTACGTCCTGAAGAAACACAGCACATGGAAGAAGAATGAGCTTGAGTAAATGGATTACGGAACAAAGTTTAGGAGAAATAACAAAAAGACAAAATTTATTTACTTTATACATACTCATATATATATATATATATATATATATATATATATATATATATATATATATATATATATATATTTTATTCATATATATATATATATATATATATATATATATTTAATTCATATATATATATATATATATATATATATATATATATATATATATATATATATATCCTCAATTCTCTTTGTGCACATTTTCCTTTTGAACAGTTTTGAAATAACACGATCCAACAAAAAGAACCGATTCTTTTTTCGCACTATTTTTTTTTACTTTAAGTTGTTTAAACATGTGTCCTTTTGTGAGCCCCGATTTTATTGCAAGTGGAAAGTAAACGATTAATTAACATCAATCAATTATAATTGACTAAATACCGAAACTCTACGATGAAGTAACAATTTAGTAAAATAGAATCCAAGCTATTTTTCCATATCGCAATCTCTCACTCTCGTGTGGTGGGCAGGTCCCATGCGCTGTACATACATAGAATTTCAAAGAATGGTTTGAGATTCCACGTTAGTTTATATTAGTGATTATGAAGAAGTGGTTCCACTATCTGCAAATACGATTCTAGAAGGCCTTCAAATAGCCAATAAACTTGCAATTCATTTTCTTACAAATTATAAGAATGTTGAACGATCTGTACAATTCCCACATGATTTGAAAATGATTCTGGCGCATTATGAAGAATCATAGAAAGAACAAAAACAAAATCCTAGTGTCTGATAATTGAAGTCGTATTCAAAAAGAAACACAAGATGTTAATTTTATTCAAGATACACATGAAGATATATCGCCATTAAATATTTCCAGTGACGAGAGAGTGATTTTGCGCCACCGTGAAACAACAGAAAGCCGGCAGGTTTACTGTCTTGTAGGAACACGGAATGACTGAATGATTATATATATATATATATATATATATATATATATATATATATATATATATATATATATATATAAATTCCCAAGAGGATAGAATCCAGGAAGAACTCAATGTCCAGGACAGATTAAGAATATAATATAAAAGCTCAAACACTAATTTTTTTTTAAATTTCTTTTTGAATTTGTAGGTCTTATGAATTGTACCATGATTACGATTCCAATGTTATAACCATGGAATATTAGTGTTTGAGCCTTTATATATATATATATATATATATATATATATATATATATATATATATATATATATATATATTATTATTATTATTATTATTATTATTATTAATATTATTATTATATGTTATGTCATGTCATGTCATTCGCAGACAGTACTGTCTCGCAGCTCTTCAGTGCGACTAGACATCCGAATGCCTCAAGGCTAGATTGAAACCCAACCGATTTGGCGTCAGTCAGTGTCTCTACCACTGAGTTATCTTCACTCGACAGAATGAGTCAGCCAAATCTAGGATATTGTTTTTACAAATGTAAACAAACGCCAAACAGCCATAGTGCTCCATTCATTTTACTGAAGAGCTTCGCATTAACGCAGTTGGCTGTTGTTTTTAGTATTTTCTTGTCATTCAACAGTGCTCAATTGAAAATATATTTTCAAGAGCCAATATCTCTCTCTCCCTCTCACTCTCTCTCTCTCTCTCTTTATATATATATATATATATATATATATATATAAAGAAATATAGTGTTAAAGTGTGCTATATTTATGAGATAAAGTGCTCAATATCAGAGATAGAGAGTGTGTAAATATAAAAGTGAACATAGAAATCAATACTTAGAGGCGACAGTCTGTTTCATGCTAGTGCAATCGTCAGGCAACTAGTGCTGTTAGTTTTCTCGGCTATTTATATATAAGGGTCAGTGGTTCATTGTGGGTACTCTATTTTGGCGGTTACTTTTACCGGAAGTCGCTTATTTGTTTATTTATTTATGTCAAATTATTTTGCTTGTTTTATTTAATTTTATTTTTATTTTTTATCTTATATATTTATTTATTCATTTATTATTTTGATCGGTGTTTTTTATTAACGTAGTAAAAATCTGTTTATATAGCTTATTGTTGGTAGTCTATTATGGCGGTCATTTACCGGAAGTCATTTATTTGCTTATTTATTTGGGTCAACTTGTTTTGCTTGTTTTTATTTATTTTCATTTTTATTTTTTATCTTATATATTTGTTTATTTATTATTGATTAAAGCTATTTGTTGAATTTTGGGGTGGAATGTTGTGGTTTGTTCTGACTATTATTTTGGTGGGAACAGTTTTTTATTTTATTTATTTAGATTGATTATCTTTATTTGTTTTTTCTAAACGACTAGTTTATATATATATATATATATATATATATATATATATATATATATATATATATATATATATTAATTCATTTTTATATGAAAATTAACATTTTTTTATAAAGTATATTTGGATGGAAGCTATCTCCAATTTTCATATGTAAACGGCTTTATTTTGCCCGGTAGTTTCTGGAACGTATCTCCACTGCAAATAGAGAATTGAGAGTATATATATAAATAAATTTAAGTACTAGACTATAGCCCTAAAGCAGTTCGATTCTATGTAGGTTATCCAGACCGATAATCACTTGAAGCAGGATACAACAACCGAAACGGTGTTATAAAAACAACAAAGATGAGGACAATAGTCCGAACGTAAGTAATGCAAATAGTGATAACTCCCCATCCCAGAAATTCAGACAAAGATTACTTGCTACGGTTTATAGCGAAGCTTAGAAGTGGCATAAGGCAGGACGTATGTGACACTTAGTGAGGATCAAGCTCACTAAGTAGAAAATGGCGAGACAAGCTTGTTAACCATTACACCAAGTTGAACTGAATTACTTGCTTCTGATTCTAAACTGAATTTTGATTCAAACATCATCTTATGATGACGTATTCTCGCGCGGTGGTCGACCCCGCAGTCACGCGGCTAATTTACATAAGACGGTCTTTGTCATTAAAATAAAAACTCACCGTCGAATGTATCCCCACCGTCTCAGCGTCGGCAGCGGGGAGGGCGTGGTGCGTGGTATGAGTCCCTCTTATTGTTATTACAAACGATTTTGCTGTCGGCGATTGAAATGAAAGCATTTCTTAATTGTGCTTTTGGCTTCGTGTCAGATATCAGATCGGATTGTCAAGGAAGTGTTCTCGTCAATTGGAAACACAGGGAAATTTCCTGCTCTGTCAGATTTGAAATAAATCCAGCCACAAGCCACACTATAGACACACCCACACCCACCCCTAAATGATTGATGTGGAATATCCGACAAACGATGTAAAAATGGAATATATGAAAATCACTTGATGTTAAATTTTTTCTTATTTAGATTATGACCACATCGCGTTGGAACACCGGGTCCCATACGATCACCGAAATTAAGCATCGTCGAGCCTGGTCATGTAACTAGATGGGTGACTGTTTGGGAATACCACACGCTGTAAGATTTTAAACAGTTTAATCTTGTACGGTTCCAAAAAGTATCTGACTCCTTTTGTTATGCTTTTTCTGTAGAAGCGTCATATCAGACGATACAACGTCCTGGGTATGACAATATACTACATCCGGCAGCAAGTCCTCTGATCGGGAGGTTTTGAGGAACCTGTAACAACCTCTTCATTGTTGTTGTTCTCAGGTCCAACCTGACGTGGGGTGGTAGCACCTATTAGGGAACCCAACTATGGGTAAATAGTGAACCGCCAAACTGGAGATAAAACACTGTGAAAGTATAAAGATAGATATTTATAGTAAAAATACCAACAATACAAGCTTGAAATAAAAATTACCAGCAATACATTTAACTCTCGATAAAAAACCTCTTCACAAAAATACGTCAATAAAATTTGATCTATAAACTGATTTTTCTTACAAAGAATACATATTCTATTCATACAAACCTATCCTAAAAATGTTGTCGGCATTAAATAACCCATTGAGGTTGATATGCCGAAAAATAAAATAAACGAAAATTATGATGTACATATTGATAGCTTATAAAGAATACATATTCTATTCATACGAACCTATCCTAAAAATCTTGTCGGCATTAAATAACCCATTGAGGTTGATATGCCGTAAAATAAAATAAACCAAAATTCTGATCTAAAAATTGATTTCTTATAAAGAATACATATTCTATTCATACGAACCTATCCTAAAAATGTTGTCGGCATTAAATAACCCATTGAGGTTGATATGCCGTAAAATAAAATAAACCAAACCAAACTAGAACGAATACCCCCATACTGGCCAAAAACAAATAGACTACTGGCAAGCACGCACCCGGACTCTACACAACATAAGAAGTGTCTGTATGTGTATATATGTATATATGTATATCTATGTGTGTACATATGTGTGTCTGTATGTATGCATGTATGTATGGATAGATGTATGTCTGTGGGGGGTGCATATATATATATATGTATGTATATGTGTATACTAATTCCTAATGATAAGACAGTATATATATATGAAGAGGGAATATACAAACACATACTAGCAAAAAGGCAAACACAATAAATGGAAATAGATCTAAGGACATACAGGAGGCATTAATAGCCAATAATACAGATATCTTTCTCGGACCAATCTTAATTGTTTTATTACCTTTTAAGAAGAACAATTTTCTTACCACCAGTCCATGAAATAAAATTTGTGTCACTAATATCTCACAAAAATGAGACTGTTTAATATCGAAAACCATAAGGAAAATTAATATCTTTGAATGTGGAAATATTCACTTTTTGCCTGAAGAAGGTCGGGAGACCGGAAACCCGTGTAGCAAAATTATGTAAAAAAAAAAAATATTAATTATATAAAATTTTAAAAAATCCACATTACAACCAAATATGTTTCCGGTTTCTCTCTTCTTTTTAAAATATACACTTTTCTTTCGTTGGAACTACTATAACCTCTTCCATATATATATATATATATATATATATATATATATATATACATATATATATATATATATATATATATATATATATATGATTTTAATGCTACTGTTTCCTGGTGTAATTCGATTCTGACAAATAACTTTTTAATAATTATATATATATAAATCTTTATATATATAAATCGACATTGCTAACCGAACTCTCCACTGTGACCGAAACGGTTATGGCACGTCAGGCTATATGACGCTGCCTTATAAGATAAAGGTTCGAATCCTGTCGGAGGACGAAAATATTCTATGAAGATTTCTCGGACATTCAGGCCGGTAAATGTTATTTAATACTGTTTATTATAAACAGAGCATTTACTTAAATACTTGTATCTATAAAAAGAATGTTAAACATATATATATATATATATATATATATATATATATATATATATATATATATATATATATATATATATATATATATATGGATTTAAAATGAAAGTAAAAAGATGTAAGTTGTCAGCTATAGAATAACAAATCTAAAAATTTAAGAAAGGATCAGTTAAACAGAATCAGGAACCTCTTGCTTGTAACATCTGAATTATCCCCTAAATTTTCTCGTTTTGTTTTTGTTTTACGGCTCCCTGGTTGGTCTTATGACTTCTCGTTGGGATATTACCTCAACTACATTTGATTTCCATAAATAATACATTTTTGTTAAACTAGTAATCAATACTGCTTCAAAGAATTTAACTTACTCAAGAAAATTATTTTATTAATTTTCAAAACTTCTTAATTATTTTATCTTCATTATGTTTCATATGAGAACATTGTTTAATTAATTCACTTTAAATACTAATTAATATTTTATTTAATCTTATTTTCCCATGTTACTTCATTTTTATTTTAAATATTTTTCTCTTTTAAAATATTTAAAGAAAAGAAAAAACAAATGTTTTAATGATAATTTTGAAGAAATATTTTTTAATTCTTCAATTCACTCCATGGAACTTCAAAATGTCACTTTAACTCTGATTTGGTCCAGAAGTGAACTTCCGGCGAATAGAACGATTTGAGGAGAAAGTTCGATTTGGGGCCGAAATTCCATTTCATCCGAAAAACTGAGTTCTTCAAATCACAGACTCCCTGAAACTTCAATTGAGTTGATTTCTTCAAATCACGAACTCTGTTGAACTTCAAAACCTCACGCCACGAAAGCTCTCATTTTAATTCTGATTCCTTGGCATTTTGAAGAAATAAAATTGATTTCCTTATTTCACGGACTTTGGAATATATGTTAAACTAAATTTAAAACAAACAAAGAAAAATATATTCAATCACAAAAATTTTCTGTTACATTTACTTTTCCTTCCTCACCCGGAATGTTTAAGGACAAGATTGAGAGGAAATTTTCAATCCAGGGATTATCCTGATTCCAAAAAGGTAAAATATGTCTATGGAGAATAAGTGTGCTTCGAATTCAAGAGTTGCAGACAAACAGACAGAAATTGGCGTTTATTTATTTAGACTTTAGCTTGAAAATACGTTAAATTCTCGTATCCTCACGTTTTTTCTCGTTTTTATTATTATTATTATTATTAACATCATCATCACCACCATCATTATTATTATCCTCATCATCCTCATCATTATTATAATTTTTATCATTGTTATTATTATTCTTGTTGTTATTTTCTTTGATATCTGGCGTTTACACATTTCTTTCCGGGTCCCGCCCAGGGACCTAAGGTTATAAATGGCATCATGACACTTTCCGCTGAAAAAAAAACTATTACATAGATAAAGCCCTTCGTAAAGTGTGGGCTGTACTTGTCAGAACAATTTTTTTGTATCTCTTTGAGGCATAGACTTCCAGGGATCCCTTCAATTTGTCAACTGGAATCTTTTCCAACCAGTCCAAGTGCTCCAACTACAACAGGGATTGTTGATGTTCCCATGTGCCATTATTATTATTATTATTATTATTATTATTATTTCCTTTGATTTCTGTTGTATACACATTTCCGTCCTGGTCCCAACCAGAAACCTAAGGTCATGTCATTTTCCACTGATCATTTTTGTGGAAAAAAAAACAACAAAAAATAGCCTAAGCTCACACACATTTTACATAGATAAATCCCTTCATAAAGTGTGAGCAAGACTTGTGAGTACAATTTTTTTTATTATTTCTTTAATGCATTGCCTACCAGGAATCTCTTAAATGAGTCTATCGGAACCCTTTTCCAATCAATCCGAGTGCTCCGACTGCAACTGGAATTATTGATGTCCTCACGTGCCGCATTTCTGACATTACTAACTTTAAAATCATTGTATTTTGATAGTTTTTTTTTTTTTTGAAGATCTTCAATAATACATTACAATATGCAGAGACTGTCATATAAATAACAAAGTCCATTCTGTTTTTGTGGTCTTTGATCACGATGTCTGGTGATTTGCATTGATTGTTCACTTTGCGTGTATTGTAAAGTCCCATAAAATTGTTACAGATCTTATCTCTTTAACCGGGTCTGGGTGATGTTCATACCAATTTCTTACAGTTTCCTTCTCGTAAAAGTTACAGATTTTCCTGTGTAGATATCCGCCCACTCTATCATGTTGAGTTTTATATTCCATTGTGCTGACACTGTGCAACCTGGTACAAGATGGTCAATTGTTTCTGGATATTTATCATAATCTGCATTTCGGGTTAACATAATCTTTCAGTATGTGTGCTTGGTAACTTCTAGTTAGCAAGCGTTGGTCCTGTGCAGCAAGAATAAAACTTTTGGTTTCGGCTTTTAACCCTGCACTACGTAGCCACTAATTGGTATGAGGTTTGTCTACATCAGCTTGTTTGCTCCGGGCTGTATATTGACCGTGAAGAGGTTTATCCTGCAATCGATTCCGCATTTGGTATATTGTATTTGCCTTTGTTTTCTTTTTTGTTCTTCTTTGTCGCTGCAGTTGGTGTACTATTTGCACTTTTTCATCCACTTGAAGTTCCCTTATGAATTTATTGGCTTCCTAAATAAAGTTTCTTATTTCTTTCATGTTCTTTGACACAAATCATCATCCAATCTTCTGTTGTTTCCAGGTATCTTTGAAGACCGATTGTTGTAGTTCTGTACGATAGTTCTAGTTGAACTAATCCTCGGCCTCCTTCGGATCTGGGCACATACAGACGTTCTACATCAACCTTAGGATGATGCATGCGGTTGCAAGTGAGAAGCTATTTCGTTTTGATATCCATTCGGTTAATATCAGATATGGTCCAATGAAAGATGTTGAAACTGTATTGCACCACAGGGACAACAAAAGTGTTTATCGCAGATGTTCTGTTTCGTGAATTCAAGTCGGTACTTAACACCAGGCGCACACGTCTGCAGTTTTCTTTTCTTACTTTCATCTTCATTTGGGCATGTTGTATTCCATCCCCTTCATTGATTCCGATCTATTTATGGGCTTCTTCTTCCAGCTCACTAATCTTTGTGACAAAATCGAGATCTATTGATCGTGTTTCTGTAATTCTCCCTTTCCTAAATGTTACTTTTCCACCTTTATCTAAACCGAATTCCATACGGATGTCGTTACTGGAACATTTTGCAATATTCAGCTTCCCCTTCGACTCATTGTCGTCTTTGGCAGTGAGTTTGATATCATCTATGAAAAATAGGCGATTAAATACTTGACTTTCTACCCATAGTTATTACTTCCTGGTTCATGTAAAAGGGGGATTAAAGACTGAACGGAACGGAATGGGAGACAGGGAGACTCCTTGAAAGATTCCTCGTCGGATATTCAAACAAATGGACGTGGAAGTAACTTTGGTGTGATTTACGTATAATGTGGTTTTCTATAATTTCATGCTATCATGTAGGAAATTTATAATAACCGAAGAGACTTTGTATATTTCCAAATATTTGGCCGAGCCTACGGGCTCGGATACCTCAAATTAAACTCGGCCTTGTGCCATATCTGACCGCGCGAAGGGGGGTTGGCGGTTGGTAGATATCTTGCAGTTGGAGATTCGTCTCCAGCTGTGCTGGTTAAACTTTCTGCCTCCGATTAGAGACGATCCCCAGACGAGACTATGTCAAAGGGCAGAGTCTCGTCTCGGGAAACAGCTACCCGACTCCGCTTTATACACTGTCTACGGGGAATTTTTAGCCGAGCCTACGGGCTCGGATACGCTACATTAAATTCGGCCTTGTGCCACATCTGACGGCGTGGGGCGGTTGGTAGATATCCTGCCGTTGGAGTTTCATTGTGGAATACAATTGACTCACTTCTAGCAGTTGACTACTACTTCTACGCGCCGCTGATGAATCTTATATGTGGTGTTCTTGTCCGAAGTATTATCGTTCATTACCAACCTCCGTGTGATTATTCTATTCACTAACTTTCCCTAGGTTACAACAAATGCCTTACTGATTATGCCACAAATCTCCCTAAATAACTTCTCCTTTTGGCCGATTTGAAGTATTCTTTTTTTTTTACTCTCTATCTGCGCCTCTGAAAACGAAAGAATTTATTTCTCATAAGGTGCAATAGAAAGCAAGTGAAATTAAGATGAAAGAAAGACTAACCGAAATAATAATAATAATAATAATAATGGTGTTTCTAATGGGTGAAGAAATACCAGTAAATCACAATACACCGACTGAAGCTTCAAAATACTTAAGAAAGAAAGCAAAGACAAATGCAACCGACCAGATACAGAAACGATGGCCAGATAAACCGCTTCACAGTCAATACTCCGCCCTTATCAAACAAGCTGATGTAGACAAACTCCGTAGTCATCAGTGGCTACATAGTGCAGGATTAAAAGCTGAAACTGAATGCTTTATTCTTGCTGCACAGGACCAATGCTTACTAAATAGAAATTATCAAGCACACACACTGAAAAATTGTGTTAGACCAAAATGCAGATTCCGTGATAAATATCGAGAAACAACTGACCATTTTGTATCAGGTTGCACGACATTGGCACCCACTGAATATAAAACACGGCATGACAGAGTTGGGCCAATATCTGCACTGGAAAATCTGCAACTTCTACGGAAAAGATACTGAAAGAAATTGGTATGAACACCACCCAGACACTGTGACGGAGATAGGACCTGTAACAATTTCATGTGACTTTACAATACACACAGACAGAACAATCAAAGCTAATCGCCCTGACATCGTGATTAGAGACCGCAAAGACAAGATTTGCCTCCTTATTGACATGACAGTCTCTGCAGACTGGAATGGATCTTTGAAGAACTTCAAAAAGCTATCAAAATATAAGAACGTTGGAATCGAAATTCCCAAAATGTGGTGCATGAGGACATTAACAATTCCAGTTGTATTTGGAGCCCACAGATTGATTGGAAAAGATTCCAACAGACTTACTGAAGTAATCCTTGGTAGCCCATGCCTTAAAGAAATAAAAAAAATATTGTATTCACGAGTACAGCTCACACTTTACGAAGGGCTTTATCTATGTAAAATATATGGATTTTTTTTTAACTGCTCAGTGGAAAATGTCATGATGCCATTTCTGACCTTAGGTCTCTGGTCGGGACCCGGAAAGAAATGAGTATACACTAGAAACCAAAGGAAACAAAATACTACAACTACTACTACTAATAATAATAATAGTAATAATAATAATAAGGCCTCGCAACCAGATCCTATCATTCTCACATAATCAAGTATGGAACTAACCCGAAACGCAGGATCTGCGGAAAATATGATGAAACTGTCGACCATATTATCTCAGGATGTCCGGAACTGGCAAAAAATGAATACACCCACAGACATAACAACGTAGCGACATATGTGCACTGAAAGATATGCAAGAAGCACAAAATCGAAACCACTGAGAGATAGTATGACCACTAACCAGACATCATTATCTAAAATAACGATGTAACTATCCTCTGGTACATGCCAATTCAAACTGACAGGGAAATAAGAGCCAACAGAGATGATATTATCATAAAAGACAAAAAAATCGGGAAGTGTTTGCTTATTGACAGAGCAGTATCTTCTGAGAAAAACATCGGCAAGAAAATTATCGAGAAATTGTCCAAATACAAGGACCTGGAGATCAAGATTAACAACATGTGAAGAATGAAGACTGAAACTGTAACAATAATATTTGGAGCACTGGGCCTCGTAAGAAAAGGAATGGACAATTTTATTAATAATGTCCCAGGTAATATCAGCATACAAATTGCCCAGAAGATCGCCCTACTAGGAAAATCCTATATACTAAGAAAAGTGCTATCAATTAAATGACAATTCTCCTATAGGGCTTAAGGACCATTGTTTGGACTCGGCTCTACAGGATACAAAGCAGGAAACATAACATACACTAATAATAATAATAATAATAATAATAATAATAATAATTGACAACGTTTTATCCCATATTATTTCAAGATGACAATGATTAACTATTGTCTTGTATTTTTATGGTTTCTGTCCAGACGAAAAGAGTACTGAACGGCTATGTGATATCACTCCTATGCTGGACAATCTCCTCACAGATGAAGAAAAAACTGGAGGCAGAGGAAATATGGGTCTACAGAACGATGTTGAGAATTCCATGGACGGAGTGAATATGCAAAGAGAAAGTTTTAAAGAAAATAATAGCACTCTTTCCCGGTCTTTTGAACAGGAGTAGAGGTTTATCCCTTCTTTCCTATTTAGTATTTGGTTACCGGTTCCTTCTGAGGTCTTCTCATTCTCTTTCACTCCCAGTAGCACCTTTATGTCTTAGTGGCATTATCCCCTTGCGTCTTAGTCGCATTATCGCCCAAACAAAACAAACACAAAAAATCTTGGGAGCATAATGAGGAAAGAAGGCTTAGAGTACTTGACCCTCACAGGGTATATCGATGGCAAGACATACAGTGGACGGGCTTGTATAAATGAATGACAGAAAGTGGGACAGAAGGCTTGGCAAAAAGAGAAACATTGCTAAGAGCCACAAGAGATAGGAAGCTGTGAAGAGCCATGATTGCTTACGGCATGAAGGAACACGGCACATAGAAAAAGAAGAAATTCGAGTATGAATTTGTTACTTTTTTTTTTTTTTTGGCAGATTCGTCTATTTCACCAACTCTTCGACTGTTGATTTATGCCTTCATCACTGACGTTCTCTTGCCGGAAACCTGGTATTCTATTGGCCCTATTACGGCACCCACTTGGACAGACATTGATGAGATAGCAAATGAGAGAACTGTGCAAAATCCGTCCATAGCATCTGTTCCTCTGTGATCATTTTCAAAAGAACCCATGGCTATACCGTGTAAGGTCGTCGGGTCAAGGACGAATGCGACCTGGGTGTGGAAAGGAGATTTCAGCAACGCAATGAGCTGATAGTAGATCAACAGAACACATACGAGCCTGGAAGGCATCGGTCAGGAGCTGAAAAAGCTGTCGATCTAATGTGAGCTGGAGAAAAGTGATGCGGAGGAGGTGGAGGCAGAGTCGGCTTTGAGGGCGGATGCTGGAAGCGTTCGTATCAACGATAAGAGGTAATCCAGGTAAAGGGTGTTTGACAGGGTGGGGCGAGCAGATATGACAACCTTGCCCTTAACGCTCTCGGCTGTCGGAAGAACGAAACAAAATTACAGAGATAAAAATCAATGAGAGAGAGACAAAGAGAGAGTGAGAGAGAGAAAGAAGGAAAATTGAGAAAGTAAGAAGAAGAAGAAGAGAGAGAGAGAGAGAAAAAAAATGAGGAAGGCGTGTGAAAGAGAGAAACAGTGTAGGAAGATAGAAAGAAAGAGAGTGAAAAAGAGATTCGGGAAAGGGAAAAAGAGATAATACAGGAAAAGAGAGAGAGAGAGTGAGAGAGAGGAAAAAGAGAGAAATAAGACAAAAAAGAACACATTAAAGTGAAAAAGAGAAAAAAAGTGACAAAGTTTGAAACGCAAACGACAACTTATACATATTGTTCTATATATATATATATATATATATATATATATATATATATATATATATATATATATATATATTTATATATATATATATCACTTTAAAAGAAAAGTTATTTTTAGTGGATACTCGTATTTGAGTAGACGCTCCGTTAATTTATTAAACAGTATATTTATTTATTTTCGTCTACCAGCCTGAATATTCGAGGAAACTTATTAAAGAAAATTTACGTTATCCGGTAAATAATTGTTTAACAAGTTTTCTCGAATATTCAGCCCGGCAGACGAAAATAAATAAAATAATAAATAAATACGAGTATCCACTAAAAATAACGTTTGAAGTTATAAAAAAATATGTCGGATTAAAAAAATAAAATCCATAATTTCTTTATATATTTATATATATATATACATATATATATATATATATATATATATATATATATATATATATATATATATATATATATATATATATATATATATATGTATATATGTATTAAAAAGAAGAGAGAAACCGCAAACTGGATTAAAAAAAAAACTACATTATGTTTTATTTTCCATAAATAAATGGAAAATAAAGCGTAATATTTTTTTTTTTAAATCCACATTACAACCAAAAACGTTTGCGGTTTCTCTCTTCTTTTTAATATAAACACTTTTCTCTTGTTGGAACAACTATAACCTCTTCCTTTTATATATATATATATATATATATATATATATATATATATATATACAAATAAAGAGAAAGGACAAACAGATTAAGACTCCATCGTTCTTAGGATCTACTTTTTTTTTTAAAATGATCGACACAATATAGAGCAAAATATTATAATAAATATTTCACATCGCTAAACAAAAATTTCTATGTTTCGGAACTTAAGAATTGTTCCTAATCAGGCGATGTTGGATAACTTATGATGAAAATGATTTATTTGTGAAATCAGAAAACAGTTCAATAGCTCACTTGAGTGTTAAAAAGGCCGGTGAAAACCAAGAATACAAAATGAAAAAGACATTTTTGGGTATGTCTTGATTAACAATTTTCATCATAAGTTATCGCCTGATGAGGAACAATTCTTAAGTTCCAGAACATAGAACACACACGCACACATATGGAAGTGCATTTAACAAACATTTAATGCTCAGCTCCCTTATACTAGGACGCTTGTTTTGCAAAAAAAAAAAAAAAATCCACAACGGATAATTTTAAAATTTAAAATGATTATACCAGAGCTCGTTTACGCCTGTTTTAAAAAATCACCATCACAACAATCACAGTTACAATAAGTCTGTTTCACCCCTGAGGATAATCTCGGAGGAGGTCGAAAGTACTTGGGTAGGAAAAAACTACGGCGTCTTCCTTGATCAATTTCATCTTAAAATCAATAAACTGATTAGAGAACTAAAAAGGATTATTATAAAATAGACATAATACGTTTATATTATTCAATGAAACATGTTTGAATTAAGGTATGCTGCCTATATATATATATATATATATATATATATATATATATATATATATATATATATATATATATATATATTGGTTGAATGATCCAGACATATTATGTCTATATATTTTCATTTTAAACCTTTCAAATTCACGGATCAATATCTTAATGTTGTTGTTAAACTGATTAAGGAAGACGCCTTAGTTTTGGTTATTCCTTTTATTTTTCACAAGGATTTTCAATCCCATCCAAGATCAACTTCATGGGTGAGTTGTTAATGTAATTGATAGTTGTGAATTATTTTGTAAATGCGCATGAAACGCGCTCGGTTGTAGTCAAGTTAAAAATTAACTGTTAACAATATGCATGTAAGGGAGGTAACTTAATTAATATTATTAATAATTTAAAATACTCAACCTGCAATTTTTTGTCTTAGCAATTTACCCCTGAAGATGATCTTGGATGAGGCTGAAAGTACTTCGGAAAATAAGGAAAGAAATATTTTGAACACAACTGTATACCTACAACTCTACATAAAATGTATTGTTGGTAATTTTACTATAAATAGGTATTGTTGGTTGGTTGAATTTGTTTAATGGCATATACACTTCAAAGCCGTAATCTAAATATTTTGTACATAATTTTATGCCCTCAGGATAAAGGTATATTTGTAAGATATATAGATTGTAGATCATAAAATACATTGTTCGCCATTTTATTATAAACAGGTATTTTTTTTATTTTTTTACTGTTGCGTTTATTGTGACTTTGCTATAAAATTGTATTCTATTTACATTATTCGGACTCTTGTCCTCATCTTTGTTGCCATATTTATTACAACGTTTCAGCCGTTGTATGCTCCGGCCTTTTTCAGGTGGTTGGAATGTTGGACTGAGCACTTTATTTCACTCACTGGGGTAGACTGTTCTAGTTCCACGTGCCATGTCTAATGGATGTCAGTTATCAGTTATCTACTGTTAAATCATCTCTCCTAGTTCTCCACTGCATTAACTAGGTATTGAACTCATAACTCTTTGGGTCCTGACACTAGATCTAACCAACCCCTTTACCCACTGTGCCATATGTCCTTAAGGACAAAATTGTATTGTTGGTCATTTTATTGTAAAAATGTACTGTTGATTTTTATTTGGGGGTTCACTATTTACCCATAGCTGGGACCCTAACAGGTGCTACCACCCCAGGCCAGGGTGGACCTTGGAACAACAGCAGTTAAGAGGTGGTTCCACGTCCCTCAAATGCCTTAATCTTCCGATGCCGGATATTTGTTTATCGTCATACCCAGGACGACACAATATTATGTTAGTTTGGTTTTGGTTTGGTTTGTTTTACGGCATATCAACCTCAATGGGATATTTAATGCCGACAAAATTTTTATTTCTGGTAATAATTTTTTCCTCAAAAATATATAGCCGGTAATATTTTTTACCAAAAATGTATAGCTGGTAATATTTTTACCAAAAATGTATAGCCGGTAATATTTTTACCAAAAATGTATAGCCGGTAATATTTTTACCAAAAATGTATAGCCGGTAATACTTTTTTCAAAAGATTCATAGCCGGTAATATTTTTTCTTCAAAATTTTATGTCTGGAAATAATTTTTTTACAAAGTATTTCTGGTAATAAAAGCTATTTTTTACACTTTCATAGTGTTTTTACCCCAGATTAGGGGTTAACTATTTGCCCATAGCTGGGACCCTAACAAGTGCTACCACCCCGGGTCAGGGTAGACCTGGGAACACCATCAATTAAGAGGTGGTTCCACACTCCTCAAAACCTCCCGAGCAGAGGCCTTGATACTGGACGTAGTTTATCGTCATACCCAGGACGGAATATTATGTTAGCTTGTTCAATTTCAACACACCAAATCTGCCTGTGTTATTTAACAAAGATAAAGGATAAGAATTACAACAGATTAATATAAAGATAGACGTAGGTCGCCCGATTGTTATTCTACGTTGGCTCTTTTTTTAGAAGAAAAGTGTGACACCGAAATCCGAAGCCTCATTGGGATAACCAAAGATGCATTCCAAAAGCTAAGCAGTGTATTTAGAGAGAGCAGTTAAGTGGTCATTCTCCCGATCAAAGGCCATGCTGCCGGATGAAGTTTATCATCATACCCAGGACAAACTTAGCTGAGGAAACAAATAACAAATAAAAACGAAAAATAGCTACAAAACATGGTAACTGCAATGATTATTTGTTTATTTATTTGACAAAAATAATCATCGTTTTTATCCTTTCATGAGACTCTAACAAGGGCTACCATATCGGGTCAGGTTAAAACTTTGAACAACAGCAGTTAAGAGGTGGTTCCAAGACCCTGCAAACCTCCAATCTACCGATCAGAGGCCTAACTGCCGGATGTAGTTTATCGTCCACTAAGGTATGTGATAAGGATATGATAGTAGAACCGACAGAAAACCTATAAATAGAATGTATTTACGTTGTATTCGTTAGAAACTGTTGTAACCTAGGGAAAGTTAGTGAATAGAATAATCACAAGAAGGTTGTTAATGAACGATAATACTTCGGACAAGAACACCACATATAAGATTCATCAGCGGCGCGTAGATGTAGTAGTCAACTGCTAGAAGTGAGTCAAGTGTATTCCACAATGAAACTCCAACGGCAGGATATCTACCAACCGCCCCACGCCGTCAGATGTGGCACAAGGCCAAATTTAATGTAGGGTATCCGAGCCCGTAGGCTCGGCTAAAAATTCCCCGTAGACACTGTATAAAGCGGGGTCGGGTAGCTGTTTCCCGAGACGAGACTCTGCCCTTTGACATAGCCTCGTCTGGGGATCGTCTCTAACCGGAGGCAGAAAGTTTAACCAGCACAGCTGGAGACGAATCTCCGACTGCAGGATATCTACCAACCGCCTCATGCGGTCAGATGTGGCACAAGGCAGAATTTAATGTGGGATATCCAAGCCTGTAGCATTGGCCAAAATTTTCCCGTAAACCTCGTATAAATTGGGATCGGGTAGCTGATTCTAGAGACAAGATTCAGCCTTTCGACATAGCCTCCTTTGGGGATCCTGCCGGGAGGCAGAGAATTTAACCAGCACAGCTGAAGACGAATCCCCCAACTGCAAACCAACATACAGTATTTACTACTGTATTTATGTGAATGGGGACATACTCATTATCGTCCGTAGGTATGCCACAGCAAAAACAAAGAAAAGAGCACTGAACTGTAACATGAGTTGTCTTATATGTCAGAGTATGTGGAACAATAACCTGACAGAAGAAAGATGAAACAACAAAAATGTAGTTCTACAGAAGGATGCTAAGAATACTATAGACAGAATGTGTGAGCATTGACGATGTTTTAGAGAAAATGGAAACAAAAAAGGATACTTTTACTTTACATCAGGGAGAGAGAGTCGAAATTTTTTGGGCACATAATAAGGAAAGAGAGCTTGGAAAATCTGATACTCACAGGGCAGATTGAAGGCAAGAGGGACAGAGGAAAACAACGTATAACCAACCTAACGTGCTTGAGCAAATGGATGGCGGAACAAGGTCTAGAAAAGCTAGCAAAAAGTACAAAGGGCGTGAAATTGTGGAGAGCCATGATTGCCTACGTTCTGAAGAAAAATAAGTATTGTTAATATATTGAAAACAGAAGTATATTAAAATTCCTCGAAAATTAGCCCGACTGAAAATAACATTCGCCGAAAGCGCTCGGGACAATAAACGCGATGGAGAATTTTTCTACATGCTCGCGGTCATCAAGAAATAAAATTAGGAAGTACACAAGAAAAATGAATAAACTATTTACCGAGAATTTCTTGTCTCAAAACATGCATCTGTCTGTTTGTCTGTCTGTCTGTCTGTCTGTCTATCTATCTATCTATCTATCTATCTATCTATCTATCTATCTATCTATCTATCTTAGTTCTTTTCAGTATCTATCTATCTATCTATCTATCTATCTTGGACTGTTAATTATCTAGCTAGCTAGCTATTTTGGTCTGTTAATATCTATCTATCTATCTATCTATCTATCTATCTATCTATCTATCTATCTAAGTCTGTGCAAAAACAAAAAAAAAACACTCCAATCTCACCCGTCATATGCGAGCAAAGTGAACAGATTCCCAGCTCAGGCCAGGCCCTGTACAGAACAATTTCGTTTTCCACGTCTCAAGTCACTTGTTGGCTTCAAGAACGATTGTCGTCCTTACCGGAAACGTTGATCAAACATGTCAGCGATTGTGATGGTCGTCAAACTTGTCGACGGCCATCGCGCGTAGCGGAAGATGTCGAAGGTGAGAGAGAGAGAGAGACAGACAGACAGACAGACAGACAGACAGGGAACTGAGTTTGTGATATCGAGAAATTAAATGATGCAAAATTCAATTGAGAAAAATCGATTTATTGATGAAAGGAATTATTATAGACCTGATGCTGGAAGGAAAATGAGGAGGAGGAGGAAGAGGAGAATGGGGAGGAGGAGAATAAGAAAAAAGGAGAAGAAGAAGAAGAATGAGAAGAAAAAAGAGGAGTAGTAAGAGGAGGTGAAGAAGAAGAAGAAGAAGAAGAAGAAGAAGAAGAAGAAGAAGAAGAAGAAGAAGAAGAAGAAGAAGAAGAAGAAGAAGAAAAGCAATAAAGAGGAGGAGAGGAAGAAGAAGGAGGAGGAGGAGAATCAGAGAAAAGGAGAAAGAGAAGAAGTGGAAGAATAAGAACGAGAAGAAGAAGAAAGAGAAAAAAGATGATGATGAAGGAGGAGGAAGAGGAGAATTAGGAGAAAAAGGAGAAGTAGTAGTAGGAGGAGGAGGAGAGGAAGAAGAATTAAGAGAAGAAGAAGAAGAAGAAGAAGAAGAAGAAGAAGAAGAAGAAGAAGAAGAAGAAGAAGAAGAAAAGCAATAAAGAGGAGGAGAGGAAGAAGGAGGAGAAGGAGGAGAATCAGATAAAAGGAGAAAGAGAAGAAGTGGAAGAATAAGAACGAGAAGAAGAAAAAGGAAGAGATGAAGAACGAGAAGAAGAAAAAGAAAGAAAAAAAAGAGAAGTAGTGAACGCAAAAGCAAAGTCCGGGTCAGCAGTCCTCGTCTCAATGTCTGCAATGTTTTTGCAGTCTTCTCTACTGTCAGCCAGATCAACGCCATATTATTGTGGACGAATATAACATGGCTGTTGGCTACCTCTTCACCGTTAGTCTCTGTGATGATTTGATTTTCAGGCACGTTATTATAAAATGTCCCTTTTTTTTCAGTTGAGTCTCTTCTCTATTGACATGGATTTAGGCATTGACACTTGTATATCCCCCTTTGGCAGAGTTGAGGAAATTCATTCGTTATCACATATTGCAACTTCCATTGGAATTGCTTATCGCAAGTCAAACTTTTATCGTCCTTATCATCCTTGCTTTGTTAATGAATTTGTATTTCCACCGGTTATTAATTCTTTTGCTGACCTCACCAGTAATTTGCGGCTGCCTCCTACGCTGATATCAGATCAGACTGCATACAACCAAATATGCCTTGTTGCTTTCTTTCATAGCAATTCCTTCGGATGGAGACGGTCACAGATCAATCTCATTTATTATTATTATTATTATACATTATTACGGATTCGGTATCTATCGCTTTACCGACGGCAAGATGATCAAATTTCAGATCTAAATTGCTTGTCCATTGAAAATACTCCATTTATTAGAAAATATATTCAGTTTCAGCACTGGAGTCATAAAATTGACTTCAAACAGTCGGCTTGTACTCTTTTCCTGTTATCCAAGGGTTGTTGCCAGATCAAGTGGAAAATTTGGCTTCCTGACACAGACGTCCATTTCAATTTCGTTCAAATAGTGTGGATGCACTTTTGCTTGTTAGCATGTATATTTTAATTTAATGACAGACTTAAAAATATTCCAATAAAATTTAAAACAAAAATTTCTATTACCGAATAATTACCGGAAATTTCAATAAATCTTGTAAGTAAAATATGATATTTAGGTTTTAAAAATCAATTTCCCCAAGGTTACATGTTGCCCAGTTCAGTCTGGTTTTAAAATATTTTGTTTGTCCCCAAACTTATGATTTTCATGCAAAGCATAGGGTAAGGGTTGTCCTGTCCAGGCTGGTTTAAAATCAATTTTTTGTTCACAAATTTGTGATTTTAATGCTCAGCCCAGTGTAAGGGTTGTCCAGTCCAGACTGGTTTTAAAAAATCTACTTCCAGTTTGGTTTGTTATAATTACATAAGCGCAAATACTCTTGGGAAAGGAATGAATCCACCTAATTTCCCCCGCTATGGGTTAATTAGTATGACTTGCATCACTAAACCCTTATTATCTCAAAAAAATGTTACAATCTAAAAAAGTTTCTGGCTTAAAAAAAAAACTGAAAAGAGTTGATAAACCATAAAAACCGTCCTGGGTAAGGCGATAAACTACATCCGACAGCAAGGTCTTTTATCAGGAAGTTCTGAGGAGCATGGAACAACCTCTTAATTGCAGTAATAAAAATCTTGTCGGCATTAAATAACACATTGAGGTTAGTATACCGCAAAATAAAACAAACCATATCAAACGTCTAATAATCTTTTGTTTCCATTGACATTTTAAAATGTATATGAATATATATTAAATACATATCCTTACCTCTATCAAAAGCGATTCTGTGACGAACTGAGAGATTTTAATTTTATAAAGTCAATAAATTAAATGGCATCTAAAAAATGTAACGATGGCCTGAAAATTAAATTTTTGTTTTTTTGTTTTTGTTTTGGAAAAAGAAAAACTGAAACGCCGTCATCTGAAGTCTTTTTTTCTAATCAAGATTTCTCATTCTCATCCAGGCGATATTATCAGATTCCTTAGACCTGCCATTCTTGCTGGACGTTGCGCTGATAAATGTGTTTATTTAATAATGGCATACATTATTTATGGCACAAGGCCGAATGGGGGGGTGCGCAGAGTTTGGTCATCCGTAACTTTCCTATTCCTGACTAGTTCGATTCATAATTCATCCATTCTAACAATTTACACAAGAAACTTAAGAACTCAACCTTCGCCATTCAGTTCCAATACGGGCTATAATACCGCATTTTCCCAAGGGACCTAATAATACAACCAGGATATACGAGGAGGGACCCAAACGTAACCGGAATTGTGTCATATAATTTTATTCATTTATTGTTGCATGTTTATATTCTTATCACCTTCGAAGTATTCTCCATTTGAAGCAATGCACCGGTCCAGACGTGTTTTCCACTGTTCAAAAAAGTCCTGAAACTCTTGTTATGTTTTTTAATGACTCTGTCGTTTTCTTCTTAACCTCTTCCGCATCTGCAAAACGTTTTCCTTTGAGGACTTTCTTCATTCGGGGGAAGAAAATGTCGCAGGGGGCGAGATCAGGTGAATAGGGAGGGTGGGGAAGTGGGGTCATGCCATTCTTGGTCAGAAACTGTCTCACACTCAAGGCGGTGTCCGCTGGCGCATTGTCGTGATGCAACCACCACCCTCCACTTTGCCACAGTTTCAGGGCGTTTTCGTCTCACCTTGTCTCGCAAACACTTCAGGACTTCCAAGTAAAAAGCCTGGTTAACAGTTTGATCAGGAGGAACAAATTCTTTGTGGAAAAATCCGTTCACATCAAAGAAACAAATCAGCATCGTCTTGACATTGGACTTCACTTGACGCGCTTTTTGGGGGTCGTGTTGACGTTGGATGCTTCCACTGACTTGATTGCTGCTTTGTTTCCAGGTCGTAGCCATAGCACCAGCTTTCCTCACCAGTGACGACCTTCGAAAAAAGGGCTGGATCAACTTCCAACTGTTCTTTCAGTTTACGACAGGCATCCTTTCAGCCATGGTAAAAATAGACGAAAAGGCGTGAAGCACTTTTAAACAAATGTGAACCACGGAGCTGTAAGTCTTCCGACGATGACACCAGTTAGCACACTGATACCTGAGGGTTGCCTAAAGTGGCATCTAGCGGTGGAAGCCTGAACTACTACGGGCTTGTCTCACAGAAAACGATTCCGGTTACTTTTGGGTACACTCTCGTATGTATGAAGAATTTTTTGTTTTACAAAAATATATAGAAATTTCTGATTTGTGATGTGTGATGGAATAGATACAGATATATGTGAAAAGTGGGACCATAAGATCGAATAAAAAAGATGAAATATACAGTGTAAACAAATTAAACTTGAATTTGTAAAGTACCGTCAACCCGACTGGCAGCTGTATTTTGCCGTCAGAAAGAATCAAGTGGCTCAATAGCTAGTGGTAAGAAAGAGGGGGAAGCAAACAGAAATTATGGGACTGGGAAAGGGTAAAAGGCTGGTCATATCAAGATGCAAAAAACGGGAATAAAAAACTGAGGATGTAGGGAATCTTGAGACGGACTATAACAGAAGAGAGCCGGGAACGACAGTCATTCACATTAAATAGAAAAACAAGAAGACTAGATTAACCGGGGATGGGGTCTGCTCTAAATCCGACCCATGTCACTTGAAGGGAATAAAAAAAGGAAATCAAAAATGCCTCGATTCACGCGGACCATGCTGGCAACACGTACCCACATTTTGCTGAAATCTGACGAAACCAATGGCTTTCTATGAGTACTGATATCCCCATTGAGCTGTTGCTTGAAGAATAAATTAGAACTTTTTTTTATCTTTAATCACTACATTCCAAACAAAGACGGAATGTCACGAGTACGCAGGAGGTTAAAGAGAGTGAAAGTGAGAGAAAAGACTGAGTATAGGGAGGATTGAGGAAAGGATAAAAGATGAACGGGATTCAAGAAGATAGAAGATGGCGATTGATGTTGCCTTTAAATCATTTCGCTCCAAGCAAGGCGGAAATGCTACAAGTACGCAGGAGGTTGCAGAGAGTGAAAGTGAGAGAAAAGACTGAGTATAGGGAGGATTGAGGAAAGGATAAAAGATGAACGGGATTCAAGAAGATAGAAGATGGCGATTGATGTTGCCTTTAAATCATTTCGCTCCAAGCAAGGCGGAAATTCTACAAGTACGCAGGAGGTTAAAGAGAGTGAAAGTGAGAGAAAAGACTGAGTATAGGGAGGATTGAGGAAAGGATAAAAGATGAACGGGATTCAAGAAGATAGAAGATGGCGATTGATGTTGCCTTTAAATCATTTCGCTCCAAGCAAGGCGGAAATGCTACAAGTACGCAGGAGGTTAAAGAGAGTGAAAGTGAGAGAAAAGACTGAGTATAGGGAGGATTGAGGAAAGGATAAAAGATGAACGGGATTCAAGAAGATAGAAGATGGCGATTGATGTTGCCTTTAAATCATTTCGCTCCAAGCAAGGCGGAAATGCTACAAGTACGCAGGAGGTTAAAGAGAGTGAAAGTGAGAGAAAAGACTGAGTATAGGGAGGATTGAGGAAAGGATAAAAGATGAACGGGATTCAAGAAGATAGAAGATGGCGATTGATGTTGCCTTTAAATCATTTCGCTCCAAGCAAGGCGGAAATGCTACAAGTACGCAGGAGGTTGCAGAGAGTGAAAATGAGAGAAAAGACTGAGTATAGGGAGGATTGAGGAAAGGATAAAAGATGAACGGGATTCAAGAAGATAGAAGATGGCGATTGATGTTGCCTTTAAATCATTTCGCTCCAAGCAAGGCGGAAATGCTACAAGTACGCAGGAGGTTGCAGAGAGTGAAAGTGAGAGAAAAGACTGAGTATAGGGAGGATTGAGGAAAGGATAAAAGATGAACGGGATTCAAGAAGATAGAAGATGGCGATTGATGTTGCCTTTAAATCATTTCGCTCCAAGCAAGGCGGAAATGCTACAAGTACGCAGGAGGTTAAAGAGAGTGAAAGTGAGAGAAAAGACTGAGTATAGGGAGGATTGAGGAAAGGATAAAAGATGAACGGGATTCAAGAAGATAGAAGATGGCGATTGATGTTGCCTTTAAATCATTTCGCTCCAAGCAAGGCGGAAATGCTACAAGTACGCAGGAGGTTAAAGAGAGTGAAAGTGAGAGAAAAGACTGAGTATAGGGAGGATTGAGGAAAGGATAAAAGATGAACGGGATTCAAGAAGATAGAAGATGGCGATTGATGTTGCCTTTAAATCATTTCGCTCCAAGCAAGGCGGAAATGCTACAAGTACGCAGGAGGTTGCAGAGAGTGAAAGTGAGAGAAAAGACTGAGTATAGGGAGGATTGAGGAAAGGATAAAAGATGAACGGGATTCAAGAAGATAGAAGATGGCGATTGATGTTGCCTTTAAATCATTTCGCTCCAAGCAAGGCGGAAATGCTACAAGTACGCAGGAGGTTGCAGAGAGTGAAAGTGAGAGAAAAGACTGAGTATAGGGAGGATTGAGGAAAGGATAAAAGATGAACGGGATTCAAGAAGATAGAAGATGGCGATTGATGTTGCCTTTAAATCATTTCGCTCCAAGCAAGGCGGAAATGCTACAAGTACGCAGGAGGTTAAAGAGAGTGAAAGTGAGAGAAAAGACTGAGTATAGGGAGGATTGAGGAAAGGATAAAAGATGAACGGGATTCAAGAAGATAGAAGATGGCGATTGATGTTGCCTTTAAATCATTTCGCTCCAAGCAAGGCGGAAATGCTACAAGTACGCAGGAGGTTGCAGAGAGTGAAAGTGAGAGAAAAGACTGAGTATAGGGAGGATTGAGGAAAGGATAAAAGATGAACGGGATTCAAGAAGATAGAAGATGGCGATTGATGTTGCCTTTAAATCATTTCGCTCCAAGCAAGGCGGAAATGCTACAAGTACGCAGGAGGTTGCAGAGAGTGAAAGTGAGTGAAAAGACTGAGTATAGGGAGGATTGAGGAAAGGATAAAAGATGAACGGGATTCAAGAAGATAGAAGATGGCGATTGATGTTGCCTTTAAATCATTTCGCTCCAAGCAAGGCGGAAATGCTACAAGTACGCAGGAGGTTGCAGAGAGTGAAAGTGAGAGAAAAGACTGAGTATAGGGAGGATTGAGGAAAGGATAAAAGATGAACGGGATTCAAGAAGATAGAAGATGGCGATTGATGTTGCCTTTAAATCATTTCGCTCCAAGCAAGGCGGAAATGCTACAAGTACGCAGGAGGTTAAAGAGAGTGAAAGTGAGTGAAAAGACTGAGTATAGGGAGGATTGAGGAAAGGATAAAAGATGAACGGGATTCAAGAAGATAGAAGATGGCGATTGATGTTGCCTTTAAATCATTTCGCTCCAAGCAAGGCGGAAATGCTACAAGTACGCAGGAGGTTGCAGAGAGTGAAAGTGAGAGAAAAGACTGAGTATAGGGAGGATTGAGGAAAGGATAAAAGATGAACGGGATTCAAGAAGATAGAAGATGGCGATTGATGTTGCCTTTAAATCATTTCGCTCCAAGCAAGGCGGAAATGCTACAAGTACGCAGGAGGTTGCAGAGAGTGAAAGTGAGAGAAAAGACTGAGTATAGGGAGGATTGAGGAAAGGATAAAAGATGAACGGGATTCAAGAAGATAGAAGATGGCGATTGATGTTGCCTTTAAATCATTTCGCTCCAAGCAAGGCGGAAATGCTACAAGTACGCAGGAGGTTAAAGAGAGTGAAAGTGAGTGAAAAGACTGAGTATAGGGAGGATTGAGGAAAGGATAAAAGATGAACGGGATTCAAGAAGATAGAAGATGGCGATTGATGTTGCCTTTAAATCATTTCGCTCCAAGCAAGGCGGAAATGCTACAAGTACGCAGGAGGTTGCAGAGAGTGAAAGTGAGAGAAAAGACTGAGTATAGGGAGGATTGAGGAAAGGATAAAAGATGAACGGGATTCAAGAAGATAGAAGATGGCGATTGATGTTGCCTTTAAATCATTTCGCTCCAAGCAAGGCGGAAATGCTACAAGTACGCAGGAGGTTAAAGAGAGTGAAAGTGAGAGAAAAGACTGAGTATAGGGAGGATTGAGGAAAGGATAAAAGATGAACGGGATTCAAGAAGATAGAAGATGGCGATTGATGTTGCCTTTAAATCATTTCGCTCCAAGCAAGGCGGAAATGCTACAAGTACGCAGGAGGTTGCAGAGAGTGAAAGTGAGAGAAAAGACTGAGTATAGGGAGGATTGAGGAAAGGATAAAAGATGAACGGGATTCAAGAAGATAGAAGATGGCGATTGATGTTGCCTTTAAATCATTTCGCTCCAAGCAAGGCGGAAATGCTACAAGTACGCAGGAGGTTGCAGAGAGTGAAAGTGAGTGAAAAGACTGAGTATAGGGAGGATTGAGGAAAGGATAAAAGATGAACGGGATTCAAGAAGATAGAAGATGGCGATTGATGTTGCCTTTAAATCATTTCGCTCCAAGCAAGGCGGAAATGCTACAAGTACGCAGGAGGTTGCAGAGAGTGAAAGTGAGTGAAAAGACTGAGTATAGGGAGGATTGAGGAAAGGATAAAAGATGAACGGGATTCAAGAAGATAGAAGATGGCGATTGATGTTGCCTTTAAATCATTTCGCTCCAAGCAAGGCGGAAATGCTACAAGTACGCAGGAGGTTGCAGAGAGTGAAAGTGAGTGAAAAGACTGAGTATAGGGAGGATTGAGGAAAGGATAAAAGATGAACGGGATTCAAGAAGATAGAAGATGGCGATTGATGTTGCCTTTAAATCATTTCGCTCCAAGCAAGGCGGAAATGCTACAAGTACGCAGGAGGTTGCAGAGAGTGAAAGTGAGTGAAAAGACTGAGTATAGGGAGGATTGAGGAAAGGATAAAAGATGAACGGGATTCAAGAAGATAGAAGATGGCGATTGATGTTGCCTTTAAATCATTTCGCTCCAAGCAAGGCGGAAATGCTACAAGTACGCAGGAGGTTGCAGAGAGTGAAAGTGAGAGAAAAGACTGAGTATAGGGAGGATTGAGGAAAGGATAAAAGATGAACGGGATTCAAGAAGATAGAAGATGGCGATTGATGTTGCCTTTAAATCATTTCGCTCCAAGCAAGGCGGAAATGCTACAAGTACGCAGGAGGTTGCAGAGAGTGAAAGTGAGAGAAAAGACTGAGTATAGGGAGGATTGAGGAAAGGATAAAAGATGAACGGGATTCAAGAAGATAGAAGATGGCGATTGATGTTGCCTTTAAATCATTTCGCTCCAAGCAAGGCGGAAATGCTACAAGTACGCAGGAGGTTGCAGAGAGTGAAAGTGAGAGAAAAGACTGAGTATAGGGAGGATTGAGGAAAGGATAAAAGATGAACGGGATTCAAGAAGATAGAAGATGGCGATTGATGTTGCCTTTAAATCATTTCGCTCCAAGCAAGGCGGAAATGCTACAAGTACGCAGGAGGTTGCAGAGAGTGAAAGTGAGAGAAAAGACTGAGTATAGGGAGGATTGAGGAAAGGATAAAAGATGAACGGGATTCAAGAAGATAGAAGATGGCGATTGATGTTGCCTTTAAATCATTTCGCTCCAAGCAAGGCGGAAATGCTACAAGTACGCAGGAGGTTGCAGAGAGTGAAAGTGAGAGAAAAGACTGAGTATAGGGAGGATTGAGGAAAGGATAAAAGATGAACGGGATTCAAGAAGATAGAAGATGGCGATTGATGTTGCCTTTAAATCATTTCGCTCCAAGCAAGGCGGAAATGCTACAAGTACGCAGGAGGTTGCAGAGAGTGAAAGTGAGAGAAAAGACTGAGTATAGGGAGGATTGAGGAAAGGATAAAAGATGAACGGGATTCAAGAAGATAGAAGATGGCGATTGATGTTGCCTTTAAATCATTTCGCTCCAAGCAAGGCGGAAATGCTACAAGTACGCAGGAGGTTGCAGAGAGTGAAAGTGAGAGAAAAGACTGAGTATAGGGAGGATTGAGGAAAGGATAAAAGATGAACGGGATTCAAGAAGATAGAAGATGGCGATTGATGTTGCCTTTAAATCATTTCGCTCCAAGCAAGGCGGAAATGCTACAAGTACGCAGGAGGTTAAAGAGAGTGAAAGTGAGAGAAAAGACTGAGTATAGGGAGGATTGAGGAAAGGATAAAAGATGAACGGGATTCAAGAAGATAGAAGATGGCGATTGATGTTGCCTTTAAATCATTTCGCTCCAAGCAAGGCGGAAATGCTACAAGTACGCAGGAGGTTAAAGAGAGTGAAAGTGAGAGAAAAGACTGAGTATAGGGAGGATTGAGGAAAGGATAAAAGATGAACGGGATTCAAGAAGATAGAAGATGGCGATTGATGTTGCCTTTAAATCATTTCGCTCCAAGCAAGGCGGAAATGCTACAAGTACGCAGGAGGTTAAAGAGAGTGAAAGTGAGAGAAAAGACTGAGTATAGGGAGGATTGAGGAAAGGATAAAAGATGAACGGGATTCAAGAAGATAGAAGATGGCGATTGATGTTGCCTTTAAATCATTTCGCTCCAAGCAAGGCGGAAATGCTACAAGTACGCAGGAGGTTGCAGAGAGTGAAAGTGAGAGAAAAGACTGAGTATAGGGAGGATTGAGGAAAGGATAAAAGATGAACGGGATTCAAGAAGATAGAAGATGGCGATTGATGTTGCCTTTAAATCATTTCGCTCCAAGCAAGGCGGAAATGCTACAAGTACGCAGGAGGTTGCAGAGAGTGAAAGTGAGAGAAAAGACTGAGTATAGGGAGGATTGAGGAAAGGATAAAAGATGAACGGGATTCAAGAAGATAGAAGATGGCGATTGATGTTGCCTTTAAATCATTTCGCTCCAAGCAAGGCGGAAATGCTACAAGTACGCAGGAGGTTGCAGAGAGTGAAAGTGAGAGAAAAGACTGAGTATAGGGAGGATTGAGGAAAGGATAAAAGATGAACGGGATTCAAGAAGATAGAAGATGGCGATTGATGTTGCCTTTAAATCATTTCGCTCCAAGCAAGGCGGAAATGCTACAAGTACGCAGGAGGTTGCAGAGAGTGAAAGTGAGAGAAAAGACTGAGTATAGGGAGGATTGAGGAAAGGATAAAAGATGAACGGGATTCAAGAAGATAGAAGATGGCGATTGATGTTGCCTTTAAATCATTTCGCTCCAAGCAAGGCGGAAATGCTACAAGTACGCAGGAGGTTGCAGAGAGTGAAAGTGATAGAAAAGACTGAGTATAGGGAGGATTGAGGAAAGGATAAAAGATGAACGGGATTCAAGAAGATAGAAGATGGCGATTGATGTTGCCTTTAAATCATTTCGCTCCAAGCAAGGCGGAAATGCTACAAGTACGCAGGAGGTTGCAGAGAGTGAAAGTGATAGAAAAGACTGAGTATAGGGAGGATTGAGGAAAGGATAAAAGATGAACGGGATTCAAGAAGATAGAAGATGGCGATTGATGTTGCCTTTAAATCATTTCGCTCCAAGCAAGGCGGAAATGCTACAAGTACGCAGGAGGTTGCAGAGAGTGAAAGTGATAGAAAAGACTGAGTATAGGGAGGATTGAGGAAAGGATAAAAGATGAACGGGATTCAAGAAGATAGAAGATGGCGATTGATGTTGCCTTTAAATCATTTCGCTCCAAGCAAGGCGGAAATGCTACAAGTACGCAGGAGGTTGCAGAGAGTGAAAGTGATAGAAAAGACTGAGTATAGGGAGGATTGAGGAAAGGATAAAAGATGAACGGGATTCAAGAAGATAGAAGATGGCGATTGATGTTGCCTTTAAATCATTTCGCTCCAAGCAAGGCGGAAATGCTACAAGTACGCAGGAGGTTGCAGAGAGTGAAAGTGATAGAAAAGACTGAGTATAGGGAGGATTGAGGAAAGGATAAAAGATGAACGGGATTCAAGAAGATAGAAGATGGCGATTGATGTTGCCTTTAAATCATTTCGCTCCAAGCAAGGCGGAAATGCTACAAGTACGCAGGAGGTTGCAGAGAGTGAAAGTGAGAGAAAAGACTGAGTATAGGGAGGATTGAGGAAAGGATAAAAGATGAACGGGATTCAAGAAGATAGAAGATGGCGATTGATGTTGCCTTTAAATCATTTCGCTCCAAGCAAGGCGGAAATGCTACAAGTACGCAGGAGGTTGCAGAGAGTGAAAGTGAGAGAAAAGACTGAGTATAGGGAGGATTGAGGAAAGGATAAAAGATGAACGGGATTCAAGAAGATAGAAGATGGCGATTGATGTTGCCTTTAAATCATTTCGCTCCAAGCAAGGCGGAAATGCTACAAGTACGCAGGAGGTTGCAGAGAGTGAAAGTGAGAGAAAAGACTGAGTATAGGGAGGATTGAGGAAAGGATAAAAGATGAACGGGATTCAAGAAGATAGAAGATGGCGATTGATGTTGCCTTTAAATCATTTCGCTCCAAGCAAGGCGGAAATGCTACAAGTACGCAGGAGGTTGCAGAGAGTGAAAGTGATAGAAAAGACTGAGTATAGGGAGGATTGAGGAAAGGATAAAAGATGAACGGGATTCAAGAAGATAGAAGATGGCGATTGATGTTGCCTTTAAATCATTTCGCTCCAAGCAAGGCGGAAATGCTACAAGTACGCAGGAGGTTGCAGAGAGTGAAAGTGAGAGAAAAGACTGAGTATAGGGAGGATTGAGGAAAGGATAAAAGATGAACGGGATTCAAGAAGATAGAAGATGGCGATTGATGTTGCCTTTAAATCATTTCGCTCCAAGCAAGGCGGAAATGCTACAAGTACGCAGGAGGTTAAAGAGAGTGAAAGTGAGAGAAAAGACTGAGTATAGGGAGGATTGAGGAAAGGATAAAAGATGAACGGGATTCAAGAAGATAGAAGATGGCGATTGATGTTGCCTTTAAATCATTTCGCTCCAAGCAAGGCGGAAATGCTACAAGTACGCAGGAGGTTAGCAGAGAGTGAAAGTGAGAGAAAAGACTGAGTATAGGGAGGATTGAGGAAAGGATAAAAGATGAACGGGATTCAAGAAGATAGAAGATGGCGATTGATGTTGCCTTTAAATCATTTCGCTCCAAGCAAGGCGGAAATGCTACAAGTACGCAGGAGGTTACAGAGAGTGAAAGTGAGAGAAAAGACTGAGTATAGGGAGGATTGAGGAAAGGATAAAAGATGAACGGGATTCAAGAAGATAGAAGATGGCGATTGATGTTGCCTTTAAATCATTTCGCTCCAAGCAAGGCGGAAATGCTACAAGTACGCAGGAGGTTGCAGAGAGTGAAAGTGAGAGAAAAGACTGAGTATAGGGAGGATTGAGGAAAGGATAAAAGATGAACGGGATTCAAGAAGATAGAAGATGGCGATTGATGTTGCCTTTAAATCATTTCGCTCCAAGCAAGGCGGAAATGCTACAAGTACGCAGGAGGTTGCAGAGAGTGAAAGTGAGAGAAAAGACTGAGTATAGGGAGGATTGAGGAAAGGATAAAAGATGAACGGGATTCAAGAAGATAGAAGATGGCGATTGATGTTGCCTTTAAATCATTTCGCTCCAAGCAAGGCGGAAATGCTACAAGTACGCAGGAGGTTGCAGAGAGTGAAAGTGAGAGAAAAGACTGAGTATAGGGAGGATTGAGGAAAGGATAAAAGATGAACGGGATTCAAGAAGATAGAAGATGGCGATTGATGTTGCCTTTAAATCATTTCGCTCCAAGCAAGGCGGAAATGCTACAAGTACGCAGGAGGTTGCAGAGAGTGAAAGTGAGAGAAAAGACTGAGTATAGGGAGGATTGAGGAAAGGATAAAAGATGAACGGGATTCAAGAAGATAGAAGATGGCGATTGATGTTGCCTTTAAATCATTTCGCTCCAAGCAAGGCGGAAATGCTACAAGTACGCAGGAGGTTGCAGAGAGTGAAAGTGAGAGAAAAGACTGAGTATAGGGAGGATTGAGGAAAGGATAAAAGATGAACGGGATTCAAGAAGATAGAAGATGGCGATTGATGTTGCCTTTAAATCATTTCGCTCCAAGCAAGGCGGAAATGCTACAAGTACGCAGGAGGTTAAAGAGAGTGAAAGTGAGAGAAAAGACTGAGTATAGGGAGGATTGAGGAAAGGATAAAAGATGAACGGGATTCAAGAAGATAGAAGATGGCGATTGATGTTGCCTTTAAATCATTTCGCTCCAAGCAAGGCGGAAATGCTACAAGTACGCAGGAGGTTACAGAGAGTGAAAGTGAGAGAAAAGACTGAGTATAGGGAGGATTGAGGAAAGGATAAAAGATGAACGGGATTCAAGAAGATAGAAGATGGCGATTGATGTTGCCTTTAAATCATTTCGCTCCAAGCAAGGCGGAAATGCTACAAGTACGCAGGAGGTTAAAGAGAGTGAAAGTGAGAGAAAAGACTGAGTATAGGGAGGATTGAGGAAAGGATAAAAGATGAACGGGATTCAAGAAGATAGAAGATGGCGATTGATGTTGCCTTTAAATCATTTCGCTCCAAGCAAGGCGGAAATGCTACAAGTACGCAGGAGGTTAAAGAGAGTGAAAGTGAGAGAAAAGACTGAGTATAGGGAGGATTGAGGAAAGGATAAAAGATGAACGGGATTCAAGAAGATAGAAGATGGCGATTGATGTTGCCTTTAAATCATTTCGCTCCAAGCAAGGCGGAAATGCTACAAGTACGCAGGAGGTTGCAGAGAGTGAAAGTGAGAGAAAAGACTGAGTATAGGGAGGATTGAGGAAAGGATAAAAGATGAACGGGATTCAAGAAGATAGAAGATGGCGATTGATGTTGCCTTTAAATCATTTCGCTCCAAGCAAGGCGGAAATGCTACAAGTACGCAGGAGGTTGCAGAGAGTGAAAGTGATAGAAAAGACTGAGTATAGGGAGGATTGAGGAAAGGATAAAAGATGAACGGGATTCAAGAAGATAGAAGATGGCGATTGATGTTGCCTTTAAATCATTTCGCTCCAAGCAAGGCGGAAATGCTACAAGTACGCAGGAGGTTGCAGAGAGTGAAAGTGAGAGAAAAGACTGAGTATAGGGAGGATTGAGGAAAGGATAAAAGATGAACGGGATTCAAGAAGATAGAAGATGGCGATTGATGTTGCCTTTAAATCATTTCGCTCCAAGCAAGGCGGAAATGCTACAAGTACGCAGGAGGTTGCAGAGAGTGAAAGTGATAGAAAAGACTGAGTATAGGGAGGATTGAGGAAAGGATAAAAGATGAACGGGATTCAAGAAGATAGAAGATGGCGATTGATGTTGCCTTTAAATCATTTCGCTCCAAGCAAGGCGGAAATGCTACAAGTACGCAGGAGGTTGCAGAGAGTGAAAGTGAGAGAAAAGACTGAGTATAGGAGGATTGAGGAAAGGATAAAAGATGAACGGGATTCAAGAAGATAGAAGATGGCGATTGATGTTGCCTTTAAATCATTTCGCTCCAAGCAAGGCGGAAATGCTACAAGTACGCAGGAGGTTGCAGAGAGTGAAAGTGATAGAAAAGACTGAGTATAGGGAGGATTGAGGAAAGGATAAAAGATGAACGGGATTCAAGAAGATAGAAGATGGCGATTGATGTTGCCTTTAAATCATTTCGCTCCAAGCAAGGCGGAAATGCTACAAGTACGCAGGAGGTTGCAGAGAGTGAAAGTGAGAGAAAAGACTGAGTATAGGGAGGATTGAGGAAAGGATAAAAGATGAACGGGATTCAAGAAGATAGAAGATGGCGATTGATGTTGCCTTTAAATCATTTCGCTCCAAGCAAGGCGGAAATGCTACAAGTACGCAGGAGGTTGAAGAGAGTGAAAGTGAGAGAAAAGACTGAGTATAGGGAGGATTGAGGAAAGGATAAAAGATGAACGGGATTCAAGAAGATAGAAGATGGCGATTTGATGTTGCCTTTAAATCATTTCGCTTCAAAGCAAGGCGAAATGCTACAAGTACGCAGGAGGTTACAGAGAGTGAAGTGAGAGAAAGAAGTGATCGCAGGGAGGATTGAGGAAAGGATAAAAGATGAACGGGATTCAAGAAGATAGAAGATGGCGATTGATGTTGCCTTTAAATCATTTCGCTCCAAGCAAGGCGGAAATGCTACAAGTACGCAGGAGGTTGCAGAGAGTGAAAGTGATAGAAAAGACTGAGTATAGGGAGGATTGAGGAAAGGATAAAAGATGAACGGGATTCAAGAAGATAGAAGAGGGCGATTGATGTTGCCTTTAAATCATTTCGCTCCAAGCAAGGCGGAAATGCTACAAGTACGCAGGAGGTTAAAGAGAGTGAAAGTGATAGAAAAGACTGAGTATAGGGAGGATTGAGGAAAGGATAAAAGATGAACGGGATTCAAGAAGATAGAAGAGGGCGATTGATGTTGCCTTTAAATCATTTCGCTCCAAGCAAGGCGGAAATGCTACAAGTACGCAGGAGGTTGCAGAGAGTGAAAGTGATAGAAAAGACTGAGTATAGGGAGGATTGAGGAAAGGATAAAAGATGAACGGGATTCAAGAAGATAGAAGATGGCGATTGATGTTGCCTTTAAATCATTTCGCTCCAAGCAAGGCGGAAATGCTACAAGTACGCAGGAGGTTAAAGAGAGTGAAAATGAGAGAAAAGACTGAGTATAGGGAGGATTGAGGAAAGGATAAAAGATGAACGGGATTCAAGAAGATAGAAGAGGGCGATTGATGTTGCCTTTAAATCATTTCGCTCCAAGCAAGGCGGAAATGCTACAAGTACGCAGGAGGTTGCAGAGAGTGAAAGTGATAGAAAAGACTGAGTATAGGGAGGATTGAGGAAAGGATAAAAGATGAACGGGATTCAAGAAGATAGAAGATGGCGATTGATGTTGCCTTTAAATCATTTCGCTCCAAGCAAGGCGGAAATGCTACAAGTACGCAGGAGGTTGCAGAGAGTGAAAGTGAGAGAAAAGACTGAGTATAGGGAGGATTGAGGAAAGGATAAAAGATGAACGGGATTCAAGAAGATAGAAGATGGCGATTGATGTTGCCTTTAAATCATTTCGCTCCAAGCAAGGCGGAAATGCTACAAGTACGCAGGAGGTTGCAGAGAGTGAAAGTGAGAGAAAAGACTGAGTATAGGGAGGATTGAGGAAAGGATAAAAGATGAACGGGATTCAAGAAGATAGAAGATGGCGATTGATGTTGCCTTTAAATCATTTCGCTCCAAGCAAGGCGGAAATGCTACAAGTACGCAGGAGGTTGCAGAGAGTGAAAGTGAGAGAAAAGACTGAGTATAGGGAGGATTGAGGAAAGGATAAAAGATGAACGGGATTCAAGAAGATAGAAGATGGCGATTGATGTTGCCTTTAAATCATTTCGCTCCAAGCAAGGCGGAAATGCTACAAGTACGCAGGAGGTTGCAGAGAGTGAAAGTGAGAGAAAAGACTGAGTATAGGGAGGATTGAGGAAAGGATAAAAGATGAACGGGATTCAAGAAGATAGAAGATGGCGATTGATGTTGCCTTTAAATCATTTCGCTCCAAGCAAGGCGGAAATGCTACAAGTACGCAGGAGGTTGCAGAGAGTGAAAGTGAGAGAAAAGACTGAGTATAGGGAGGATTGAGGAAAGGATAAAAGATGAACGGGATTCAAGAAGATAGAAGATGGCGATTGATGTTGCCTTTAAATCATTTCGCTCCAAGCAAGGCGGAAATGCTACAAGTACGCAGGAGGTTGCAGAGAGTGAAAGTGAGAGAAAAG
>OZ038515.1:47977590-48002590 GCA_964036315.1 Acanthosepion esculentum
GGAGGATTGAGGAAAGGATAAAAGATGAACGGGATTCAAGAAGATAGAAGATGGCGATTGATGTTGCCTTTAAATCATTTCGCTCCAAGCAAGGCGGAAATGCTACAAGTACGCAGGAGGTTGCAGAGAGTGAAAGTGAGAGAAAAGACTGAGTATAGGGAGGATTGAGGAAAGGATAAAAGATGAACGGGATTCAAGAAGATAGAAGATGGCGATTGATGTTGCCTTTAAATCATTTCGCTCCAAGCAAGGCGGAAATGCTACAAGTACGCAGGAGGTTGCAGAGAGTGAAAGTGAGAGAAAAGACTGAGTATAGGGAGGATTGAGGAAAGGATAAAAGATGAACGGGATTCAAGAAGATAGAAGATGGCGATTGATGTTGCCTTTAAATCATTTCGCTCCAAGCAAGGCGGAAATGCTACAAGTACGCAGGAGGTTGCAGAGAGTGAAAGTGAGAGAAAAGACTGAGTATAGGGAGGATTGAGGAAAGGATAAAAGATGAACGGGATTCAAGAAGATAGAAGATGGCGATTGATGTTGCCTTTAAATCATTTCGCTCCAAGCAAGGCGGAAATGCTACAAGTACGCAGGAGGTTAAAGAGAGTGAAAGTGAGAGAAAAGACTGAGTATAGGGAGGATTGAGGAAAGGATAAAAGATGAACGGGATTCAAGAAGATAGAAGATGGCGATTGATGTTGCCTTTAAATCATTTCGCTCCAAGCAAGGCGGAAATGCTACAAGTACGCAGGAGGTTGCAGAGAGTGAAAGTGAGAGAAAAGACTGAGTATAGGGAGGATTGAGGAAAGGATAAAAGATGAACGGGATTCAAGAAGATAGAAGATGGCGATTGATGTTGCCTTTAAATCATTTCGCTCCAAGCAAGGCGGAAATGCTACAAGTACGCAGGAGGTTAAAGAGAGTGAAAGTGAGAGAAAAGACTGAGTATAGGGAGGATTGAGGAAAGGATAAAAGATGAACGGGATTCAAGAAGATAGAAGATGGCGATTGATGTTGCCTTTAAATCATTTCGCTCCAAGCAAGGCGGAAATGCTACAAGTACGCAGGAGGTTGCAGAGAGTGAAAGTGAGAGAAAAGACTGAGTATAGGGAGGATTGAGGAAAGGATAAAAGATGAACGGGATTCAAGAAGATAGAAGATGGCGATTGATGTTGCCTTTAAATCATTTCGCTCCAAGCAAGGCGGAAATGCTACAAGTACGCAGGAGGTTGCAGAGAGTGAAAGTGAGAGAAAAGACTGAGTATAGGGAGGATTGAGGAAAGGATAAAAGATGAACGGGATTCAAGAAGATAGAAGATGGCGATTGATGTTGCCTTTAAATCATTTCGCTCCAAGCAAGGCGGAAATGCTACAAGTACGCAGGAGGTTAAAGAGAGTGAAAGTGAGAGAAAAGACTGAGTATAGGGAGGATTGAGGAAAGGATAAAAGATGAACGGGATTCAAGAAGATAGAAGATGGCGATTGATGTTGCCTTTAAATCATTTCGCTCCAAGCAAGGCGGAAATGCTACAAGTACGCAGGAGGTTACAGAGAGTGAAAGTGAGAGAAAAGACTGAGTATAGGGAGGATTGAGGAAAGGATAAAAGATGAACGGGATTCAAGAAGATAGAAGATGGCGATTGATGTTGCCTTTAAATCATTTCGCTCCAAGCAAGGCGGAAATGCTACAAGTACGCAGGAGGTTAAAGAGAGTGAAAGTGAGAGAAAAGACTGAGTATAGGGAGGATTGAGGAAAGGATAAAAGATGAACGGGATTCAAGAAGATAGAAGATGGCGATTGATGTTGCCTTTAAATCATTTCGCTCCAAGCAAGGCGGAAATGCTACAAGTACGCAGGAGGTTGCAGAGAGTGAAAGTGAGAGAAAAGACTGAGTATAGGGAGGATTGAGGAAAGGATAAAAGATGAACGGGATTCAAGAAGATAGAAGATGGCGATTGATGTTGCCTTTAAATCATTTCGCTCCAAGCAAGGCGGAAATGCTACAAGTACGCAGGAGGTTAAAGAGAGTGAAAGTGAGAGAAAAGACTGAGTATAGGGAGGATTGAGGAAAGGATAAAAGATGAACGGGATTCAAGAAGATAGAAGATGGCGATTGATGTTGCCTTTAAATCATTTCGCTCCAAGCAAGGCGGAAATGCTACAAGTACGCAGGAGGTTGCAGAGAGTGAAAGTGAGAGAAAAGACTGAGTATAGGGAGGATTGAGGAAAGGATAAAAGATGAACGGGATTCAAGAAGATAGAAGATGGCGATTGATGTTGCCTTTAAATCATTTCGCTCCAAGCAAGGCGGAAATGCTACAAGTACGCAGGAGGTTGCAGAGAGTGAAAGTGATAGAAAAGACTGAGTATAGGGAGGATTGAGGAAAGGATAAAAGATGAACGGGATTCAAGAAGATAGAAGATGGCGATTGATGTTGCCTTTAAATCATTTCGCTCCAAGCAAGGCGGAAATGCTACAAGTACGCAGGAGGTTGCAGAGAGTGAAAGTGATAGAAAAGACTGAGTATAGGGAGGATTGAGGAAAGGATAAAAGATGAACGGGATTCAAGAAGATAGAAGATGGCGATTGATGTTGCCTTTAAATCATTTCGCTCCAAGCAAGGCGGAAATGCTACAAGTACGCAGGAGGTTGCAGAGAGTGAAAGTGAGAGAAAAGACTGAGTATAGGGAGGATTGAGGAAAGGATAAAAGATGAACGGGATTCAAGAAGATAGAAGATGGCGATTGATGTTGCCTTTAAATCATTTCGCTCCAAGCAAGGCGGAAATGCTACAAGTACGCAGGAGGTTGCAGAGAGTGAAAGTGATAGAAAAGACTGAGTATAGGGAGGATTGAGGAAAGGATAAAAGATGAACGGGATTCAAGAAGATAGAAGATGGCGATTGATGTTGCCTTTAAATCATTTCGCTCCAAGCAAGGCGGAAATGCTACAAGTACGCAGGAGGTTGCAGAGAGTGAAAGTGAGAGAAAAGACTGAGTATAGGGAGGATTGAGGAAAGGATAAAAGATGAACGGGATTCAAGAAGATAGAAGATGGCGATTGATGTTGCCTTTAAATCATTTCGCTCCAAGCAAGGCGGAAATGCTACAAGTACGCAGGAGGTTGCAGAGAGTGAAAGTGAGAGAAAATACTGAGTATAGGGAGGATTGAGGAAAGGATAAAAGATGAACGGGATTCAAGAAGATAGAAGATGGCGATTGATGTTGCCTTTAAATCATTTCGCTCCAAGCAAGGCGGAAATGCTACAAGTACGCAGGAGGTTGCAGAGAGTGAAAGTGAGAGAAAAGACTGAGTATAGGGAGGATTGAGGAAAGGATAAAAGATGAACGGGATTCAAGAAGATAGAAGAGGGCGATTGATGTTGCCTTTAAATCATTTCGCTCCAAGCAAGGCGGAAATGCTACAAGTACGCAGGAGGTTGCAGAGAGTGAAAGTGATAGAAAAGACTGAGTATAGGGAGGATTGAGGAAAGGATAAAAGATGAACGGGATTCAAGAAGATAGAAGATGGCGATTGATGTTGCCTTTAAATCATTTCGCTCCAAGCAAGGCGGAAATGCTACAAGTACGCAGGAGGTTGCAGAGAGTGAAAGTGATAGAAAAGACTGAGTATAGGGAGGATTGAGGAAAGGATAAAAGATGAACGGGATTCAAGAAGATAGAAGATGGCGATTGATGTTGCCTTTAAATCATTTCGCTCCAAGCAAGGCGGAAATGCTACAAGTACGCAGGAGGTTAAAGAGAGTGAAAGTGATAGAAAAGACTGAGTATAGGGAGGATTGAGGAAAGGATAAAAGATGAACGGGATTCAAGAAGATAGAAGATGGCGATTGATGTTGCCTTTAAATCATTTCGCTCCAAGCAAGGCGGAAATGCTACAAGTACGCAGGAGGTTGCAGAGAGTGAAAATGATAGAAAAGACTGAGTATAGGGAGGATTGAGGAAAGGATAAAAGATGAACGGGATTCAAGAAGATAGAAGATGGCGATTGATGTTGCCTTTAAATCATTTCGCTCCAAGCAAGGCGGAAATGCTACAAGTACGCAGGAGGTTAAAGAGAGTGAAAGTGATAGAAAAGACTGAGTATAGGGAGGATTGAGGAAAGGATAAAAGATGAACGGGATTCAAGAAGATAGAAGATGGCGATTGATGTTGCCTTTAAATCATTTCGCTCCAAGCAAGGCGGAAATGCTACAAGTACGCAGGAGGTTAAAGAGAGTGAAAGTGATAGAAAAGACTGAGTATAGGGAGGATTGAGGAAAGGATAAAAGATGAACGGGATTCAAGAAGATAGAAGATGGCGATTGATGTTGCCTTTAAATCATTTCGCTCCAAGCAAGGCGGAAATGCTACAAGTACGCAGGAGGTTGCAGAGAGTGAAAGTGAGAGAAAAGACTGAGTATAGGGAGGATTGAGGAAAGGATAAAAGATGAACGGGATTCAAGAAGATAGAAGATGGCGATTGATGTTGCCTTTAAATCATTTCGCTCCAAGCAAGGCGGAAATGCTACAAGTACGCAGGAGGTTGCAGAGAGTGAAAGTGATAGAAAAGACTGAGTATAGGGAGGATTGAGGAAAGGATAAAAGATGAACGGGATTCAAGAAGATAGAAGATGGCGATTGATGTTGCCTTTAAATCATTTCGCTCCAAGCAAGGCGGAAATGCTACAAGTACGCAGGAGGTTGCAGAGAGTGAAAGTGAGAGAAAAGACTGAGTATAGGGAGGATTGAGGAAAGGATAAAAGATGAACGGGATTCAAGAAGATAGAAGATGGCGATTGATGTTGCCTTTAAATCATTTCGCTCCAAGCAAGGCGGAAATGCTACAAGTACGCAGGAGGTTAAAGAGAGTGAAAGTGAGAGAAAAGACTGAGTATAGGGAGGATTGAGGAAAGGATAAAAGATGAACGGGATTCAAGAAGATAGAAGAGGGCGATTGATGTTGCCTTTAAATCATTTCGCTCCAAGCAAGGCGGAAATGCTACAAGTACGCAGGAGGTTGCAGAGAGTGAAAGTGATAGAAAAGACTGAGTATAGGGAGGATTGAGGAAAGGATAAAAGATGAACGGGATTCAAGAAGATAGAAGATGGCGATTGATGTTGCCTTTAAATCATTTCGCTCCAAGCAAGGCGGAAATGCTACAAGTACGCAGGAGGTTGCAGAGAGTGAAAGTGAGAGAAAAGACTGAGTATAGGGAGGATTGAGGAAAGGATAAAAGATGAACGGGATTCAAGAAGATAGAAGATGGCGATTGATGTTGCCTTTAAATCATTTCGCTCCAAGCAAGGCGGAAATGCTACAAGTACGCAGGAGGTTGCAGAGAGTGAAAATGAGAGAAAAGACTGAGTATAGGGAGGATTGAGGAAAGGATAAAAGATGAACGGGATTCAAGAAGATAGAAGATGGCGATTGATGTTGCCTTTAAATCATTTCGCTCCAAGCAAGGCGGAAATGCTACAAGTACGCAGGAGGTTAAAGAGAGTGAAAGTGAGAGAAAAGACTGAGTATAGGGAGGATTGAGGAAAGGATAAAAGATGAACGGGATTCAAGAAGATAGAAGATGGCGATTGATGTTGCCTTTAAATCATTTCGCTCCAAGCAAGGCGGAAATGCTACAAGTACGCAGGAGGTTGCAGAGAGTGAAAGTGAGAGAAAAGACTGAGTATAGGGAGGATTGAGGAAAGGATAAAAGATGAACGGGATTCAAGAAGATAGAAGATGGCGATTGATGTTGCCTTTAAATCATTTCGCTCCAAGCAAGGCGGAAATGCTACAAGTACGCAGGAGGTTGCAGAGAGTGAAAGTGAGAGAAAAGACTGAGTATAGGGAGGATTGAGGAAAGGATAAAAGATGAACGGGATTCAAGAAGATAGAAGATGGCGATTGATGTTGCCTTTAAATCATTTCGCTCCAAGCAAGGCGGAAATGCTACAAGTACGCAGGAGGTTGCAGAGAGTGAAAGTGAGAGAAAAGACTGAGTATAGGGAGGATTGAGGAAAGGATAAAAGATGAACGGGATTCAAGAAGATAGAAGATGGCGATTGATGTTGCCTTTAAATCATTTCGCTCCAAGCAAGGCGGAAATGCTACAAGTACGCAGGAGGTTGCAGAGAGTGAAAGTGAGAGAAAAGACTGAGTATAGGGAGGATTGAGGAAAGGATAAAAGATGAACGGGATTCAAGAAGATAGAAGATGGCGATTGATGTTGCCTTTAAATCATTTCGCTCCAAGCAAGGCGGAAATGCTACAAGTACGCAGGAGGTTGCAGAGAGTGAAAGTGATAGAAAAGACTGAGTATAGGGAGGATTGAGGAAAGGATAAAAGATGAACGGGATTCAAGAAGATAGAAGATGGCGATTGATGTTGCCTTTAAATCATTTCGCTCCAAGCAAGGCGGAAATGCTACAAGTACGCAGGAGGTTGCAGAGAGTGAAAGTGAGAGAAAAGACTGAGTATAGGGAGGATTGAGGAAAGGATAAAAGATGAACGGGATTCAAGAAGATAGAAGATGGCGATTGATGTTGCCTTTAAATCATTTCGCTCCAAGCAAGGCGGAAATGCTACAAGTACGCAGGAGGTTGCAGAGAGTGAAAGTGAGAGAAAAGACTGAGTATAGGGAGGATTGAGGAAAGGATAAAAGATGAACGGGATTCAAGAAGATAGAAGATGGCGATTGATGTTGCCTTTAAATCATTTCGCTCCAAGCAAGGCGGAAATGCTACAAGTACGCAGGAGGTTGCAGAGAGTGAAAGTGAGAGAAAAGACTGAGTATAGGGAGGATTGAGGAAAGGATAAAAGATGAACGGGATTCAAGAAGATAGAAGATGGCGATTGATGTTGCCTTTAAATCATTTCGCTCCAAGCAAGGCGGAAATGCTACAAGTACGCAGGAGGTTGCAGAGAGTGAAAGTGAGAGAAAAGACTGAGTATAGGGAGGATTGAGGAAAGGATAAAAGATGAACGGGATTCAAGAAGATAGAAGATGGCGATTGATGTTGCCTTTAAATCATTTCGCTCCAAGCAAGGCGGAAATGCTACAAGTACGCAGGAGGTTGCAGAGAGTGAAAATGAGAGAAAAGACTGAGTATAGGGAGGATTGAGGAAAGGATAAAAGATGAACGGGATTCAAGAAGATAGAAGATGGCGATTGATGTTGCCTTTAAATCATTTCGCTCCAAGCAAGGCGGAAATGCTACAAGTACGCAGGAGGTTAAAGAGAGTGAAAGTGAGAGAAAAGACTGAGTATAGGGAGGATTGAGGAAAGGATAAAAGATGAACGGGATTCAAGAAGATAGAAGATGGCGATTGATGTTGCCTTTAAATCATTTCGCTCCAAGCAAGGCGGAAATGCTACAAGTACGCAGGAGGTTGCAGAGAGTGAAAGTGAGAGAAAAGACTGAGTATAGGGAGGATTGAGGAAAGGATAAAAGATGAACGGGATTCAAGAAGATAGAAGATGGCGATTGATGTTGCCTTTAAATCATTTCGCTCCAAGCAAGGCGGAAATGCTACAAGTACGCAGGAGGTTGCAGAGAGTGAAAATGAGAGAAAAGACTGAGTATAGGGAGGATTGAGGAAAGGATAAAAGATGAACGGGATTCAAGAAGATAGAAGATGGCGATTGATGTTGCCTTTAAATCATTTCGCTCCAAGCAAGGCGGAAATGCTACAAGTACGCAGGAGGTTGCAGAGAGTGAAAATGAGAGAAAAGACTGAGTATAGGGAGGATTGAGGAAAGGATAAAAGATGAACGGGATTCAAGAAGATAGAAGATGGCGATTGATGTTGCCTTTAAATCATTTCGCTCCAAGCAAGGCGGAAATGCTACAAGTACGCAGGAGGTTGCAGAGAGTGAAAATGAGAGAAAAGACTGAGTATAGGGAGGATTGAGGAAAGGATAAAAGATGAACGGGATTCAAGAAGATAGAAGATGGCGATTGATGTTGCCTTTAAATCATTTCGCTCCAAGCAAGGCGGAAATGCTACAAGTACGCAGGAGGTTAAAGAGAGTGAAAGTGAGAGAAAATACTGAGTATAGGGAGGATTGAGGAAAGGATAAAAGATGAACGGGATTCAAGAAGATAGAAGATGGCGATTGATGTTGCCTTTAAATCATTTCGCTCCAAGCAAGGCGGAAATGCTACAAGTACGCAGGAGGTTAAAGAGAGTGAAAGTGAGAGAAAATACTGAGTATAGGGAGGATTGAGGAAAGGATAAAAGATGAACGGGATTCAAGAAGATAGAAGATGGCGATTGATGTTGCCTTTAAATCATTTCGCTCCAAGCAAGGCGGAAATGCTACAAGTACGCAGGAGGTTGCAGAGAGTGAAAGTGATAGAAAAGACTGAGTATAGGGAGGATTGAGGAAAGGATAAAAGATGAACGGGATTCAAGAAGATAGAAGAGGGCGATTGATGTTGCCTTTAAATCATTTCGCTCCAAGCAAGGCGGAAATGCTACAAGTACGCAGGAGGTTAAAGAGAGTGAAAGTGATAGAAAAGACTGAGTATAGGGAGGATTGAGGAAAGGATAAAAGATGAACGGGATTCAAGAAGATAGAAGAGGGCGATTGATGTTGCCTTTAAATCATTTCGCTCCAAGCAAGGCGGAAATGCTACAAGTACGCAGGAGGTTGCAGAGAGTGAAAGTGATAGAAAAGACTGAGTATAGGGAGGATTGAGGAAAGGATAAAAGATGAACGGGATTCAAGAAGATAGAAGATGGCGATTGATGTTGCCTTTAAATCATTTCGCTCCAAGCAAGGCGGAAATGCTACAAGTACGCAGGAGGTTAAAGAGAGTGAAAATGAGAGAAAAGACTGAGTATAGGGAGGATTGAGGAAAGGATAAAAGATGAACGGGATTCAAGAAGATAGAAGAGGGCGATTGATGTTGCCTTTAAATCATTTCGCTCCAAGCAAGGCGGAAATGCTACAAGTACGCAGGAGGTTGCAGAGAGTGAAAGTGATAGAAAAGACTGAGTATAGGGAGGATTGAGGAAAGGATAAAAGATGAACGGGATTCAAGAAGATAGAAGATGGCGATTGATGTTGCCTTTAAATCATTTCGCTCCAAGCAAGGCGGAAATGCTACAAGTACGCAGGAGGTTGCAGAGAGTGAAAGTGAGAGAAAAGACTGAGTATAGGGAGGATTGAGGAAAGGATAAAAGATGAACGGGATTCAAGAAGATAGAAGATGGCGATTGATGTTGCCTTTAAATCATTTCGCTCCAAGCAAGGCGGAAATGCTACAAGTACGCAGGAGGTTGCAGAGAGTGAAAGTGAGAGAAAAGACTGAGTATAGGGAGGATTGAGGAAAGGATAAAAGATGAACGGGATTCAAGAAGATAGAAGATGGCGATTGATGTTGCCTTTAAATCATTTCGCTCCAAGCAAGGCGGAAATGCTACAAGTACGCAGGAGGTTGCAGAGAGTGAAAGTGATAGAAAAGACTGAGTATAGGGAGGATTGAGGAAAGGATAAAAGATGAACGGGATTCAAGAAGATAGAAGATGGCGATTGATGTTGCCTTTAAATCATTTCGCTCCAAGCAAGGCGGAAATGCTACAAGTACGCAGGAGGTTGCAGAGAGTGAAAGTGAGAGAAAAGACTGAGTATAGGGAGGATTGAGGAAAGGATAAAAGATGAACGGGATTCAAGAAGATAGAAGATGGCGATTGATGTTGCCTTTAAATCATTTCGCTCCAAGCAAGGCGGAAATGCTACAAGTACGCAGGAGGTTGCAGAGAGTGAAAGTGAGAGAAAAGACTGAGTATAGGGAGGATTGAGGAAAGGATAAAAGATGAACGGGATTCAAGAAGATAGAAGATGGCGATTGATGTTGCCTTTAAATCATTTCGCTCCAAGCAAGGCGGAAATGCTACAAGTACGCAGGAGGTTGCAGAGAGTGAAAGTGAGAGAAAAGACTGAGTATAGGGAGGATTGAGGAAAGGATAAAAGATGAACGGGATTCAAGAAGATAGAAGATGGCGATTGATGTTGCCTTTAAATCATTTCGCTCCAAGCAAGGCGGAAATGCTACAAGTACGCAGGAGGTTGCAGAGAGTGAAAGTGAGAGAAAAGACTGAGTATAGGGAGGATTGAGGAAAGGATAAAAGATGAACGGGATTCAAGAAGATAGAAGATGGCGATTGATGTTGCCTTTAAATCATTTCGCTCCAAGCAAGGCGGAAATGCTACAAGTACGCAGGAGGTTGCAGAGAGTGAAAGTGAGAGAAAAGACTGAGTATAGGGAGGATTGAGGAAAGGATAAAAGATGAACGGGATTCAAGAAGATAGAAGATGGCGATTGATGTTGCCTTTAAATCATTTCGCTCCAAGCAAGGCGGAAATGCTACAAGTACGCAGGAGGTTAAAGAGAGTGAAAATGAGAGAAAAGACTGAGTATAGGGAGGATTGAGGAAAGGATAAAAGATGAACGGGATTCAAGAAGATAGAAGAGGGCGATTGATGTTGCCTTTAAATCATTTCGCTCCAAGCAAGGCGGAAATGCTACAAGTACGCTGGAGGTTGCAGAGAGTGAAAGTGATAGAAAAGACTGAGTATAGGGAGGATTGAGGAAAGGATAAAAGATGAACGGGATTCAAGAAGATAGAAGATGGCGATTGATGTTGCCTTTAAATCATTTCGCTCCAAGCAAGGCGGAAATGCTACAAGTACGCAGGAGGTTAAAGAGAGTGAAAATGAGAGAAAAGACTGAGTATAGGGAGGATTGAGGAAAGGATAAAAGATGAACGGGATTCAAGAAGATAGAAGAGGGCGATTGATGTTGCCTTTAAATCATTTCGCTCCAAGCAAGGCGGAAATGCTACAAGTACGCAGGAGGTTGCAGAGAGTGAAAGTGATAGAAAAGACTGAGTATAGGGAGGATTGAGGAAAGGATAAAAGATGAACGGGATTCAAGATGATAGAAGATGGCGATTGATGTTGCCTTTAAATCATTTCGCTCCAAGCAAGGCGGAAATGCTACAAGTACGCAGGAGGTTGCAGAGAGTGAAAATGAGAGAAAAGACTGAGTATAGGGAGGATTGAGGAAAGGATAAAAGATGAACGGGATTCAAGAAGATAGAAGAGGGCGATTGATGTTGCCTTTAAATCATTTCGCTCCAAGCAAGGCAGAAATGCTACAAGTACGCAGGAGGTTGCAGAGAGTGAAAGTGAGAGAAAAGACTGAGTATAGGGAGGATTGAGGAAAGGATAAAAGATGAACGGGATTCAAGAAGATAGAAGAGGGCGATTGATGTTGCCTTTAAATCATTTCGCTCCAAGCAAGGCGGAAATGCTACAAGTACGCAGGAGGTTGCAGAGAGTGAAAATGAGAGAAAAGACTGAGTATAGGGAGGATTGAGGAAAGGATAAAAGATGAACGGGATTCAAGAAGATAGAAGAGGGCGATTGATGTTGCCTTTAAATCATTTCGCTCCAAGCAAGGCGGAAATGCTACAAGTACGCAGGAGGTTGCAGAGAGTGAAAGTGAGAGAAAAGACTGAGTATAGGGAGGATTGAGGAAAGGATAAAAGATGAACGGGATTCAAGAAGATAGAAGATGGCGATTGATGTTGCCTTTAAATCATTTCGCTCCAAGCAAGGCGGAAATGCTACAAGTACGCAGGAGGTTAAAGAGAGTGAAAGTGAGAGAAAAGACTGAGTATAGGGAGGATTGAGGAAAGGATAAAAGATGAACGGGATTCAAGAAGATAGAAGAGGGCGATTGATGTTGCCTTTAAATCATTTCGCTCCAAGCAAGGCGGAAATGCTACAAGTACGCAGGAGGTTGCAGAGAGTGAAAGTGAGAGAAAAGACTGAGTATAGGGAGGATTGAGGAAAGGATAAAAGATGAACGGGATTCAAGAAGATAGAAGATGGCGATTGATGTTGCCTTTAAATCATTTCGCTCCAAGCAAGGCGGAAATGCTACAAGTACGCAGGAGGTTGCAGAGAGTGAAAGTGAGAGAAAAGACTGAGTATAGGGAGGATTGAGGAAAGGATAAAAGATGAACGGGATTCAAGAAGATAGAAGATGGCGATTGATGTTGCCTTTAAATCATTTCGCTCCAAGCAAGGCGGAAATGCTACAAGTACGCAGGAGGTTGCAGAGAGTGAAAGTGATAGAAAAGACTGAGTATAGGGAGGATTGAGGAAAGGATAAAAGATGAACGGGATTCAAGAAGATAGAAGATGGCGATTGATGTTGCCTTTAAATCATTTCGCTCCAAGCAAGGCAGAAATGCTACAAGTACGCAGGAGGTTGCAGAGAGTGAAAGTGAGAGAAAAGACTGAGTATAGGGAGGATTGAGGAAAGGATAAAAGATGAACGGGATTCAAGAAGATAGAAGATGGCGATTGATGTTGCCTTTAAATCATTTCGCTCCAAGCAAGGCGGAAATGCTACAAGTACGCAGGAGGTTGCAGAGAGTGAAAATGAGAGAAAAGACTGAGTATAGGGAGGATTGAGGAAAGGATAAAAGATGAACGGGATTCAAGAAGATAGAAGAGGGCGATTGATGTTGCCTTTAAATCATTTCGCTCCAAGCAAGGCGGAAATGCTACAAGTACGCAGGAGGTTGCAGAGAGTGAAAATGAGAGAAAAGACTGAGTATAGGGAGGATTGAGGAAAGGATAAAAGATGAACGGGATTCAAGAAGATAGAAGAGGGCGATTGATGTTGCCTTTAAATCATTTCGCTCCAAGCAAGGCGGAAATGCTACAAGTACGCAGGAGGTTAAAGAGAGTGAAAGTGAGAGAAAAGACTGAGTATAGGGAGGATTGAGGAAAGGATAAAAGATGAACGGGATTCAAGAAGATAGAAGATGGCGATTGATGTTGCCTTTAAATCATTTCGCTCCAAGCAAGGCGGAAATGCTACAAGTACGCAGGAGGTTGCAGAGAGTGAAAGTGAGAGAAAAGACTGAGTATAGGGAGGATTGAGGAAAGGATAAAAGATGAACGGGATTCAAGAAGATAGAAGATGGCGATTGATGTTGCCTTTAAATCATTTCGCTCCAAGCAAGGCGGAAATGCTACAAGTACGCAGGAGGTTGCAGAGAGTGAAAGTGAGAGAAAAGACTGAGTATAGGGAGGATTGAGGAAAGGATAAAAGATGAACGGGATTCAAGAAGATAGAAGAGGGCGATTGATGTTGCCTTTAAATCATTTCGCTCCAAGCAAGGCGGAAATGCTACAAGTACGCAGGAGGTTGCAGAGAGTGAAAGTGAGAGAAAAGACTGAGTATAGGGAGGATTGAGGAAAGGATAAAAGATGAACGGGATTCAAGAAGATAGAAGATGGCGATTGATGTTGCCTTTAAATCATTTCGCTCCAAGCAAGGCGGAAATGCTACAAGTACGCAGGAGGTTGCAGAGAGTGAAAGTGAGAGAAAAGACTGAGTATAGGGAGGATTGAGGAAAGGATAAAAGATGAACGGGATTCAAGAAGATAGAAGATGGCGATTGATGTTGCCTTTAAATCATTTCGCTCCAAGCAAGGCGGAAATGCTACAAGTACGCAGGAGGTTGCAGAGAGTGAAAGTGAGAGAAAAGACTGAGTATAGGGAGGATTGAGGAAAGGATAAAAGATGAACGGGATTCAAGAAGATAGAAGATGGCGATTGATGTTGCCTTTAAATCATTTCGCTCCAAGCAAGGCAGAAATGCTACAAGTACGCAGGAGGTTGCAGAGAGTGAAAGTGAGAGAAAAGACTGAGTATAGGGAGGATTGAGGAAAGGATAAAAGATGAACGGGATTCAAGAAGATAGAAGATGGCGATTGATGTTGCCTTTAAATCATTTCGCTCCAAGCAAGGCGGAAATGCTACAAGTACGCAGGAGGTTGCAGAGAGTGAAAATGAGAGAAAAGACTGAGTATAGGGAGGATTGAGGAAAGGATAAAAGATGAACGGGATTCAAGAAGATAGAAGAGGGCGATTGATGTTGCCTTTAAATCATTTCGCTCCAAGCAAGGCGGAAATGCTACAAGTACGCAGGAGGTTGCAGAGAGTGAAAATGAGAGAAAAGACTGAGTATAGGGAGGATTGAGGAAAGGATAAAAGATGAACGGGATTCAAGAAGATAGAAGAGGGCGATTGATGTTGCCTTTAAATCATTTCGCTCCAAGCAAGGCGGAAATGCTACAAGTACGCAGGAGGTTAAAGAGAGTGAAAGTGAGAGAAAAGACTGAGTATAGGGAGGATTGAGGAAAGGATAAAAGATGAACGGGATTCAAGAAGATAGAAGATGGCGATTGATGTTGCCTTTAAATCATTTCGCTCCAAGCAAGGCGGAAATGCTACAAGTACGCAGGAGGTTGCAGAGAGTGAAAGTGAGAGAAAAGACTGAGTATAGGGAGGATTGAGGAAAGGATAAAAGATGAACGGGATTCAAGAAGATAGAAGATGGCGATTGATGTTGCCTTTAAATCATTTCGCTCCAAGCAAGGCGGAAATGCTACAAGTACGCAGGAGGTTGCAGAGAGTGAAAGTGAGAGAAAAGACTGAGTATAGGGAGGATTGAGGAAAGGATAAAAGATGAACGGGATTCAAGAAGATAGAAGAGGGCGATTGATGTTGCCTTTAAATCATTTCGCTCCAAGCAAGGCGGAAATGCTACAAGTACGCAGGAGGTTGCAGAGAGTGAAAGTGAGAGAAAAGACTGAGTATAGGGAGGATTGAGGAAAGGATAAAAGATGAACGGGATTCAAGAAGATAGAAGATGGCGATTGATGTTGCCTTTAAATCATTTCGCTCCAAGCAAGGCGGAAATGCTACAAGTACGCAGGAGGTTGCAGAGAGTGAAAGTGAGAGAAAAGACTGAGTATAGGGAGGATTGAGGAAAGGATAAAAGATGAACGGGATTCAAGAAGATAGAAGATGGCGATTGATGTTGCCTTTAAATCATTTCGCTCCAAGCAAGGCGGAAATGCTACAAGTACGCAGGAGGTTGCAGAGAGTGAAAGTGAGAGAAAAGACTGAGTATAGGGAGGATTGAGGAAAGGATAAAAGATGAACGGGATTCAAGAAGATAGAAGATGGCGATTGATGTTGCCTTTAAATCATTTCGCTCCAAGCAAGGCGGAAATGCTACAAGTACGCAGGAGGTTAAAGAGAGTGAAAGTGAGTGAAAAGACTGAGTATAGGGAGGATTGAGGAAAGGATAAAAGATGAACGGGATTCAAGAAGATAGAAGATGGCGATTGATGTTGCCTTTAAATCATTTCGCTCCAAGCAAGGCGGAAATGCTACAAGTACGCAGGAGGTTGCAGAGAGTGAAAGTGAGAGAAAAGACTGAGTATAGGGAGGATTGAGGAAAGGATAAAAGATGAACGGGATTCAAGAAGATAGAAGATGGCGATTGATGTTGCCTTTAAATCATTTCGCTCCAAGCAAGGCGGAAATGCTACAAGTACGCAGGAGGTTGCAGAGAGTGAAAGTGAGAGAAAAGACTGAGTATAGGGAGGATTGAGGAAAGGATAAAAGATGAACGGGATTCAAGAAGATAGAAGATGGCGATTGATGTTGCCTTTAAATCATTTCGCTCCAAGCAAGGCGGAAATGCTACAAGTACGCAGGAGGTTGCAGAGAGTGAAAGTGATAGAAAAGACTGAGTATAGGGAGGATTGAGGAAAGGATAAAAGATGAACGGGATTCAAGAAGATAGAAGAGGGCGATTGATGTTGCCTTTAAATCATTTCGCTCCAAGCAAGGCGGAAATGCTACAAGTACGCAGGAGGTTGCAGAGAGTGAAAATGAGAGAAAAGACTGAGTATAGGGAGGATTGAGGAAAGGATAAAAGATGAACGGGATTCAAGAAGATAGAAGAGGGCGATTGATGTTGCCTTTAAATCATTTCGCTCCAAGCAAGGCGGAAATGCTACAAGTACGCAGGAGGTTGCAGAGAGTGAAAATGAGAGAAAAGACTGAGTATAGGGAGGATTGAGGAAAGGATAAAAGATGAACGGGATTCAAGAAGATAGAAGATGGCGATTGATGTTGCCTTTAAATCATTTCGCTCCAAGCAAGGCGGAAATGCTACAAGTACGCAGGAGGTTGCAGAGAGTGAAAGTGAGAGAAAAGACTGAGTATAGGGAGGATTGAGGAAAGGATAAAAGATGAACGGGATTCAAGAAGATAGAAGATGGCGATTGATGTTGCCTTTAAATCATTTCGCTCCAAGCAAGGCGGAAATGCTACAAGTACGCAGGAGGTTGCAGAGAGTGAAAGTGATAGAAAAGACTGAGTATAGGGAGGATTGAGGAAAGGATAAAAGATGAACGGGATTCAAGAAGATAGAAGAGGGCGATTGATGTTGCCTTTAAATCATTTCGCTCCAAGCAAGGCGGAAATGCTACAAGTACGCAGGAGGTTGCAGAGAGTGAAAATGAGAGAAAAGACTGAGTATAGGGAGGATTGAGGAAAGGATAAAAGATGAACGGGATTCAAGAAGATAGAAGAGGGCGATTGATGTTGCCTTTAAATCATTTCGCTCCAAGCAAGGCGGAAATGCTACAAGTACGCAGGAGGTTGCAGAGAGTGAAAATGAGAGAAAAGACTGAGTATAGGGAGGATTGAGGAAAGGATAAAAGATGAACGGGATTCAAGAAGATAGAAGAGGGCGATTGATGTTGCCTTTAAATCATTTCGCTCCAAGCAAGGCGGAAATGCTACAAGTACGCAGGAGGTTGCAGAGAGTGAAAGTGAGAGAAAAGACTGAGTATAGGGAGGATTGAGGAAAGGATAAAAGATGAACGGGATTCAAGAAGATAGAAGATGGCGATTGATGTTGCCTTTAAATCATTTCGCTCCAAGCAAGGCGGAAATGCTACAAGTACGCAGGAGGTTGCAGAGAGTGAAAGTGAGAGAAAAGACTGAGTATAGGGAGGATTGAGGAAAGGATAAAAGATGAACGGGATTCAAGAAGATAGAAGATGGCGATTGATGTTGCCTTTAAATCATTTCGCTCCAAGCAAGGCGGAAATGCTACAAGTACGCAGGAGGTTGCAGAGAGTGAAAGTGAGAGAAAAGACTGAGTATAGGGAGGATTGAGGAAAGGATAAAAGATGAACGGGATTCAAGAAGATAGAAGATGGCGATTGATGTTGCCTTTAAATCATTTCGCTCCAAGCAAGGCGGAAATGCTACAAGTACGCAGGAGGTTGCAGAGAGTGAAAGTGAGAGAAAAGACTGAGTATAGGGAGGATTGAGGAAAGGATAAAAGATGAACGGGATTCAAGAAGATAGAAGATGGCGATTGATGTTGCCTTTAAATCATTTCGCTCCAAGCAAGGCGGAAATGCTACAAGTACGCAGGAGGTTGCAGAGAGTGAAAGTGAGAGAAAAGACTGAGTATAGGGAGGATTGAGGAAAGGATAAAAGATGAACGGGATTCAAGAAGATAGAAGAGGGCGATTGATGTTGCCTTTAAATCATTTCGCTCCAAGCAAGGCGGAAATGCTACAAGTACGCAGGAGGTTGCAGAGAGTGAAAATGAGAGAAAAGACTGAGTATAGGGAGGATTGAGGAAAGGATAAAAGATGAACGGGATTCAAGAAGATAGAAGAGGGCGATTGATGTTGCCTTTAAATCATTTCGCTCCAAGCAAGGCGGAAATGCTACAAGTACGCAGGAGGTTGCAGAGAGTGAAAGTGAGAGAAAAGACTGAGTATAGGGAGGATTGAGGAAAGGATAAAAGATGAACGGGATTCAAGAAGATAGAAGATGGCGATTGATGTTGCCTTTAAATCATTTCGCTCCAAGCAAGGCGGAAATGCTACAAGTACGCAGGAGGTTGCAGAGAGTGAAAGTGAGAGAAAAGACTGAGTATAGGGAGGATTGAGGAAAGGATAAAAGATGAACGGGATTCAAGAAGATAGAAGAGGGCGATTGATGTTGCCTTTAAATCATTTCGCTCCAAGCAAGGCGGAAATGCTACAAGTACGCAGGAGGTTGCAGAGAGTGAAAGTGAGAGAAAAGACTGAGTATAGGGAGGATTGAGGAAAGGATAAAAGATGAACGGGATTCAAGAAGATAGAAGAGGGCGATTGATGTTGCCTTTAAATCATTTCGCTCCAAGCAAGGCGGAAATGCTACAAGTACGCAGGAGGTTGCAGAGAGTGAAAGTGATAGAAAAGACTGAGTATAGGGAGGATTGAGGAAAGGATAAAAGATGAACGGGATTCAAGAAGATAGAAGATGGCGATTGATGTTGCCTTTAAATCATTTCGCTCCAAGCAAGGCGGAAATGCTACAAGTACGCAGGAGGTTGCAGAGAGTGAAAGTGAGAGAAAAGACTGAGTATAGGGAGGATTGAGGAAAGGATAAAAGATGAACGGGATTCAAGAAGATAGAAGATGGCGATTGATGTTGCCTTTAAATCATTTCGCTCCAAGCAAGGCGGAAATGCTACAAGTACGCAGGAGGTTGCAGAGAGTGAAAGTGAGAGAAAAGACTGAGTATAGGGAGGATTGAGGAAAGGATAAAAGATGAACGGGATTCAAGAAGATAGAAGAGGGCGATTGATGTTGCCTTTAAATCATTTCGCTCCAAGCAAGGCGGAAATGCTACAAGTACGCAGGAGGTTGCAGAGAGTGAAAGTGAGAGAAAAGACTGAGTATAGGGAGGATTGAGGAAAGGATAAAAGATGAACGGGATTCAAGAAGATAGAAGATGGCGATTGATGTTGCCTTTAAATCATTTCGCTCCAAGCAAGGCGGAAATGCTACAAGTACGCAGGAGGTTGCAGAGAGTGAAAATGAGAGAAAAGACTGAGTATAGGGAGGATTGAGGAAAGGATAAAAGATGAACGGGATTCAAGAAGATAGAAGATGGCGATTGATGTTGCCTTTAAATCATTTCGCTCCAAGCAAGGCGGAAATGCTACAAGTACGCAGGAGGTTGCAGAGAGTGAAAGTGAGAGAAAAGACTGAGTATAGGGAGGATTGAGGAAAGGATAAAAGATGAACGGGATTCAAGAAGATAGAAGATGGCGATTGATGTTGCCTTTAAATCATTTCGCTCCAAGCAAGGCGGAAATGCTACAAGTACGCAGGAGGTTGCAGAGAGTGAAAGTGAGAGAAAAGACTGAGTATAGGGAGGATTGAGGAAAGGATAAAAGATGAACGGGATTCAAGAAGATAGAAGAGGGCGATTGATGTTGCCTTTAAATCATTTCGCTCCAAGCAAGGCGGAAATGCTACAAGTACGCAGGAGGTTGCAGAGAGTGAAAGTGATAGAAAAGACTGAGTATAGGGAGGATTGAGGAAAGGATAAAAGATGAACGGGATTCAAGAAGATAGAAGATGGCGATTGATGTTGCCTTTAAATCATTTCGCTCCAAGCAAGGCGGAAATGCTACAAGTACGCAGGAGGTTGCAGAGAGTGAAAATGAGAGAAAAGACTGAGTATAGGGAGGATTGAGGAAAGGATAAAAGATGAACGGGATTCAAGAAGATAGAAGATGGCGATTGATGTTGCCTTTAAATCATTTCGCTCCAAGCAAGGCGGAAATGCTACAAGTACGCAGGAGTTTACAGAGAGTGAAAGTGAGAGAAAATACTGAGTATAGGGAGGATTGAGGAAAGGATAAAAGATGAACGGGATTCAAGAAGATAGAAGAGGGCGATTGATGTTGCCTTTAAATCATTTCGCTCCAAGCAAGGCGGAAATGCTACAAGTACGCAGGAGGTTGCAGAGAGTGAAAGTGAGAGAAAAGACTGAGTATAGGGAGGATTGAGGAAAGGATAAAAGATGAACGGGATTCAAGAAGATAGAAGAGGGCGATTGATGTTGCCTTTAAATCATTTCGCTCCAAGCAAGGCGGAAATGCTACAAGTACGCAGGAGGTTGCAGAGAGTGAAAATGAGAGAAAAGACTGAGTATAGGGAGGATTGAGGAAAGGATAAAAGATGAACGGGATTCAAGAAGATAGAAGAGGGCGATTGATGTTGCCTTTAAATCATTTCGCTCCAAGCAAGGCGGAAATGCTACAAGTACGCAGGAAGTTGCAGAGAGTGAAAGTGATAGAAAAGACTGAGTATAGGGAGGATTGAGGAAAGGATAAAAGATGAACGGGATTCAAGAAGATAGAAGATGGCGATTGATGTTGCCTTTAAATCATTTCGCTCCAAGCAAGGCGGAAATGCTACAAGTACGCAGGAGGTTGCAGAGAGTGAAAATGAGAGAAAAGACTGAGTATAGGGAGGATTGAGGAAAGGATAAAAGATGAACGGGATTCAAGAAGATAGAAGATGGCGATTGATGTTGCCTTTAAATCATTTCGCTCCAAGCAAGGCGGAAATGCTACAAGTACGCAGGAGGTTGCAGAGAGTGAAAGTGATAGAAAAGACTGAGTATAGGGAGGATTGAGGAAAGGATAAAAGATGAACGGGATTCAAGAAGATAGAAGATGGCGATTGATGTTGCCTTTAAATCATTTCGCTCCAAGCAAGGCGGAAATGCTACAAGTACGCAGGAGGTTGCAGAGAGTGAAAATGAGAGAAAAGACTGAGTATAGGGAGGATTGAGGAAAGGATAAAAGATGAACGGGATTCAAGAAGATAGAAGAGGGCGATTGATGTTGCCTTTAAATCATTTCGCTCCAAGCAAGGCGGAAATGCTACAAGTACGCAGGAGGTTGCAGAGAGTGAAAGTGAGAGAAAAGACTGAGTATAGGGAGGATTGAGGAAAGGATAAAAGATGAACGGGATTCAAGAAGATAGAAGAGGGCGATTGATGTTGCCTTTAAATCATTTCGCTCCAAGCAAGGCGGAAATGCTACAAGTACGCAGGAGGTTGCAGAGAGTGAAAGTGAGAGAAAAGACTGAGTATAGGGAGGATTGAGGAAAGGATAAAAGATGAACGGGATTCAAGAAGATAGAAGATGGCGATTGATGTTGCCTTTAAATCATTTCGCTCCAAGCAAGGCGGAAATGCTACAAGTACGCAGGAGGTTGCAGAGAGTGAAAATGAGAGAAAAGACTGAGTATAGGGAGGATTGAGGAAAGGATAAAAGATGAACGGGATTCAAGAAGATAGAAGATGGCGATTGATGTTGCCTTTAAATCATTTCGCTCCAAGCAAGGCGGAAATTCTACAAGTACGCAGGAGTTTACAGAGAGTGAAAGTGAGAGAAAAGACTGAGTATAGGGAGGATTGAGGAAAGGATAAAAGATGAACGGGATTCAAGAAGATAGAAGATGGCGATTGATGTTGCCTTTAAATCATTTCGCTCCAAGCAAGGCGGAAATGCTACAAGTACGCAGGAGTTTACAGAGAGTGAAAGTGAGAGAAAAGACTGAGTATAGGGAGGATTGAGGAAAGGATAAAAGATGAACGGGATTCAAGAAGATAGAAGATGGCGATTGATGTTGCCTTTAAATCATTTCGCTCCAAGCAAGGCGGAAATGCTACAAGTACGCAGGAGGTTGCAGAGAGTGAAAATGAGAGAAAAGACTGAGTATAGGGAGGATTGAGGAAAGGATAAAAGATGAACGGGATTCAAGAAGATAGAAGAGGGCGATTGATGTTGCCTTTAAATCATTTCGCTCCAAGCAAGGCGGAAATGCTACAAGTACGCAGGAGGTTGCAGAGAGTGAAAGTGAGAGAAAAGACTGAGTATAGGGAGGATTGAGGAAAGGATAAAAGATGAACGGGATTCAAGAAGATAGAAGAGGGCGATTGATGTTGCCTTTAAATCATTTCGCTCCAAGCAAGGCGGAAATGCTACAAGTACGCAGGAGGTTGCAGAGAGTGAAAGTGAGAGAAAAGACTGAGTATAGGGAGGATTGAGGAAAGGATAAAAGATGAACGGGATTCAAGAAGATAGAAGATGGCGATTGATGTTGCCTTTAAATCATTTCGCTCCAAGCAAGGCGGAAATGCTACAAGTACGCAGGAGGTTGCAGAGAGTGAAAATGAGAGAAAAGACTGAGTATAGGGAGGATTGAGGAAAGGATAAAAGATGAACGGGATTCAAGAAGATAGAAGATGGCGATTGATGTTGCCTTTAAATCATTTCGCTCCAAGCAAGGCGGAAATTCTACAAGTACGCAGGAGGTTGCAGAGAGTGAAAGTGAGAGAAAAGACTGAGTATAGGGAGGATTGAGGAAAGGATAAAAGATGAACGGGATTCAAGAAGATAGAAGATGGCGATTGATGTTGCCTTTAAATCATTTCGCTCCAAGCAAGGCGGAAATGCTACAAGTACGCAGGAGGTTGCAGAGAGTGAAAGTGAGAGAAAAGACTGAGTATAGGGAGGATTGAGGAAAGGATAAAAGATGAACGGGATTCAAGAAGATAGAAGATGGCCATTGATGTTGCCTTTAAATCATTTCGCTCCAAGCAAGGCGGAAATGCTACAAGTACGCAGGAGGTTGCAGAGAGTGAAAGTGAGAGAAAAGACTGAGTATAGGGAGGATTGAGGAAAGGATAAAAGATGAACGGGATTCAAGAAGATAGAAGATGGCGATTGATGTTGCCTTTAAATCATTTCGCTCCAAGCAAGGCGGAAATGCTACAAGTACGCAGGAGGTTGCAGAGAGTGAAAGTGAGAGAAAAGACTGAGTATAGGGAGGATTGAGGAAAGGATAAAAGATGAACGGGATTCAAGAAGATAGAAGATGGCGATTGATGTTGCCTTTAAATCATTTCGCTCCAAGCAAGGCGGAAATGCTACAAGTACGCAGGAGGTTGCAGAGAGTGAAAGTGAGAGAAAAGACTGAGTATAGGGAGGATTGAGGAAAGGATAAAAGATGAACGGGATTCAAGGAGATAGAAGATGGCGATTGATGTTGCCTTTAAATCATTTCGCTCCAAGCAAGGCGGAAATGCTACAAGTACGCAGGAGGTTGCAGAGAGTGAACGTGAGAGAAAAGACTGAGTATAGGGAGGATTGAGGAAAGGATAAAAGATGAACGGGATTCAAGAAGATAGAAGATGGCCATTGATGTTGCCTTTAAATCATTTCGCTCCAAGCAAGGCGGAAATGCTACAAGTACGCAGGAGGTTGCAGAGAGTGAAAGTGAGAGAAAAGACTGAGTATAGGGAGGATTGAGGAATGGATAAAAGATGAACGGGATTCAAGAAGATAGAAGATGGCGATTGACGTTGCATTTAAATCATTTCACTCCAAACAAGGCGGAAATGCCTCTAGTACGCAGGAGGTTACAGAAAATGAAAGTGAGTGAAAAGTATAGGAGGATTGAGGAAAGGATATAAGAGGAATTAGTTTCAAGGAAATAGTGATTGACGTTGCATTTAAGTTTTTGAATGTTGTTGCAGGCATTTAAATGGAATGGAATTCCACAGTCAGGAATTGTAAGAAACGAAACTGTTGGAGTAGAAAGAGTGGTTACTTTGAACTATTTTAATCTGATAGCACGCTTAAATTCTTATAGTCTGGGCACCAGGAAAAAAAGCTCGTTAGAGCTGTTGGCATGAAAATATTTGTAGAAAAGATAGAGGGAAGCTACGTCACATCTGTGAGCAAGTGACTGAATTCGAAATGCCAAGTCAGGACCGATTATATTGCAGATCTTTCTTTGGATTTTGTCAATAACCCGAGATGAATAGCAGGAGCACAATACGTGATAAGGCAAAAGTATTCAATACACGGGCGAATGGTAGATTTGTAAATGGCCAAGATGGACTCTGACGAGAAAAACCTTCTGGCACGACACAGTGACCCAACATTCCTTGCAGTAGATTCAGCTATTGATTCAATGGACTTGTTCCACTTCAAGTCAGTTGAAAACGGGAGGTCAAGAAGGCGCAGTGTGTTGCTCTCTAGGAGTCGAGCAGCAGCCATGCTGACAGCAAATACCCTTGAATAAGTCATGCATACAACTCTTCTCACCCCCAGCTATGGGTTAACTAGTAGGACTTGTAACAGTAAATCATTATTATTTCCAAAACAATTCTTAAAATCTTAAAATATTTTGTTTTAAATAACCTGCAAAAGGTTGATAAGTCGTAAAAAAATAAACCAATCAACCTTGACATGTCTTCACCGACACGACTTACGAAATACCCTTCTTACCTATCATCATAAAAAATACAGAGGAAATAAATCATGTAAAATTATTTTATTTAGTCGCATCTCAGTTGATCAGCTGCCTCTATTTTTTAAAATCACTCAAATCATAAACAACTGATGGCGCTAAACAATCATACTAACCTCGATGATAGACATTCACTGATTGTGGATGAAGATAAATCGCTTCTGACTTGAGACCTGCCGACTTTGCGTCGACGATCTTTAAAACGCAATTCATCATTTCGCTGTTTCAATTCATTTTTTGACTGTTTTTCTACAGGAACAAGAGATGGACTTCTTAGCCTTCCGCCATGCATTCCCTTTTGTTTATTTTCATACTGAAACCTTCTTGGAGCCGAACATATGCTTCCTATAGACGGACACGCGCCTTTGCTCTGAACATACACAACTCTGACTTTGTCGATGGCGCTCATTATTTGGCTATTTGAAGTTTGTGATCCGAGTTCGCTTTCATGATCTTGCAAGGAATCTTTAACACTCATTTTCGAGTTTTGTCTGACCACTGGCAAGGAAATGCTATGCAAAGAGTTGGGTTTCAGTTCGTCTATCGGTCTTGCAAGCCGTACTTTAGATGCTAACATTCTGGGACTAAAAGATCCCTGTGTCGTTTGGCTATGTTCGCTCGGTTCAGGCGGAGCCATTTCCATGCGTTTCTTGAACACTTCTATACAGTTTTTGCGCACTGGCTTACGCGACAGTAACACGGTCAGTATTTCGTCCAGCACTTTTGGCAGATCCATAGGTTCCATTATCCGTTCTGATCTTTTCAGGAAGATCTCGTAGGCTAAGACGCTTTGGTCAAGGGTCAGCTGACGACACTGGTCTCGGATTTTTGCTCGCTCGAAACAGTTCAATTTGTAATTATCTTCGTTATCGAACAACCAAGAATAATTAACTGTGTGAGGAATTGGTGGCAAAGA
>OZ038515.1:48005090-48035090 GCA_964036315.1 Acanthosepion esculentum
GCTAGACATAAAGCACCGCGCGAGAGAGAACAACAACGAGATGCTTGTAAACGTCGTACTGCGTATATGAAGAGATTACTTGGGTCAGTTTCACACAAGCTATAAATGACGGAGGGGAAGTTTAACCTCAATGTTCGAAGGCTCTGCGTCGGGACCATCAGTGGTCGGTGGATTGAGAAGACTGAATTGGTCTGTAAGATGAAAAGATGCTAAGAGAATCATCCAGAACACATAGTCCCCTTAGGGTTAATGATTGGTGCATTTGCTGTCTACTGAGAGAAGAAAAATAGGATTTCTGCCAGATAAATTCCGCACTGCACACAGCTTTTGCTACGGACGGTTTTTTCGCTTATGAACAATTTGCTGAGCGCCGTGGAATTACGAAATCTCTGTTCCGTGGAAAGAAAGACCGTCGCCTGGAATGTGCGTACTTGCGAGGGTTACCAGATCAGGTAAACATCCCCTTTGCGGTTCGATCCGGATGAAAGAATTGTCTATGGACCAGCTGTTTGCTTGAGGGCGAGCAATCATGAAAAACGAGGAAATGGAGGAGGGTTTGGCAGTTGCGGCGGTACGAACAATACGAGATGAGGCGAGTAAACGTTCTTCAAAGGACTGCAAAGGATACGATGTTACAAGTTCGACGCGGTGGGCCATGTATTCCGCAATTGCCCGGGAAGCAATACAGGGGAATAGGCCTCAGCGCCAGTCTACTCTCTAAGCCGCGTATGAAGAGGCGCTACCCGCAATTGCCGTACGCATCAATGGAATCAGGATTTTAAACTTGTTAGACACGGGCAGTTCACGGTCGCTAGTAAGCAGACCGTTTTGTCTCTGTTGGAAGAGGGAAGAAATGGAACTGGTGGAGAAATATAAATTAATTATTGACATAGAACTCGTCAGATCCCATGCGAAGCGAGCCAATAAGCTCATCAGAGTGACTCAACGATAACTGTAGGCGGTTCAGAAAGAAACGGAACCAGTGTGCGCCGTGTCTATAGAAGAGCAGGAAACCACCCACATTCAAGCCTTCCATCTACGTAGTGGGCATCCCGATGCGAAGCGCACCTTGTATTCTGTAAGACGGATCAGCCCTTAGGTCTCAAAGGCAGCAGGTCTGGGCGATGGTTAGGGAATGCGAGGTGAGACAATCCATAGACCCGGCGCCAGTGCATTGGAGAACTGGACAGTTGGATGTGCGCGAGAATTGGAACAGGATAAGGATAGACCTAACACATTATGAAAGCCGACATTACCTGACTCTGGCAGACTGTGGCCCTAGTCGTTTTTTTATCTGACGACCGTTACCACATCCGGACGCTGGCAGCATCATCCGGCAGCTGAAGCCGCTATTCTTCGAGAGATGGTCACCTGCCAAGCTGCTCATCGAATATCGCGCTGCATTCTGTGGGTAGATGTTTACAAGGTTTGCAGAGAGCTGGGGTATCTAATTTAGATTCCGGTGTGCCTATCAACCATCATTGAATAACATCATGGAGAGATGCCATCGTACCATCAAGCATATCGCTGCTCCGTCGGGATGTACAATTATGGAGGCGTTATATAGATAAAGACGACGTAACAGCTTTGTCAACACCAGCTAATACCATATATAACTACCAAGCCCGCATCAAGGGTACCAATATCGCACCAGCACTTGAATAGGCAGATCCAGGAATCTACAGAATAGAAGATGCTGTATGGGTAAAGACCACACAGTGACAGGGGTTTATATATATATTCAGTTCTCATCAATCGGAACGCCCGCCATATCATAGACCTCCACCCGAGTCAGAGATCTGCATCGTCGGAAGATGACGGCAGGATAAGTCGTCTAAGAGCGACTCAAATACGCCGCTGTTTTTCAGTGCACGGCCAGACGATTCATTTGCGGAACCGGAAGAAATAGATGCTGAAGTCGACGATGATGATGTCAATAACGAGAGAGACCATGTGGCACAAATGGAGAAGAGATGGGCAGGTCCCATCCACCTTTACATAGAAACATTCGATGAAGGCGACCGTTATTTCCATGTTGTGTGATCAGGAGATCAGGGAGGAGTGCAGGAGAGAAGATGACTTACCCCGTGCGGCAAAGCAAGCACGTATATGCCTGGCATGCAAAATGAGTGAAGGAAAGGAAAAAGATACATGGGGCCCTAACACCTTAATTTAATAAAAACACGGTGTCAGGGCCAGGAGAATTGGTGAGAGTGGTTGGACGTATGCAAATTTGTCGCGAGTTCAGCTCAGCATAAAAACACCACGCGTGAGGGAAAAACGACGAGATACTCGTGAACGTGATACTGCATATATGGAGAGATTTTGTCTTTGGGAAAGTGATTACTTGGGTCAATTTTACAGGTTTTATATTTCACAAAGATTGTGTTCCGACACAAAGAGGGGCAAGTTCTTTAAAGGCAAGCAGTCTTTGTAATTAAAGTTCTTAAACGACAGAACTGGTAACAGAACAATTGTTAAATTGCTAAGTATTAAGTATTAATTTAATTTGGCTACATTAATTTGTGGCATAAGGCCGAATCGGGTGTGGGCAAAGGCTTGTCAGCACTGTCTGTTCTACACCTAAACCGACTCACGATTCATTCACTCTACCAATTTCCTCAATCACCTCAAGAAGCCATCCTTCTGCATCCACTATGTACCACAATGCCACGCCTTTGCAGGGATCCTAATAAAACACCTGTAATTTTTAATTTCTTCTTATTTACAATTACGTTTTTCGTCTTATTTTTTCAAAATTTTATTTCAAACATTAATAAAAAATTTACTCACGAAATGAAGAGGGAGCGGGTGAATCCAGTAATAAAATTAAAATAAAATTAAAATAAAATGCTATCAAGCAGAAATAAAAACTGTGTTTGTATAGCACGTTTAACCCGCAGAAGGAAGAACAGCAGATAAGCAGAAGTAAGAAAGCTAACTCACTAATGGTGGAGGGGGGAATCAATTTGAGAATGAAGAATTGTATAAGGCTGATCCAATCAAGGTAAGAAGCGACAATAATATCTGGTGTGATTGAGAATCTTGATACGGACAATAACAAAAGAGAATGCCAGGATCAGGCCGGGAACGACAGTCACTCACATTAATTAGGCAACCAAAAAGAGACAAGCTTAAGCAGAGGTGGAATCCGACATGAATCCGCTGGTTTGTGACTTTAAGAGACTAAATAAGGAAATCAAAATTGGCGAGATTCACTTGAACCAGACTCGCAGCTCGAACCCACCTTTTGCGGATAGCTGCCGAAAGCAAACGCTTCCTATCAGTTCTGGTGTTCATCCCGACCTTAGTGTCAAGTAATCCATAACGGAAAAAATTAAATTACATATATAATATCTAATATATACAATGGAACAATTTGAAATTTGATTACGTCATAATAAGATCTTTAAAGAAGAACAAATTGATAACAAAAATTCATGTTCTTTTATGGAAAATTAAGTGAAGTCTTTTAAGAAAATGGATACGACAAGCTCGTGTCAGGAAAGATAAGTTCAACATTTAATTTTATTTGTTCATATATATATATATATACATATATATATATATATATATATATATATATATATATTGTGTATATTTCGACAGCAATTTTTCATACATATATACATATATATATACATACATATATACATATCTATATACATACATATATACATATATATATATACATACATATACACATATATATACATATATATATATATATATATATATATATATATATATATATATATATATATATATATCACCCGTCGAAGTGCAGTTGAAATGCACTGAAACCAAGTTGCATATTTGTAGTGAGTAAAATGGTTTTGTCTATATGATAAAATGTGCAGGTATGCAGAAAAATAGGAAAGAACACATTAGGTAAATAATCCGGAGTTCCTTAGTATTTTTGCTTTTATTTTTAAAAAGACAGTGCTCCATACAGAAGTAGAGCTTATATTATAATATTTTTTTTTAATATGATTCCTTCGCTACATATCAATATATCGCTCTGTAGCGAAGGAATCATATTTTTTTAAAATATTATATATATATATATATATATATATATGGAGAGAGAGAGACAGAGAGAGAGTATGGATAGGAATCTGACAAAATGATACGTGAAACTGATCTTAAACTGACATGTTTCACTTTATTAAAGCTCGTCAGAGATTAAGATAGAAAATACATCTTGACCTTTGCCGAAACATTAATAAAGTTAAACATGTGGAATATATCACGCTACCCCCACCTTCATTTTGACGCACGCGCGACATTTTCACCCCTTCCTCTCACTTTCGGCCGGTTATAGTAGTAAACCGTTGTCTTAGCCGAAGATGAGGAAGAATTTATTTTTCGCGCGCTTTTGCGTTGACGTCACGGCAAATTTGGCTTTTCAAAATCAGTCGCCCCCGTGGTCGTCTGACCATCGGCACGGGCTGGCTCACCTGATCCTCTCGTCGGTGAACCCATAGATACTGGCAGAGAATTTTATTCGGCAAAAGCCTTGCCTAGACCTCATGGCTCGTCTCGGTATCTTAATACATACGACACGGTCGTCACCTTCATGACAGAAGCTAACATCTACCGAGCTGCCAACTTCCAGGAACTTTCGAAAACTTCCAACCTGATGAACGAGCATTTTTCATATTCTTCGAACTCATACTTTCAGAACCTGTTACTTTAAAAAGAATTACATACACTCACAATTATAAACTCTCGCAGTGAGTATTTTTCCTTGCCGTACGTTCACTATGCATTACAACTGATTTTCTGAACCTTTCTTCTCGAAGAACTCGTTCCCGCTAATAGCCATCTTGGATTTGAATTTTAGCGCGGAATTTTATCTTGTCAACTACCATATTTCCAGTATCTTACTGAAGGTCTTCACTCAAGACAATTAAATTTCATTCTCTATATTTCCAGTACCTTACTGAAGACAATCTACTTGGCCTCTTCTTCAACTATATTTCCAGTACATTTACTGAAGGTCTTCATTGAAGACATACTACTTGTTAAACTCTAATAAAATTCATGTTTGTTCTTAACCTTTTGTTGTTTTGCCTGTCTACTTCTTTTCACTTTGTACGTTTGTACGGTGGAAAGAGCACGTCTTTACATATTTCTTTTTTTTTACTTTGTCTGGGGATCCGGTAGTAGTGTGTAGCGTCTGGCACAAGGCCTTATTTTCGTAAGCCAGATCTGCACCGCTATCGGGTCCACAACAAACATGTTAGATTAACATCTGTTTCATGATGGTTTTTTATTCTATCATATATATATATATATATATATATATATATATACTTATATACATATATACATATCTATATACATACATATATACATATATATACACATATATATATACATACATACATACACATACATATATACACATATATATATATATATCACCCGTCGAAGTGCAGTTGAAATGCACTGAAACTAAGTTGCATCTTTGTAGTGAGTAAAATGGTTTTGTCTATATGATTAAATTAAAATAAATAAATAAATAATTATCGCTCTATTATTGGTATCGAGCCCTCTTTTGGATTAATACTTTCGTTCTCATCGCATCGGATATATATATATATATATATATATATATATATATATATATATATATATATATATATATGTGTGTGTGTGTGTGTGAATAAATATAGTCATAAAGTGCTCAATATCAGAGATAGAGCGTGTGTAAATATTTTAAATGCAATGTCAATTGCTATTACTCTTCTTGCTCTTAGCACAGTCTACCCCAGCGAGCGAAATAAAGGATTCAGTTCGACATTCCAACCACCTGAAGAAGGCCGGAGCGTACAACGGCCGAAACGTAATAAATATGCGACAAAAATGAAGACAATAGTCCGAATAATGTAAATAGTGTACATAATACCTCATCTCAGAAATATAGACGTATCTTTTTATATATGCATATAAAAAATGGTTGCTGGTGACATTAAGTTTATAATACCCAGAAATTCATACACATATTTCCTCAAGGACACATGGCACAGTGTATAAAGGCGAAAGATAGTGAGTGAGTTCTATCCCCGGTTAAGGCAGTGGAGCACTTGGAGAGGTGAATTAACAGGAGATAACTGACAACTGACATCCATTAGGCATGGCACGTGGAACTAGAACAGTAAACGCAAAATAATATTCAAGAACGATGTTGATAATATCCCATCAGGAGCGGATCCCAAACGCGCAGACGGAAGTATTTATATATTCATGGAACCCGCCGAGTTGAAAAAATAAACTTTATCCCATTGTAAGTTAAGTGACATACCAGATACCCGCTTAGACGATTCATGACTGACTTCTCCGCAGTAGGCTACCGTTTATTTCTAGGGTTGACGGGTTGCCAACCAACACTAGAGGTCCCTGATTGTGCTGCTTATCAACCTATAGAGAGATGAGGTGGGTTTCCCAATGATATTTGCGCGTAAGGGAATGTAAAAAAAAACAACTGGAATTTGAACTCGACTCTCCAGCTTTTCATTTCAAGTGTCTATTTTCATTTCACTACACCCACACATCCTTATTGAAGTATACCTTGCCGAAAAAAATATCTATATATGTATTGCATGTCATTTCTGTTTTTATTTAAACTCTGATGGAATACAGATAATTATTTTCCAGCCATCTTTTCAGTTTTTGTCCAGTTGAAATTTTAGTAAAAACGATAGGAATTTAATCTGACCTGTTTGCGTCACGTCTTCGTAAACGAAGACATGACGCCCTTTCATGCCAACTATTTCAGATCGGGGAAAGCCCACATGAAAAATAAATATGCATATATAGAATTTACATGATTGATTCAAAAGTTTGCATAATTTTCCATCTAATTTAGTTTGCATTGACATATTCTCGTTTCTGTGGGAAAAGTGCCATTGATGCGTTTCTGGCAAAGTAAAAGACATGAATTTGTTGACGTCCTTATTGCATTGTATGAAAACTTTCCGCTGACATCATGAGAAGCCTAAAAAGGGTCTATAGGCTTGATCTATATTGAAAAGGACGGTGATAAAGAAACGGATGGGTGGATTTTGCAAGTACTTCTTTCTTACATATATTGACCCTTGATGTTTATTGTGAAGTCATACGATAATCATATGCACAATTACAAACACACACACACACACACACACACACACACACACACACACATACATATATATATATATATATATATATATATATATATATATATATGGCTATTTTTGTAGTGATTTTATAACATATTTATGTTGTAATATTCAAATAAATGATTATATATATATATATATATATATATATATATATATATATATATATATATATATATATAAAAGTGGACATGGAAGTCAGCACTTACAGTCTGTTTCATGCTAGTGCAATCGTCAGGCGACTAGTGCTGTTATTTTTCTCGGCTATTTATATAAGGGTCAGTGGTGCATTATGGGCAGTCTATTTTGGCGGTTACTTTTACCGGAAGTCGCTTATTTGTTTATTTATTTATGTCAAATTATTTTGCTTGTTTTTTGTTTGTTTTTTTATTTTTGTTTTTATTTTTTATCTTATATATTTATTTATTTATTCTTTTATTTTGATCGGTGTTTTTGGTTAACGTAGTAAAAATTTGTTTATATAGCTTATTGTTGGTAGTCTATATAATGGGTGTATTATATAAATAGCCGAGAAAAATAACAGCACTAGTCGCCTGACGATTGCACTAGCATGAAACAGACTGTCGCCTCTAAGTGCTGACTTCCATGTCCACTTTTATATTTACACACGCTCTATCTCTGATATTGAGCACTTTATCCCATAAATATAGCACACTTTAAGACTATATTTCTGCATATATATATATATATATATATATATATATAAAGAAAGAACAGTAAGATATATAATCAGGTGTTCTTATAGATATTTTTAATTTTTACACAATAGTGCTCAATATAAATTTACAGAGCATAAATATTATAAATTAACTGATTTAGAATATGGTTTTTCGCTACACAGTAATAACCATGTTTCAAAAATGGAAGCTAAAAGCTTCGACGGTTCCGTAGAGGATACAGGTTCGAATCCTGTCGGAGGACGAATATTTTCTATGAAAATTTCTCGGACATTCAGGCCGGTAAATGTTATTTAATACTGTTTATTATAAACAGAGCATTTACTTAAATACTTGTATCTATAAAAAGAATGTTAAACATAAAAATGTCTATGGATTTCGTTAATCGGACTGACTTCCTCATCTTGGTTGCTTTCCTCACAACGTTTCGGCCGTCTGATCCTCCGGCCTTCTTCAGGTGCATCTCGAACTCGGGAACCGTCGGTCTGGAATTTCGAACCCAACCCTTTATTGTTACGGGGGTACCATGTTCTCGTTCCATTAAGGCCATCGCTGCTGCTACTACTGCTTGACGCCATCGTTGCTGCTGCTGTGCTTCTATTATCGTTGTCACCGCTCTTGTTTGTCGCTGCCACTGCCTTTGCTCGGGATTGAACTCAGAACATCGGGAGAACTTGCAATCACTGTTTCAACGTCCTAGTCGCCTCGGCCATGTGTCACTGGGACACAGCAGCAGCAACGATGGCGTCAAGCAGTAGTAGCAGCAGCGATGGCCTTAATGGAACGAGAACATGGTACCCCCGTAACAATAAAGGGTTGGGTTCGAAATTCCAGACCGACGGTTCCCGAGTTCGAGATGCACCTGAAGAAGGCCGGAGGATCAGACGGCCGAAACGTTGTGAGGAAAGCAACCAAGATGAGGAAGTCAGTCCGATTAACGAAATCCATAGTGAAAACTCCTCATCCCAAAAAATATAGACATTTACTATAAAAATGTCTTTAAATAATTGTCGGACTTTGTCCATTTCATATATATATATATATATATATATATATATATATATATATATATATATTGGGAGAGAGGGTGAGAAAGAGAGATAATAGCTAAAAGAATAACCAATAGCGCTCGGACATACAGAACATTTGGTCAATAATTTATTTTAGAACAGAAAAAAATAAATAAAATATTAACGGCATACTTTTTCAGCTGTTTTTAATTAAATTTGTATAAAAAAGGCGATTCCTGCCCAAATACACACACACACACACACACACACACACACGCATATATATATATATATATATATACATGTTTCATTAAATAATATAGATAAGTGTTGTCTATATATTTTATGTAAGTTTTTTTCATATAGTCTGATAAGCTTAATAACATTATCATTAAACAATGAAAGAAAATCACAACACTTATGTATATTATTTAATGAAACATGTATTAATGAAAAAATGCTGCCTAAATACACACACAATATATATATATATATATATATATATATATATATATATATGATGGACTCTCCCGTCGATTACAACGTATGAGGATCCGATAGCTTCATTCAGTTTTTATGTTTGTGTCGTACGTGACACTCCCGTCCCGTTGGTGACCGGCATAAAAGTCCACGTATTGTGCAACACACGAGGATCTCGGTACATATCAACAAGAATATATATATATATATATATATATATATATATATATATATATATATATATATATATATATATATATATATATTTTTTCTTTCTTTCTTTCTTTGAAATGTGTTATTGTTAACGGATACAAACTTTTGGAGCGTGCAGTCGCAACGCTAAGGTTGACTTTTTAAAAAATTTAAGGGAGTGCTTTTTTTTTACTAATATGGCAACTTGAGAATTTTTTTTTGTTGCTAATGTGGCATTTTTTTATCAGTCAATGTGGCATGAACAAAACAGTTCAATAAGTAGAATCCTGTGGGATCATGTTGAGATCATAGACAGGGAACACCATTAGAAAATTAGTAAACTTAAGGAATCAGCACATATGCTAGGCCACAAAAATCTCCTGAGTCGACCAAGCATAGAAATAAATACAATATGGGAACCGGTAATAAGGAGTACCAGAGAAAAGCAATGATAACAAAAAATTGCAATATGAGATCTGGTAAAAACATGCAATGATAACAGCAAAATTGCAATATGAGTACTGGTAAAAAAGGTTGCTAAAAACATTAAGTTTATAATATCCAGAAATTCATACCCAGATGTCCTCAAGGACACATGGCACAGTGGATAAAGGCGTTGGTTAGATCCAGTGACAGACCCAAAGAGTGTGAGTTCAATACCCGGTTAAGGCAGTGGAGAACTTTCAGAGGGAAAATAAGCAAGAGATAACTGATAACTGACATCTATCAAACATGGCTCGTGGAACTAGAACAGTCTACCCCAGTGATCGAAATAAAGGGTTCAGTTCGAAATTCCAACCACCTGAATAAGGCCGGAGCGTACAACGGCCGAAACGTTGTGACAAATATGGCGACAAAGATGAGGACAATAGTCCGGCTAATGTAAATACTGTACATAATACCTCATCTCAGAAATATAGACAGACTCTGAAGTAGAATAATGTCTCAGTTGTTATCTCGAAAATGTGCATGTTGGTTCAGTTCTTTTAAATCAAATATGTGGCGTAGTTTACTAGCGTCTGGATTTTAAAATTAGACACATATAAACTAGGGTTAAACAAAGACTTGGGTACTTTAAATCTGTATAAATATTTCAATAGTTAAAAAATTTCTTTAGATATAGTTAAAAAAAACCTTTTTAAACAACATCTAAAATACTATCGTTAGATTTACGTTAAAAAATTCAAACACAGTTGCATTCCACATCACGTGACGTCCGCGTCTAACGACGGACGCTGAAAAGTGCAAACAAACTCCCAAATACAGTAATACAGTAATTCAATTAATTTCTGAGGAAGGACCGAGGTGGTCTGAAATATTAAATATATATAAAAACATATAAATAAATACTTTCGCAAAAAAACACCCAATTTTTTTTCAGTTATTTTATCCATATATTATATACATATCAAGAAAGTATACGTGGCTTCTCATTATGATATATATATATATATATATATATATATATATATATATATATATATATATATATATATATAAGAGCAATACAATTTCTAAAGAATTAATATATTGTTATTTATAATCGTATTAGTGGATAGGCGTATTTGGGTAGAATGACTCATTTTTGAAATATTGTTTATTTCGGCTACCAGCCTGTGCATTCGAGGAAACTTAATAAAGGGAATTTTCCCTCCGACTGGATTCGAACCTGTGTCCTCGTTTGCAGGAGAAACTGCCATCTGATCCAGCGTGCTTTCACCACTCGGCTACAGTGAGCCTAAAAGTCAAACAAGGTTCTTTTTGTCTTAATGAGAGTTTCCTCGTCGAGATTTTCCCGAAATCCCATACTTGCTCAGTTTCGTATCCGAAACGTAAACAAAGCAATTCCTAAAAAATTAATGGATTTTTATCTTTAATCCTATATATTATTTCAAGTATTAATTTTACGGGATAACCGTATTTGAGTAGAACGCCCTGTTTTAAAATACAAATAGAACATTGCTTGTCTGCAAAGGTCTCCGTGGCTGATCTGTCTAAAGCACACTGGATGAGAGAAAGGGCACATTTTCTTTATTAACTTTTCTTGAATGAAGCTGGTAGACGAAACTGTTTAAAAAACGCGGTCTTCTACTCAAATACAGATATCCACTAAAAATAAAGGTGGAAGTGATATTGAAGCAGTTAAAGTAGATATGTTAAAATGCTTTTCATAACAAAAAAAAACAATACATAAAATATATAGTGGTAACAAAAAATATATTAATTATAATGCTAAAATACAACAATTAAAAAACAGCTAAACCGGTCCTAAAAAACGGAGTAAAAATCTAGAACAAAAATGTGCACTGCGACTAAAACAATTGATATAGCCCCAGATTAATACTACCTAAAAGAAATATGACAATATCGGCTAATTACCTTTAAAAGCACCAACTCCTAATCTGCTTACAGAGAGACGGCTGGAAGGGCTTAATGTATACTGATTTCGAAGCTTTCAAGTTATCATTTAGGGTATAACAACTTTATTATTTACCTTACCGAAAACATGTGCGAGCTATAAGACCGGGAACACTGCTGGTTTTTAAGCAAATGTTCAGCCATCACTGAAATTGATACATTAACGCACCTAAATAAATAAATATGGTGGGTAACCAGAACATCATTATGGATGTTGTTACTGTTGTGTCCTTGTTTACAGGAAAAACCGCCGTCTGATCCAGCGTGATTTCACCTCTCGGCTACAGTGAGCCTGACAGTCAAACTAGGTTCTCTTTGTCTTAATGACCGTTTCCCTGTTGAGATTTCCCCGAAATCCCATATTTGATGTGTTTATCGTCCATAAATCGTCCCCCGAGATCGATATAAGTATTATATCGATATGTCTGTGATGTTTCCTGGCACTGGTTAAATATTATGCGTTTAGCACACATCATTCCAAATTAGCAACATATAGAAATGTAAATATATGACCTGTTCTTCTATTTAATAAATTGCTGCATTCGAGTTTCTGTATCTGTAATAGGAATTGTTTGATTATTGGATTTGTTTTTTAAGGATTATCAACCCTTTTCGGGTTAATTAAATGTTAAACATTTTTCGGTTTGGAAGAATAATTCTTTTTTTACGTGTGAATATAGCGTTAAGAGCTATATGTGGCCTGTAGTTGAGCGAGAGACCAAGAAAATTCCTTGTAACACCAAAGATGAACTGAAGGCGAAGATTATGGCAGCATTCACCAATTTAAACAAGGAGACCATCCAGAAGAGATGCAGGAGATTCTGAAGTTGTCTGGAGGTCATGGTTGAAGTCAGTTGAATAAGTTTACGCTTTAAGATATTTTTGTGTCATTTTGGTAAATATATCTGTTAAAATGAGATGTCAGTGTTATTTTAATTTTGGCGTCATTGAGACGACGATTTATTCATCACACATATTTTGGGAAGAAGACCCGTATGACAAACCCTGTTAAATTCCTTCAAGATATCCAAAAAACAACAGCCAGAGCTTCACCATTCTTATCTAAAGCTTGATAGACTCGTTCAGCAATAATTGTTAACACATCAGCATTTGACCTAGATAAATGAATGCCATATTGCTTAATCTGATCCTGCGGTGTGAGATGCTTAACGAATTTAGAGTTGATTAGTACCAAAAAAGTGGTAGAAGTCTAATAGCCCCCGATGGTTAGATGGCTCAGACGGTTCCCCTGAGTTTTTTAAAGATTGGAACAACAGAAGAAGATATCAAACAAGCAAGAAAACAACATGCAACAAAGCATTTATTGTAGAGACTTTAGAGAGAATAGCGTTACTTCTTAAGAGTGTAAATACTGGATCTGATAATAATTTCAATAGAGCTGTCGAACATCTGGCCCTGTCGAGAAACTTAGAGTCCATATTTCGTATCAGTTGCATTTTCACGGTGATAAATACGATTTCATGACCGTGTGCAATGCTAAGCCTGGCACGCTTACGTGTGGGTAAAGGCAAAAACTGTCTAGTCCTCCGGCGGGCGTTCGTGCATGACCATTTTTGACATCAAAATAGAAAGATTCGTTTAAATAAATCTACGCGCCTTGTTTTTTAAACAAAGATTTTATCTATCGGAAAACGTATTCTTTCTTTATTGACGTCTTCTTATAATTCTGCTCCCCCTTCCCTTAGCACGACCGTTACGCCCTGTCATTATCTCATAAATAATGAACTGTTCCGTTTTGATCGCTTGCAAAGACTGAAAAGACATAACAGAGACACTAATTTGTTTCAGCGAGAAAAATATAGATAGATAGATAGATAGATAGATATTGAAAAAAACGAGATAGCTAGCTAGATAGATAGATATTGAAAAGACCGAGATAGATAGATAGATAGATAGATAGATAGATAGATAGATATTGAAAAGACCGAGATACATAGATAGATAGATAGATAGATAGATAGATAGATAGATAGATAGATAGATAGATAGATAGATATTGAAAAAACCGAGATAGCTAGCTAGATAGATAGATATTGAAAAGACCGAGATAGATAGATAGATAGATAGATAGATAGAGAGATAGATAGATATTGAAAAGACCGAGTTACATAGATAGATAGATAGATAGATAGATAGATAGATAGATAGATAGATATTGAAAAGACCGAGATAGATAGATAATTAGATAGATATTGAAAAGACCGAGATAGATAGATAGATAGATAGATAGATAGATAGATAGATAGATAGATGTATGTCTGTTTCAGTGAAATTATTAATTTAAAATATTTTCAATTGTACGGGATAATTATAGTTTTAAGTGTCCACAATTTTTTTATTTCGATTATTATTATTATTATTATTATTATTATTATTATTATTATCTTTGATTCCTGTTGTATACTCATTTCTTTCCGGGTCCCAACCAGAAACCTAAGGTTAGAAATCGCATCATGCCTTTTTATTTAACTGAACACTTTTGTAAAAATAAATAAAGATAAATACAATACAACCTAAGACCACCAACATGTCATACATCAGAGACGCTACCTGGTTTCAATGAGACAATGAATTCTTTCTTTCGTTTTATGTGCCATGTCTTTTCAGGACTTAGACGATCGTGGGTCTCCACCTGCCTCTTTCCCTTACAGCTCTCAGCAATCTCCTTGCCTCTGTTTCCTCCTCCAGACCACCTTCTGTTATCCACTTGCTTAAGTCGGCCAGCTATGTCACGCGTTGCTTTCCCTTGTCTCTCTTTTCGACGAGTGAGTATCAGATTCTCCAAGCCCTCCTTCCTCATTATGTGTCCCAGAAACTTCAGCTGCCTCTTCCTGAGTTTAACTATATGCCTCCTCCTTGTTTTCAACCTCTCTAAGACCTCATCGTTTCTCACATGACCGGTCTGTGATATCCTTAACATCCTTCTGTAGAACCACATCTCAGTCGCCTCGAGTCTCTTCTTCATCTTTGAGGAAGTTCAACATTCGCTGCTATAAAGAACAGATGTCACGTAACAGATCAGTATTCTTTTCTTTGTAACCAAAGAAATCCTCCTGTCTCGCAATAATCTGCCCAGCTTTTGGAATGTGTCCTTGGCCATCCCAATACGTCTACGGATCTCAGTGTCGAGACGCTTCCCAGATATTTAAACTTCAGCGTCTGTTTGATTTTAGTGTTCCCAACCTGCAAATCGTATTTTGAGCTCATCCTTTTACTGATGACCATGCATTCTGTCTTCTTGTAGTTTATGCTTAGTCCCTTCTTCTCGCTCTCTTTAGCTACCTTCTGTAGGAGGTTTTGTAATTTCTTTTCCGTGTCTGTTATCAGTACTGTGTCAGCTGCGTATGTGATGTTGTTAAGATTGTGGCTGCCAAAGCTAAATCACAGTCGGGTTTCCAGTTCTCTCAGGATTATGAATTAAAGAAAGAAAAAAAAACAAGCAAAGAAGAGCACATACAAGTGTTTAACAGCTGTTTCAGTGGAATGGCGAAGGTTGTCATCTTCATTTGTACCCCCTTACTTCTTAAAATAACGACCAGTATTAATATTTATGTTTGCTATTGCAATATTTTGTTAAAGTCGTTAAGATCAAATATTTAAGAATGTGATAGGAAAATTCGGAGGACTGTTATGGTCCAGGTTATGACCAAGGAAGAACAACAAGAACACAAGAGTAGAAATAACGAAGATATATTACACGGAATAATAATACAAGATGTGGAAGGTGTTAGTATGACTGTCAGTCTGGTTTGGAGTGAACTACTATCGGCTCGACTCGATTCGTCCCTCTCTCTTGAGAGGTGTAGTATACATAGTGTTAGGAAGAGTTCATTCTGTAGTTATAGGTAGGGACCAATAACACTTTTGTTCTTTCTTTCTTTCTTTCTTTCTTTCTTTCTTTCTGTTATGGTCCAAGGTTAGGACCAAGGAAGAACAACACGAACACAAGAGTAGAAATAACGAAGATATATTACACGGAATAATAATACAAGATGTGGAAGGTGTTAGTATGACTGTCAGTCTGGTTTGGAGTGAACTACTGTCGGCTAGACTCGATTCGTCCCTCTCTCTTGAGAGGCGTAGTATACATAGTGTTAGGAAGAGTTCATTCTGTAGTTATAGGTAAGGACCCATAACAAGGACATATATTTTCTATGAAAATTTCTCGGACATTCAGGCCGGTAAATGTTGTTTAATACTGTTTATTATAAACAGAGCATTTACTTAAATACTTGTTTCTATAAAAAGAATGTTAAACATAAAAATGTCTTAATATATATATATATATATATATATATATATATATATATATATATATATATATATATATATATATGAAGTTAAATTCCGCTGTTCGTAGCATTTACATTTATAAAAGTGCTCAATGCCAAGTACAGCAATGTATTATATTTATCTACAATCACGATACATTTTCTACTTACTTCTTTCCGCAATTATCAATAATGACCTAAGTTCTGGTTTATCAAATCATGAAAAAAATAACTCCCCCACCTCCACTCTATGAGATTAATTTTCTATTTAGCGTAGATCTAACATTTAATTGGTTTATGAAGACACACCCACAAGTCTAATTTTAATTCTGATCTTGTGTTTTCTTACTCCCTTCCTTTATCATTCTAAAAAGACGTAACACATTGCTTTCGAAAATTTCTTTAAAATCATTTAATCACCAGTCACTCACCATCGCCTTATTTATTATGTTTGTGTATTATTATGTATTAAATATTTTAATCGTTAGCCAACATTGTGGATAGAAATATATATGCCTATATACAAGGTAACCAAAAAAAGTTCTGTCCGTTTTTAAAGGAAAAAAAGAAAACGCTTCACAGTATGTGTAACTTATATTTAGTCTTCGAAGTAATAGCCATCGGCATCCAGCACCTTCTGCCAAGTTGTCTCCAGCTGTTCAATGCCCTTGCGGTAGAACTCGGGGGGGGGGTGACGCAAAGAAGAGGGCTTTGCGCAAGTCTGCTTCATTGGTGAAGGATTTCCCACGAAGATGATTACTCAGGGAGTAGAAGAGGTGGTAATCGGATGGCGCAAGGTCAGGTGAATAAGGTGGATGGCGCAAGGTCAGGTGAATAAGGTGGATGGCACAAAGTCTCCCACCCAAGTTGCTGTATGGTATCCCTGACCACTCGCGCGACATGCGGCCTGGCGTTGTCATGGAGGAAAAGCACACCTTTGCGATTCACCAGTGCTGGCTCCTTCTGGCGCAATGCCTGTTGCACACGTTTGAATTGCTGCCAGTCTAGGTATCCAGTGACCGTTTGGCCCGTTGGCAGCAGTTCATAAGGAACCACTTGACGACCTGTCCACCAGACACAAAGAATAATCTTGCGTGAGTGAATAGGTGGTCTTGCGGTGTGAGGGACAGCATCCTGAGGAGACAACCAATGTCTGGAACGCTTGGGAGTTTCGTACAGAACCCACTTTTCACTACTGGTAAGCACTCGATTGAATAAGGATGCGGTACGGTGGCGAGAAAGCAGCGATACGCAGGCTGCCACTCGTTGTCCCTTGTGGACCTCCAACAGCGTTTGCGGAACCCACTTGCTCAGTTTGTACATCTTACCTAGGCGGTGCAGGTGAAGTCTGTCTTGCAAGTTCAACACACGTTAGACTACTGTCCGCCTTCAGGACTCCGTCATTCAAGACCTGTGGTCGTCCACTGCGTGGCTCGTCATGGAGAGACAAATCTCCCGACTTGAATTTTCGAAACCAACGCCTTGCAGTACGTTCATCCACAGCACTATCCCCAAACGCTTGACATATGCGGCGACTTGATGCAGCTGCTGATAAGCCCACTTTGAATTGGTAAAGCAAACAGCCCTGAACGAGATCTCTAGACACTTCCATCCTTCTCACAGCTGTCCGGCTTATAACTGATGGCCGGGTACCGTATATATATATATATATATATATATATATATATATATATATATATATATATATATACTGATAAATTAGTGAATAGACATAATATCCAACGTCGGCCTTGTGCCATAATTGTATTTTTTACAAGAAATCTGAATATCCAACGTCGATAGCACGACTCGAATTTTCATGCATTTGCGGCAATAACGGAGTGACCATTTTGCAAATTTAGAAGTGACTGCTACACACCGAAAGTCGAAACAACCTGCGTCTACACAGCATTGGGCAATAAAACAATACTTTTAGGAATTCTTCACAGTCGATAACCACCTTGTAATTTCTTGGAGATTGTTAATGTGTCTTGATTGTGTTTCTATATCGCCAACGAATACCTTTTGAAAAAGCATAGGTCGAAAGGCTCCTAAAGGTATAAAAGAAATGACGTTTATTTTGTTCAAATATATATATATATATATATATATATATATATGTATATATATATATATTTCTAAATGTAAAAGACAATAGGAAAACTGTAATAGTAGCCGACGCGTTTCGTTCAATGTGGACCTTTTCAAACGAAAAATTTTCGTTTTTGCCTTGAAAAAGTCCACATTGGCCGAAACTCGTTGATTACTATTACAGATTTCCTATTGTCTTTTACATTTAGAAATATTGTCTTTTTCTACAGGTTAACTCTGAGAAATCTTTCATATATATATATATATATATATATATATATATATATATATATATATATATATATATATATATATATATATATACATATATATATATATATATATATATATATATATATATATATAATGTGACCATAATGCTACGATAGTGATAGCACTCTAAATATATTGATACATTTCATTTATGACTAAAGAATCTTATGCAGTAAAATGAAAATCTGTTTATAAAATATATGCCGAATATATTTAAAGACCGGAAGCAGAAAAATGTTCGTCATTTATGTTTCCCGCTTCTATTTTTTTGATAAATTTTATGAATTCAATTTGAGGAAATATTTAAGAACACGAATTAACTTGTGAATGAAAGAACCAGAAAGATTTCCTTGTGAACTTACGGATTTATCGCCTCTGCTTTGGTGTTTGCGAATTGTGCTCGGTAATCGGCAATATTTTCTCATTGAAAAAGATTTAAAACTGAAGTGGACAAAATTTGAAAGTGTGCCATGGCAATTTGATGACATAACGCAAATGATTGACAAATTGACGTCACAATGTTTTCTACAAAGTCTTTTTATTTGGACGCGAGGTTTGTTTATTCTACAAATAGTATAGAGGTGGATTAGTGTAAAGTTACTCTTCTGTCTAGCTGACTTATTAATAGTTTTTACATTTCATGACTCAGACACGCCATATTGTTTTTTTGCATCTCAAGAACACATCTGTCACTTGCGTAATTTTATAACCGTTATAATACTTCGTTCTCTAATTGCTATAATATTTACAATTGAAAGAAAGTATTGAAATATGTGACGACAAGAAAGGAATTCCTTTTCGAATATAAACAGTGGTATTGCAATTTGAAAGCTCAAAGAAGTTGACGACGAACAACAACAATTTTTAACGATTTCTTGACATCATTTAAAACTGAGAAAATACGAAACTGTCAGTAAACAGGATATTTTTATTCACCTTTACAGCTGGACCAGTAGAAATTCTCCTGTTAACAGGAAAACACTTGATATATTATCTTTACATTTAAAGAATGATGACTTCCGAAAATTTATTAAAGACCCAAAGTCATATACAGTGTAACCCGTATATAAGAGAGTTGTCGGGACCGGAGACGTCTCTTATATCCGGGTTTCTCTTATATCCGAGTTTGGTCTATTTTGTTTAGGTAAGTATGGCTCTAATTTGGGACCAGATAAAATCTCTCTTATATCCGGTTTCTCTTATATCCGGGTTACACTGTACTGCATAATGCCTTATGTAATTTTTCAAATAGGTTTCTTTTTTTCCTTTAATCATGGAGAGTGGGGCCCATGAAAATTCCACTGTTTTTATTTTTATTACTGAAACTAATCAGTTCGGGTTGGCGTATTTAATATTAGTATCTCATTGAATCAGACGTTAAACGCCTAAAGGCGTTATCGCATCTTTTATCTTCCCTTTCTTTCTTTCTAGAAGCACGTATATACAACTTCAACGCACCCCAGAATGAGGCTTACCGGAAGTTTACAAAAAGTTCTTCCGATTTACTTTGTCTGCTTCTGCTATACGAAGAATTTTCGAGCAGGGGAGAGACAAGCTATTATTGTACATATATAACTAAGGAACAGGCATAATAATAATAATAATATTAAAGACCACAAACAAAAAAGAAGTGCCTCCTTATTGATATGGCAGTTCCTGCAGACTGCAATGTATCTTTGAAGATATTCGAAAAGCTGTCAAAATACAAGGACCTTGAAATGGAAATCTCAAAAATGTGGCACATGGGAAAATCAACAATCTCTGTTGTAGCTGGAGCCTTAGGATTGGTTGGAAAAGATTTCAGTAGACAAATTGAAGGGATCCCTGGAAGTCCATGCCCCAAAGAGATACAAAAAATTATTCTGACAAGTACAGCCCACACTTTCCGAAGGGGTTTATCTATGTAATTTTTTTTTTTTTTTTTGCAGTGGAAAGTGTCATGATGCCATTTCTAACTTTAGGTCCCTGGGAGGGACCCGGAAAGAAATGTGTAAACGCCAGATATCAAAGGAAATAAAAATAATAATAAAAAAAAATCAGTCCCTGCGTAGTGCAGAGTTAAAAGCTGAAACGGAAGGTTTTTTTTATCCTTGCTACACAGGACCAATACTTGTCAACTAGAAATTATCAAGCACACATACTAAAATATTGTGTTAGCCCAAAATACAGGTTCTGTGATAAATATCCAGAAACAATCGATCATCTTGTATCAGGTTGCACGGTATTGGCACCCACTGATTATAAAAACTGGCATGACAGAGTTGGCCAATATCTGCACTGGAAAATCTGTAACTTCTACGGGAAGGAAACTGAAAGAAACTGGTACGAACACCACCCAGACCCGGTTACGGAGATAGGACCTGCTACAATTCTATGCGACTACACAATACACACTGACAGAACAATCAAAACCAACCGCCCAGACATTGTTATTGAAGACCACAAACAAAAAAAGTGCCTCCTTATTGATATGGCAGTCCCTGAAGACTGCAATGTAACTTTGAAAATCTTCAAAAAGCTGTCAAAAATATAAGGACCTTGAAATAGAAATCTCAAAAATGTAGCACATGGGAACATCAACAATCCCTGTCGTAATTGGAACCCTCGGATTGGTTGGAAAAGATTCCAGTAGACTAATTGAAGGGATTCCTGTAAGTCCATTCCTTAAAGAAATACAAAAGATTGTTCTCACGAGTACAGCCCACACTTTACGAAGGGGTTTATCTATGTAAACTATTTTTTTTGTTTTGCAGTGGAAAATGCTATGATGGCATTTCTAACCTTAGGTCTCTGGGTGGGACACGTAAAGAAATGAGTATGCACCAGAAATCAAAGGAAATAAAATAATAATAGTAATAGGAAATCTGCAAATTTTCGGCAAAGAAAATGCAAAGAAACTGGTATGAACATCACATAGACCCGGTTAAAGAGATAAGACTTGTAACAATTTTATGGGACTTTACAATACACACACACACAGAATAATCAAATCTAATCGCCCAGACATCGTAACCAAAGACCACAAAAACAGAATGTTCATCCTTATTGACATGGCAGTCCCTGCAGATTGTAATATATCTTTGAAGATCTTCAAGAACCATCAAAATACAAGTATCTTGAAATAGAAATCTCAAAACTGTGGCAAATGAGGACATCAATAATTCCAGTTGTGGTTGGGGCCTTTGAATTGATTGAAAAGGTACCCATAGACTCATTGAAGGCTCAGTAAAGGGATTCCTGGTAGCCCACACCTTAAATAAATACAAAAAATATACTCACAAGTACAGCTCACATATTACGAAGAGCTTTATCTATGTGGGTGATTTAGTTGTTTCATTTTACAAAAATGATCAGTGGAAAGAATCATGAAGCCTTAGATCTCTGGTTGAGAACCGAAAGGAAATGTATATACAACAGAAATTAAAGGAAATAATAATAATAATAATAATAATAATAATAATAATAATAATAATAATAATAATATAACACAGCCACTATTACAGTAATAATAGGAGCACTCGGAATGATTCAAAAGAATACTGAAGCGCCCATCTATAAAAATAAATGCAAATGTACCACATTTTTTCAAGTTTACTCCTGGAGGCCTTAGACCCACATATTATACCAGATTGAAATCAGGCCAATCCCGCAAGCAAACTAAAAACATCCCTAACCGGACCCGGGCCCGAAATCCTAAAATTTCGGATTCCCAAGTTTTCATTACTGCAATTGTTTTCGGCGATTTTTTACGTGATTTTTTGCAACGAATTTTTTGTACGATAACAAATTTTTATAACTTGGAAATAAATTTGGGAATAATTGAAATTTATTTCGAAATCCAGCTAAAGTTATCCATGAAATAAAAATAATTGTTTGTACGGAAAGTAAGGACCTACGAACATCAAATTGTCTTTAAATTAAGTAGAAGCAGAAGAATTATTGTTGAACTTTTAAAAGGTAAGCTTAAATAATAAATTCAATACTTAAATGCAGAGAACAATTTTGAGTTCTTCTGTAGTTTATTGTTGCCTATCGCATATGTCAGATTGTAATAAAAAAAGCCAAGGCTGCAGCGAGGAAAAATGTCGCGTGCAAATGAAAACCCAGATCAAACGGCAGCCAGGAGAGCTTCCAATGATGAGGATATGCAAAGAATTGGGTGACTTTCAAGCTACTGAACAAGCCGAAGGCCCAATCAAGAGCCCTCCGTTGCAGCTAGCTTAAATAACACCCGATAGGGCGGCTTTTAAGCTAGTTTTACAAATTCTTAAGCCTACCATTCACATCCATGCATTGAATATTTATGCTACATTTGGAATGATACTTCTGCAATGTATTTAGCGATTCTTCATAAAATCCAAAGAAGAATTTGCAATGTTATTGGTACTGACCTGACATCTCGGCTTCAGTCACTTTCTCATCCCCGTAATATAGTTTCCCTCTGCCTTTTCTATAAATACTTTCATGGTAATTGTGCTAATGAACTTTTTACAGTTGGAATTGGTAGGTGTAACCGTAAGTTCTATGCTAAGAGTTTCTTCTCTCGCCCTTCCTGCTTGTGGAAATATCTTGCGGCTTTTTGATTACCATTCAACTTTGATTTTCAAAAATTCAAATGTCAATCTTCTCTCTTCTTCATCTGTGTATTGTTCCCTCTCCTTAATAACGGTTCTTTCTTCTTTTTCTTATATTCTATTTCACACCCAGTAACCCCTTGCGTGTTAATTGCTTTATCGCCTTGCTTGTCATGAAATGATTTTAAAAAAAGAAAACAGCACGAAGATCGCCGGGCAGCCATCGCTATCTGAGACACAAAAGATACTGGCATAGTCGGTGAAACTCTCTCAATGTCATTCTAAGAAAACCCTTCTTTTTATATCAGGTCTCGTGTATAAACCTTGATAAAGAGTTGTATCAAACTGCAGATCAGGAAAACTAAGAAAACGATGTGACACCTGAAAACTACTGCTATATCCATTATAATTCTTCCCATCATTGAGTACATTAAAAAATTATCGTCTCTACACTATTTACATTATTCGGACTATTGTCCTCATCTTTGTCGCCCTCTTTATCACCCTTCAGTATCTGTCTATATTTCTGAGATGAGGTATTATGTACACTATTTACATTATTCGGACTATTGTCCTCATCTTTGTCGCCCTCTTTATCAACCTTCAGTATCGGTCTATATTTCTGAGATGAGGTATTATGTACACTATTTACATTATTCGGACTATTGTCCTCATCTTTGTTGCCCTCTTTATCAACCTTCAGTATCGGTCTATATTTCTGAGATGAGGTATTATGTACACTATTTACATTATTCGGACTATTGTCCTCATCTTTGTCACCCTTTTTATCACCCTTCAGTATCTGTCTATATTTCAGAGATGAGGTATTATGTACACTATTTATATTATTCGGACTATTGTCCTCATCTTTGTTGCCATATTTATCACCCTTCAGTGTCTCTCTATATTTCTGAGATGAGGTATTATGTACACTATTTACATTATTCAGACTATTGTCCTCATCTTTGTTGCCATATTTATCACCCTTCAGTATCGGTCTATATTTCTCAGATGAGGTATTATGCACACTATTTACATTATTCGGACTATTGTCCTCATCTTTGTCGCTATATTTATTACAACATTTCGACCGTTGTACGCTCCGGCCTTCTTCAGCTGGTTGGAATGTCGAACTGAACTTTTTATTTCGCTCGCTGGGGTGGACTGTTCTAGTTCTACGTGCCATGTCTAATGGATGCCAGTTATCTCCTGTTAATTCCCCTCTCCAAGTTCTCCACCACCTTAACCAGGTATTGAAATCACATTCTTTGGGTCCTGTCACTGGATCTAACTAACGCCTTTATCCACTGTGCCATGTGTCCTTGGGGACATCTGTGTATGAATTTCTGGGTATTATAAACCTAATGTCATCAGCAACCATTTTTTACCAGGGCTCATATTGCAATTTTTGCTGTTATCATTGCCGACCAAGCATAGAAATGAATACAATATGGGGACCAGTAATAAGGAGTGTCAGAGAAAAGCGATAATAACAACAAAAATTGCAATATGAACTCTGGTAAAAATATGCAACATAGTGATGCTTTCTCATTCAATAATAACAGGTCATTTTTGACACCACAAGACTAACAACTTTTAACTAATGCCTACAAGGTTGAAATCAACAAATTTGGATCAAATCCCCCCCCTATTAGTTATGCTATAAATTTGATGAAACTGTTGAGCGCATAGCATCAGGGTGCCAAGCCCTTGCTGAGAAAGAATAGATTATTAGATATGAAACTCTAGGACAATATATTCATGGGCATGTCTGTCCGAACTATGGTATTGAAATCCAGGATATATGGTACACACTCGACCCGAATGATGTCACAAATGGTTATGGAGTGACTACACTGTGGAACTTTTCAATCGTCAGACAGGAAAATTGGTGCAAATAGACCAAACGTAAAAGATCTCGAACAAGGAACTTGCCAACGAATTGATGTGACTTGGCCACAGGATTTCAATGTTTTTAGAAAAGAATTTCAAAAACAGTCAAATTATAAATAATAACAAAATATGGAAACTTAAAACTAAAATTATCCCTGCTGTGATACGGGGGGTGCGTTGGCTATGATAAAGAAGGGGGACCGATAATCATGTGAGTACAATTCCTCGGGACATCAGCATTTCAGAGGTGCAAAAGATGACTTTGGGCGGAACTGCACACATATCCTCCTCCTCCTCCTCTGAAACCTTTTCTATCAAAATGAAACGTCCTAAATATGCATAGATGTCTCCTACACTGCCTTTCTTTACTCACAGACCCCGGGGAGAAGTTGGTAATTGTTTATTTCAAAATTTTACGCCAGTGAAAAAAACAGAATTTTTCTTGCGCCAACACCAGGCCCATTTAAAAATTTCTCAAACTCAGCTAAGGGCACACGTTGAGAATCACTGATTTAAAATGAAATATGTCAATGACTTGTAAAAACCAAATAATTACAGACATCGAACCATTGAACGGAGAGAAATCGATTCTAGGATCGACGACTTTCTATATCATGCGGGAATTGTTTTTAAATATATTGGCAAAAACTTATTTTAAATGCTGGACAATCCCACCAAATATGAAGAAGAGACTTGAGGCAACAGAAAAGTGGTTCTACAGGAGAATGCTGAGAATACCATGGGACGAACATGCAAGCAACGACGAAATATTATAGAAGATGGAAACAAAAAGAAACACTTAACACAAGGAATCAATCTATATATATATATATATATATATATATATATATATATATATATATATATATATATATATATATATATATAAATGTGTGTGTGTGTGTGTGTGTGTGTGTGTGTGTGTGTGTGTGTGTGTGTTTGTTTTTGGTTTGGTTTGTTTTACGGCATATCAACCTCAATGGGTTATTTAATGCCGACAATTTTTCATTGCTGGTAATATTTTTTTCAAAAATATATTGATGGTAATAATTATTTTTTACAATGTATTTCTGGTATTAAAACCTATTTTTTTCACTTTCATAATGTTTTGACCCCAGTTTGGGGGTTACCTATTTACCCATAGCTGGGACCCTAACAGATGCTACCACTCCGAGTCAGGATAGACCTGGGAAGACTAGCAATTAAGAGGTGGTTCCACGCTCCTCAAAGCTTCCTGATCAGAGGCCTTGCTGTTGGACGTAGTTTATCGTCTTACCCAGGACGTGGATGTAGTTTGCCGTCATACTCAGGATGTGTGTGTGTGTGCGTCTCTCTCTCTCTCTCTCTCTCTCTCTCTCTCTATATATATATATATATATATATATATATATATATATATATATATATATATATATATATATATATATATATTCAAACATGCCTCATTGAATAATATATATATTGGGACGCTTGTTTTACGGCATGTATTGGGACGCAAAACCACCATAGCTTTAACAGATAAATTTAAAATTCCAAAATAAATTATGAGCGCGTTCATGCGCGTTTACAAAAAAATCAGCATCACAACGATCAAAGATGTGTCCGCAATACACACCTGGGGATGATCTCGTAGGAGATCTAAAGTACTTCGGTTAACAAAAACTACGGCGCCTTCCTTGATAAATTTCAACTTAACAACAAGAAGCTAATTAGAGAAGGAGAAATGATTATTATAAAAATAAATAGTCATAATATGTCTATATTATTCCATAAAACATGCTTGAATGAAGATATGCATGTACACACACACACACACACACACACACACACACACACACACATATATACATATATATATATATATATATATATATATATATATATATATATATATACTTAAAAAATCAGGATGTCAGTTGAATCCGCTTCCTTGGTTTCAATCTTACGGAAGGTATCCTCAAGATTATGACATTTCCGGATCCAAAGAACCTTCTGAACCAGAAATCCGACGTCTTGAGTCTTTGCTTACATATTAGAAAATTCCTCTTAAGCACATATGAGGCTGGTTAAAAAAATGTACATTTCAATTACCCCCCCCGATACATTTATAATACCCTTGCTTTTCTTCTCTTCCCCCTTCTTTTTCTTCCTCTCCTCCTCCCTTTCTATTACACCAAACGTCGTACGCTTGTTTATTTTTTTTTAAATGATAATATAGCGTTCATTAGTTTTTTTTGTTAGTTTTTTTTTAAAATAAAGAGTTCAGAGGTCATTTGATAAAATCGCCTAAGGATACCTTAAAGTTGAAAGCAAGATAGCGGGTTCAACTGATCTCCTGGTTTTTAAAGTTAAAACCTCTATATATCATTTTACTTTTACTTTTATTTTATGTCCAAATATATTGAATAATGGAAGAGAACCGTTAGGTTAATAATCCGAAGTTCTTTAGTATTTTTATTTTTATTTAAAAAAAAAACAATGCTCGATACACAAGTAGTGCCTAAATTATAATTATTTTTAAAAAAATAGGATTTCATCGCTACATAGGAATTTTCCATGTTTCAAAAACAGAAGCTAAAAACTTCCAATTCAATTATAGAAATTAAATTAAAGTACGCTGTTCTGATTCATCCTCAATCGAATTTTGGAATAACTAATTTTGAAATTTACGGAGCTTTATAAGCACATACATTCGTAATATTTGTAATATATATATAATATTTTGTTATATATATATATATATATATATATATATATATATATATATATATATATATATATATAAAGACATTTTTATGTTTATACATTCTTTTTATAGATACAAATATTTAAGTAAATGCTCTGTTTTATAATAAACAGTATTAAATTTACCGGCCTGAATGTCCGAAAAAATTTCATAGAAAATGTTCGTCCTCCGACAGGAATCGAACCTATATCCTATACGGAACCGTCATATATCCCTGACGTGCCTTAACCGTTTCGGCCACAAAGGAGCGTTCGGCTAGCAAGGTCGATTTTACTGCCTTTAAACTTCAATCTTCCATGAATCTCTCACGTACATTCATAACTGCTCATGGCGTATCAAATGTAAACAAATGACGTCACACATTATGAAATGGACAAAGTCCGACAATTATTTAAAGACATTTTTATGTTTAACATTCTTTTTATAGATACAAGTATTTAAGTAAATGCTCTGTTTATAATAAACAGTATTAAACAACATTTACTGGCCTGAATATCCGAGAAATTTTCATAGAGAATTTTCGTCTAGGAATCGAACCTGTATCCTATACGGAACCGTCATATAGCCTGACGTGCCTTAACCGATTGAGCCACAGAGGAGCGTTTGGTTAGCAAGGTCGATATATATAAGGAGAGATAGAGAGAGGCTATATATCTCCCAAGATTTATCAAATTAAAACTGTGTATTATAAGGACACCACCAGAAGGTATTGCAGGACAGCGAGAAGAAAGCATTAAACATCAATTGCAGGAAGAGAGAATGCTTGGTTGTTAGAAAAAGGGAAAAGCCCAAAATACAAATTACACATCGGGGATACCAAAATCAAAGAAGTACAATGATTTAAATATATGGAAAGTGCTATAAAAGAGGAGAAAATGTGCGATACTGGAATTCGAAGGCGCATTAGGATAGCGAATGATGCCTTCCAAAAGCTAAGCAAAGTATTAAAAAACACAAATAATTTGTTAGAAACGAAGAAAAGTGTACAGAAATGTTATGTAATATCAGTCCTACTATACAGCAATGAATGTTGGACTATCTTCTCTCAGCTGAAGAAACACTCCATGCAAGAGAAACAGAATGCTGAACTGTTACGTAATATCAGTCCTCTTATGTGGCAATGAATGCTGGAAAGTCTCCTCACAGATGAAGAAGAGATTTGGGGAAAATAAATTTGGTTCTACAGAAAGATACTGGGAATACCATGGATCGAAAATGTGAGTAACAGCCAAAAGAACACTTATACTTAACATCAGAGAGAGACACTGAAATCTGAAGGCGCTCTGGGATAGCAAAAGATGCCTTCTAAGAGAGAAATATATAAACAGACTGTGATAGATAGATAGATAGATAGATAGATAGATAGATAGATAGATAGTAACAGACTGTGATAGATAGATAGATAGATAGATAGATAGATAGATAGATAGATAGATAGATAGATAGATAGATAGATAGATAGATAGAAAACATGAAATTTTCCTTAGAAACAAAGCAAACATTACGGAACTGTTATGTAATATCAGTCCTCGTATATGGCACTAAATGCCTGATCGAGATGAAGAAGAGACTTCAAGCAACAGAAATTGAGTACAATGGACCGAAAATCTGAGCAACGACGAAGTTTTAGAGAAAATGAAAACAGAAAGGACACTTATAGTTAACACCTGGAATAAACAGTTGAAATGTCTACAGCACATAATGAGGAAAGAGGGCTTGGGAAAATTGATACTCACAGGACAGATTGAAAGCAAGAAGGATAGAGAAAAACAAAGTGTAACCTATCTAGTGACCTTGAGCAAAATGAATGGCGGAACCAGGTTTAGGAATGATAACAAAAAGATCAAATTTATTAAGAGCTACAAAGGACAGGAAATTGTGGAGAGCCATGATCACATACGTCCTGAAGGAACACGGCACATAGAAGAAAAAGAATGAGTAAATGGATGGCGGAACAAGGTTTAGGAGAGATAACAAAAAGACAAAATATATTAAGAGCTACAAAGGACAGGAAATTGTGGAGAGCCATGATCGTCTACGTCCTGAAGGGATACGGCATATAGAAGAAAAAGAATGAGCTTGAGTAAATGGATGGCGGAACAAGGTTTAGGAGAGATAACAAAAAGACAAAATATATTAAGAGCTACAAAGGATAGGAAATTGT
>OZ038515.1:48040090-48070090 GCA_964036315.1 Acanthosepion esculentum
AATTGAACTGCACCACATACGTGATATATAAATATATATTTTAAATAAAAACAGACCACTTTAAGGTTCCATATAATAAATTATTTCACCACAGCCCTTTTAAAGGACCGCGGATCATCAGATTTTACTTTAAAAGGGCTGTGGTGAAATAATTTATTATATGGAACCTTAAAGTGGTCTGTTTTTATTTAAATTATTAGCCCTGATTTATATTGAACTCTCTGGATTTTATCCTACTTGGATCTACCCATACGGATTACCTAGTTTTTCGTAAACTATATATATATATATATATATATATATATATATATATATATATATATATATATATATATATATAGAATATTAGTGTTCAAATCTTTTCATTATATCCTTACTCTGTCCTGGACATTGAGTTCTACCTGGATCATATCCTCTTGGAATTAATTTTATACATATATGTATGTGTATATATAATTGCATATGTATGCGTATATTTATTACTAATACTGTCAATATATATATATATATATATATATATATATATATATATATATATATATATATATATATATATATTCCGTATATGCTGGTTTACAAGGCGACTGGGCACATAAGACGACTCGCAAAAGTTTAAGTTAAAATATGTTTCGGGCTATAATCGCCGTACAGGAGCCCCCCCACACACACACACACGCACAAATCGTATTTTAAAATGTATCGTACTGAATTTAATAAATATATTCAGTAAATATATACTTTCTTTTCATTCCAATTCAAATCAAGAAACGATGGTGCAATAGTGACAATTAATCACCACAATCTACAAGACCTCATGTGTGGGTGCGCTGTGCTATTAGGCTAGCCTGAATGATTTTTCCACGCTAATCATTCACTCGTTACACTCTTTTCGAATGTAATCTTTAAACGGCTTCTCATGACATACGTCTCCCATGCTAACAACTTAGTATAAAGCACTGGGTTTAAGGTTCATATTTTATGCCTGCAATATAAGCCGATTCCCTATTTTTTTTAATTTTTTTTTTGTTGAGGGGATTTTACAAGAAACTCTGAGTTTTTTTATCGACGTTGGATTTTATGTATATTCACTGATATATACTTATAATATATATAATAATATATACTTATAGTTCTGCCTCATAACATTGAGCACTGTATTTATAACACCTAAGGAATAAATATAGTTACGTACATACAAGTATTTGTCCATGTATGTACATTTTTTCGCTTACCTATTCCTATATATATATATATATATATATATATATATATAGCTCTTGAAAATACATTTCAATTGAGCACTGTTGAGTGATAAGCTAATTCTATAAACAACAGCCACCTGCACTAATGCAAAGCTCTTCAGTAAAATGAATGGAGCACTTTAGCTGATTGGCATTTGTTTACATTTGTAAAAACAATACGCTTGATTTAGTTTGTAACTCTACCGAGCGAAGATAGCTCTGACTGACACCAAATTAGTTGTGTTTCAATCCTGGCTTGAGGCATTCGGAAGTCTAGTCGAACTAAGGAGCTGTGATACAACGAAACAGTACTGTCTGTGAATGACATATATATATATATATATATATATATATATATATATATATATATATATATATATATATATATATATAAATGCATGTTTCATTAAATATTATAGACAAGTTTTGTCTATTTATTTTAAGTAAGTTCCTTTCGTATTGTCTGATAAGCTTAATCACATTATCGTTGAAAGACGAAAGGAAATCACCATATTGATACATTTGTCTATATTATTTAATGAAACATGCATTAATGAAAAATTGCTGCCGAAATATACACAATATATATATATATATATATATATATATATATATATATATATATATATATATAAATTATTAGGAGGATTTGAGATAATTATAATTAAGTAATTCATCGAGTTTAAAAGAAACCTCAACAGAATGCAGAAAAGCACTGGACGGCCGTTTCGTCCTATATTTGGGACTCATCAGCAGTGCGCATCCACTACCGAGAATTGAAACCCGGACAGTTACGTTATCAGGCACTACTGATGAGTCCCAAATATAGACCGAAACGGCCGTCCAATGCTTTTTGCATTCTGTTGAGGTTTCTTCTCGACTCGATGAATTACTTAAAATATAATATAATATATATATATATATATATATATATATATATATATATATATATATATATATATATATATATATATATGTATGTATGTATGTGTGTGTGTGCCGTATATGAAAAAATAAAGAACAAATAGGAAATGTTTATCAAACTAACATGTTTCACTTTTATTAAAGCTTCATCAGAGAATAAGATATGGAGAAAAGGAAGAAAAAATTGTTATATTTTTTATTTTTGTATTGGTCAGTTATGTCTGGCGTTCATCTGATTTGTTAAATAAACGTTAGTATATGGTGTTCCAAATTCAAAACGAGACGACGCATCTCTTCGAAGTTTCCAGAAATTAATGTATTCCAAGTCTAACCGAAAAGCCCTAAATATTATTTATATATGTAAGTGTATAATAATTCTAGTTTGACTATGTATGAATCAGATGGTAATATATATTCGTTTGTGTGTGTAGTAGTAGTAGTACTAGTAGTAGTAGTAGTATTAGACATGTTTGTTGGTTTTTTGCATGCTGATTTACGAATCTTTCCTATTTGATCCCAATTCATACATATATATATATATATATATATATATATATATATGCAAACGATTTTTCAGTTTTCGAATAAGACATTGAGTCTTGTGATCGAAATTTTCATTTTCAAGAACCAATATGATATCTCTGGGTTGATAGGCAGAATTCCTACATCCTGGTACTTTTTGAAATCTGAAAGTTTGAAATAGAATAAGGTGACGTCATGTAAATGGTTATTAGAAACTAGGCCGTATTTATATATATATTGGTTTCACTACAACCACCCTCTCCCGTAGACTTACCTGTCACCTTTCTGATCTTAGTTCTATTAAACAACATTTCTTAGAAGAACATAGCCATGTACATAATAAGTATAAAGGAAGTTTACGGTAGATGTCGCCGTGTTTCCACGTAGACTAGGTTACATTTGTCATTCGTGTACAATTGTGACTAGTCTGTCTTCAACGATTAAGTTAAAACAATTTTACCCTGTTTTGCAGTCAGGAACCGGCCCCCAAATTTTGTGAAAGTATTTTGGATTCTATCTGGGGTTGTACTTTTAACACCGGCTACTGTAAACTTTAAACTTAAAGAACGAAGGATTTGCAGATATATGTTTATATGGACTTGGTATGAGGAACTCATCCCTGAGGTTGGTAAAAATATTTTTGATACACCCTATATATATATATATATATATATATATATATATATATATATATATATAGTGAGAGAGAGAGACAGAGACAGAGAGATTATTATGATAAAAAATATGCATATACACACATATACTTGCACATATATATATATGTGTGTGTGTGTGTGCGTGTGTGTTTGTGTGTATGTGTGTGTGTGTGTGTGCGTGTGTGTGTCTGTCTGCGTGTGTGGTTAGATTTAATAGGTCGGTTAATGAAATTTAAGGAATAAAAATACACTAAAATGATAACAATATTGACAATAGATTGCTGGTATTTATTGTAGCCTTTTGACTAAATTTAAGAACGAAGAGAAAGATTTTAAAGTGAAGCTGCACACTTCAACCTACCGTTGCATAGCATTGATGACATCAGATGCGTACTTTTAGCGTCTGCATTTAAGTACCAGCAAGAAAGACGCAAATCGGAGTTAAAATATATTTTCAAAATAGAATCACATATTAAAGGATTAAATAGAGATTTAGTCAGAGAATATAGTTTCCACAGACAACATTCGTCAGAAGAGTGAGTCCCACGTTTATTTCTCGTCTAGTTAAAAAGCACACAGGCGTGTTGGAAAATTCTGACTTTAAAATCTATCTCTTTCTGCTTCAATTTTGTCAAAAGCCCTACTAATATATAATAAATATCATTAATCTTATTGCCAATTTTGCTAGCATTTTTAGTCTTTTTATTCCTCAAATTTCATTAACCAATCTATTAAATTATTGTAAGAAGCACACGTGGACCACACACACACACACACACACACACACACACACACACACACACACACACATATATATATATATATATATATATATATATATATATATATATATATATATATATATATCATCACAGGTAATAAATTTGTTGGTATATAATCCGGGTATATCCCAGTAATATCAAATATTAAAACTGAACCAGAGACAGCTCAATGTATTTATTATAACAGAACATATAATAAACAGTATTAAATAACAATTACCGGCCTGAATGTCCGAGAAATTTTTATTATAAACAGAGCATTTACGTAAATACTTGTATCTATAAAAAGAATGTTAAGCATAAAAATGTCTTTAAATAATTGTCGGACTTTGTCCATTTCACAATGTGTGACGTCATTTGTTTACATTTGATACGCCATGAGCAGTTATGAATGTACGTGAGAGATTCATGGAAGATTGAAGTTTATAAGCAGTAAATTCGACCTTGCCAACCGAGCGATCCTTAGTGGCCGAATCGGTTAAGGCACGTCAGGCTATATGACGGTTCCGTATAGGATACAGGTTCGAATCCTGTCGGAGGACGAATATTTTCTATTAAAATATCTGGGACATTCAGGCCGGTAAATGTTATTTAATACTGTTTATTATAAACAGAGCATTTACTTAAATACTTGTATCTAAAAAAAAGAATGTTAAACATAAAAATGTGTTTATATATATATATATATATATATATATATATATATATATATATATATATATATATAGAGAGAGAGAGAGAGAGAGAGAGAGAGAGAGAGAGAGAGAGAGAGAGAGAGAGAGAGAGAGAGAAAATGATGGCATGTTCCCAGCACGACCCACTTACCAGAATCTAAATAACAGAATTTTTCTAGCACTCCCTGGTAAAAACAGTTATTGAAATGGTAATTACTGAAGAGAAGCAGTTGTGATTTTTAATGGGTTTTTTTCAAAGACAACTACCTCGCATTTAACGCGGTTTTGTAAGTAACGCAAAGTAACAGTCTATTTCTGCTCTTATTAGGCACCCGCAGAAAATAACCTTTTGTTTAGGCCGTTTCAATATCTTTGCACACAAGGCGAAATATTCGAGCGCCTATAGCCTTTTATTTATTTAAAAAAATATGACAATAATCACATTGTATGCTGACAACAATAGAAAATCACCAAGTACTGGACTGAGTCTTATCTCTGAAACAAAGTCATTTGAAGATCAATCGGACTGTGACAATGATTTGTTTCGCTTCTGAAAAGCTTAATGAGCATTTTCTGCACGAGCTTTTATCGCGAAAAGAAGAGATAAATTCATTGAAAACTTTAATCTTTGCGACTGCATGACGATGTAAAAGAAAAGCCAGCCTTCAAATTTCGTTGAATTATTCTCACTGAAAGTGCGGTATTGTTTGGCCAAAGAAAAGCCACCGTCTTTCAAGTCTATGGAATTTTAAGGGAGGAAGAATTCGCTTGAAGTATTCTGCAGTGTCAAACACTTATTGAAACAACAAACCAAAGTCTCCAACTAATCCAACTCTTTTTGAAAAATCGTTTGACGGCATAATCTTATGATCCGTTAGAAAGTTGAACGCAATAATTTTGACAGCAACTCTGTAGATTTTCTGTGTTCAATTAACGAACTAAACACCTGGCTGATTTGTTTAATATTTCAGTCTATATTCGCATCAACCTCAGATCATTATGAATGCAAATACCCTCCGATACCTTTTCATGAATAAATAAAATCCAAACAAATCTATAATAGTAAAGCGCAGTGTACGTGTGTCCGTCCGTCCGTTTTTCGAACTCGGCGAATCATAAACAACCCGAAGTAACCGGTAGTAACTACTCTAGTTATACGGGATTAAAAATTAAATAAATAAATTATTTAAAGTTAAATTTAAATATGGAACAGAGTGAAAGGTTAAAAAACAATTGTTTATTAAAGGTTTAACTTTAATTTCGCTTTTCGTCTCAATTACAAATGATATCGTCTAATTAAACCGTAATTAAATCTTAATTGGGGCACGGCACGTTGCTCATTTTTTTTCTTTCACGCGTTCTGTGATATATTCGAAATATTACATAGTTCTTCTTAATTTGTTCCAAAAACAATACTGGATTTAACTTGTTCAGATTGGAACAAGAAATTCAAGTTGAAATAATGAAAAGTAAATTCCAACGTATATCACCTGAAGAAGTCCGATGCGTACAAGAGACGAATCGTCATAAATATGACAATAAAGGTGTACGCTTCTTTACGGTATAAAGTAAATTGATAGGACCATGTCATGGTTGACAATGAGTGTAATAGCCATTTGCTGCTAGCGAGGAAGGAGGGCTTAGAAAATCTGATACTCACAGGACATATCAAACAAGTGCGGAGATTTAAATATCTGGGAAGTGGTTTAACAGCGGACGGAAAGAGCGACACTTAAATCGAAAAGGCGTATTGGGATATCTAATGTAACATTCTAAAAGCTAAGCAGAGTAATAAGAAATAGGAAAATTTCGCTAGAAACAAGGAAAAGAGAAGTAAATTGCTACGTAATATCTGTCTTCCTCTATGGTAATGTGTGCTGGACGATTGCCTCAAAGATAAAGAAGAGACTTGAAGCAACAGAAATGTGGTTCTACATGTGAGTAACGAAGAAGCTTTAGAGAAAATGGAAACAAAAAGTAAACTCATACTTAACATCAGGAAGAGCACATAATGAGGAAAGAGGGCTTGGAAAATCTGATACTCACGAAACAGATAGAGGGAAAGCGTCATAGAGGAAGACAACGTATAACATAATCAACTTGTGAAAATGGATGACGGAACAGGGCTTAGTAGAAATAAGAGAAAGACAATGTTTAAGAGCTACAAATGACAAGATGTTGTGGAGAACCATGATCACTTGTGTCCTGAGAGGACACGGCACATATAGAACTCATTCTGGCCTGCACAAAATACAAGCCGTGGGTTGTATGAGAGCTCCAGAAATTATTCAATGGGGTCCTCGAGGATTTTTCGAAATAATCATTTTTGTGTGTCTATCAGAATAAGTTCAGTCATTGATCGCGCCCCCAAAATTCAGTTGTGCGGAAGCATATCTTTATCCAACGAATATTTCAGAAAGAAATCTGAAGACGCATTGGGATATGAAAAGGTGTCTTTCAAAAGCTAAGCAAAGTATTGAGAAAACAAAATTTCGTTAAATAGATACACGCTACAATTACTGTCACGTAGCCTGAAGGATTAAATCATTATTTCGTGAATTTGGTTTCGTTTCGTTTCCTTTAATAGCGTATCAGTGTAGACATGATTACTAGAGATAGATATATATCTATTTTATGTTGTAGTTTTTTTTTAACTTGTTGAAGTTATATTTTGGAATACAGTTTAATTTCTTTAAGAAACTGTTGGATATGACATGCATTAATGTCTTGAAAGACTTCTTTCATATTTATTGGTTTTATTGATTTTGTTTGGCGGCATATCAACACCTCTATGGGTTATTTAATGTTAAAATCTAAATATTTTGTATGTAATTTTATGCTTTCAACTACAGATATTTTGTACATAATTATATATTCAGAGTAAAGATATCTTTTTTGGATATACATTTTGTAGATCATAAAATGTATTGTTGAATTTATATTTTGAAATAGTTTGATTTAAGAAATTGTAGGTTAGAGTTCTTTTATGTTGATTAGTTGGTTGGCATATCAACACCTCCATGGGTTATTTAATGCCGAAATCTACATAATTTGAACACGATTTTATGACTTCAACTAAATCTATTTTAGACGCAATTGTATTGTTGGTCAATTTGCTTTCAAAATGTACTGTTGGTTATTTTACTATAAATAGGTATATTAGTAATTTCACTTTAATTAGGTATTGTTGGTTGGTTGAGTTTGTTTAGCAGCATATCAACCTCTATAGTCTATTTATTTCCTAGGGGCGACGATATGTGTGTGTTTTATGTTGTAGTTTTTTCAAAGTTCTATTTTGGAATACAGTTTGATTTCTTTAAGAAATTGTAGGATATTATATGGACTAATGGATTAGGATCTTATATGGATTAATGGATTAGGATATTATATGGATTAATGAATTAGGATATTATATGGATTAATGGATTAGGATCTTATATGGATTAATGAATTAGGATATTATATGGATTAATGGATTAGGATCTTATATGGATTAGTAGATTAGGATCTTATATGGATTAATGGATTAGGATCTTATATGGATTAATGGATTAGGATATTATATGGATTAATGGATTAGGATCTTATATGGATTAATGGATTAGGATCTTATATGGATTAATAGATTAGGATCTTATATGGATTAATGGATTAGGATCTTATATGGATTAATATCATGAAAGAGTTCTTTTATGTTGGTTGTTTGGTTGATTTTGCTTAGCGGCATATCAACACCTCCGTGGGTCATTTAATTTAATATAAATATTTTGAACGCAGTTTCATGCCTTCAACTTCAGATAAAATGTATTATCGGTCATTTTGGTAAATATACATTGTTGGTAGTTTTATTATAAAAATGTATTTTTATATTTTCATGGTGTTTTTTCTTTGAATCGGTTTCACCCCAAGCAAGGCAATAAAGCCAGTAAGACACAAGGGGTTACAGGGTGCGCAAGAATTAGGAACAGAAACATTAATAATGAGCGGGAAGAGGAAAGATTAATCACTGTAAATTGATGAGATCTCGACGCAAGTCTAGTATTGCGTTTAAATTTTTAAAAGTCTAGACACCATAACGAAGAACTCGTCCGAACAATTACCTTGAAAGTATTTATAGAAAAGACATAGGAAGGCATCTTTACGTCGGTTGGAAAGTGACTGAAGCCGAGCTGTCAGATGAGGGCCAATCATCTCGTCTGCAGTCGCTCTCTCACAGACGCGACGTTGCCTCGCTCTGTCTTTTTTACAAATACTTCCACGGTAATTGCTCCGAGGAGCTGCTTTCGCTGGTTCCTAGGCCTCATGAATTTAAACGTCCTACGAGGCTGGCATCCCGTTCCCACCCCTTCACCGTTGAAACTGTTAGATGTAGACGTCTCTTCTACTCCAATAGCTTCATGTCTCGCACATCTCGCCTGTGGAACTCCCTTCCTTATTCTTGTTTCCCTGACGAATACAATCTCCAACTATTTAAGTGTAACGTCAATCGACATCTCCAGTTGCCGTGATCTATCCACTTCCCTTCTCCACATCCTTTCACCTTTCATTCCTATCTGCTCTCGCTCCAAATCTTCTGTAACCCCCTTGCCTTGATCGATCCACTATCTTTCTCCACATCCTCTCCTTTACCACTCCTATCTGTTCTTCATCCAAACCTTCTGTAACCCCTTGCGTGCTAGTGGCTTCCAGCCTTGCTTGGGGCGATAAGCTTAAAAAAAAAAAATTTACTGATTCTTTTGTTTGGATTTTATCAAAGAGCTCTAGACAAATAGCAGCGACATCGGACTGTATATGGCTGCAAATTTCTTTTGTTTGCGGGATCATTATTTTCCATAACTGAGACAAGATAGACCTGGGAACAACAGTTTTACACTCCTCAAAAACTCCAATCTCTCAATCAGAGACATTGCTGCTGGATGTAGTCGATCGTCATACCCAGGACTAGTGAATTTGGTAACATCTGAGTTCAATCCCTAGTCCAGTCAGTGTTCACATGGATTCAGTGAAAACGTGACGAGCAATAACTGAGCAGTATTAAAAATAAGAACTAGACAAGTTATCCCCCCTAGATCTGGATAATGGAACAAGAACAGTCTACCGCGTAAATTCAATAAAGGGTTCGTTTCGAAATTCCTATAGAATACCCAGATCCTGGTGAAGGCCGGAGAGTACCACGGCCGAAACAACAACAAAGATGAGGACAATGTAAATAGTTTAAATAATCAATATTTTGCATTCATCAAAATAAATTCGGCAATTGATTGCGTAAGGAAACTTCTGTTTTACAGTGAATGACGTTATTCAACCAATATTTTCAATGTCGTTGTAGCTAATTATTCCTTTAATTCTCTACAGTTAGATGTAATAATTTTCATAACCTGCAAAGGGTTGATAAACCATAAAAAACGAATCAATTAATCAATCAAAGAGTTGTAGCGCCAATCCTTTCTCTATATCTGATTCTATCTCATTGTTCAGTCATTTACCGTAAACCTTTATGCAGTTCTAAGCTAGAGGTTTCATCAAGGTATATGACGATGGAAATAATTGTTCAGGAAATAATTGTCTCAAGCCTTCCTAAATGGTCTGAAACGAAAATCGAGCTCGGTAACCATCAAACCACTATATGATTTCATAAATAAACTAATAAATAAGATGTGAATGCTTTTTATCTGAGGTACGGCAACTTTCTCGATTGAGTTGTACAAAGTTAAACCTGTTGAATTTTTGTGTTCTCCTGGACGACTGATTCGGACGAGAAAAGAAAAGCTTTAAGTACGAGCAAAAAGTGAACAATGCTGATTGTTATGTTAATCTGATCACGTAATTATTGAGGGGTGGGGGTCTGCTCTCTAAGACTCACTCCCCTCTCCATCTCTCCATCTCTCCCCCCCTCTCTCTCTCTTTCCGAATACATTAAGGAAGCATTTCCATTGCAAACGAAGGCTGTTAAGGAAATGTGTTTATCTCGGTACAATGAACGGGCGGTCGCTTTTATCTCCGGCAGTAGGTGTGATCTCGACATTATTATCTGTACCCTTCACACGTATTTGTCATTTGAGAGAAAAGAGTGAAAGAAAGAAAGAACGAGAAAACTATAGAAAAGCACGGGTGGAGGAGGAGGAGGAGAAGGAGGAGGAGGAGGAGAGAGAGATGGCGAAGGAAAGTGAAGGGAGTTGGAAAGGCGAAAGGGAAAACAGGTAAGACGAACACGCTGATAAGTTGTAAGACTTTCAAAAGTAAGAAAGATAGAAAACAGCTATTTAGGTGTAATAAGAAAGAAAGAAAGAAAGAAAGAAAGAAAGAAAGAAAGAAAGAAAGAAGCTATTTAATGGTAATAACTACAAAAAGAAAGAAAGAAAGAAGCTATTTAAGTGCAATAAGAAAGAAAGAAAGAAAGAAGCTATTTAATGGTAATAACTACAAAAAGAAAGAAAGAAAACAGCTATTTAAGTGTAATAAGAAAGAAAGAAAGAAAGAAAGAAATTAATAGTAATAACTAAGAAAGAAAAAAAGAAAGAAAGAAAAAGTTAGAAGAAAAACAGGTAAAAAGAACGAAAACGAACACACTGATAAGTTTTATGACTTTCAAAAGAAAGAAGTTATTCAATGGTAATAACTAAGAAAGATAGAAAGAAAGAAAGAACGAAAAAGAAAGAAAGAAAAAAGAAAGAAAGAAAGAAAGAAGAAAACTAGGTAAAACGAAAATGCTGATAAGTTATATGACTTTCAAAAGAAAGAAAGAAAGAAAGAAAGAAAGAAGGGTAATAAGAAAGAAAGAAAGAAAGAAAGAAAGAAAGAAAGAAAGAAAGAGAAAAGTATGATAGCAAAGAAGATGAAAGTAGGTGAATATGAAATTCGTGCATAAAACTGCGACCGGTCAAAGATAGCGATTCGGCCATATGACTGTTCAAGTGACTGACTAGGCGTCCCAAACCGGGTTTTGAAATACAATTATCTCTTATAAACAGGTAACGGACTCACACCCACCCACCCACACCTGCTGGTTTTCCTAGCGACAGGGTCGGGCTAAGAACTTTTCCGAAGCGGCGATGGTTGCGGCGATGGCTTTCTCCGGATTACAAGACGAGGAAGGTAAGTCTTTCATCAAAGTGGTAAATATTGATGAATTTGGTCTCCACCTCTGCACCCCGCGTTCGCGGCTTCGTGACACTCCATTGTTGAGCGATGAGGTGCTCTCATTTGCAGGTGACATCAACTCGACTTACAAAGCCTGAAATGAGACAATGGGTGTAGGATCAGAGGCTGGCTGGCCGTAATGACGAAATTAAGATGCAAGTAAGCATACACCTGAAACATTACCTTAGCGTTACAGGACATCAACTGAATCCGCGTTGGGGACGAACAGTTAGAACCGAAGCTGAAGAAAGAGTCTGGTTACTGATTAAGTAGAGAGTTGGGTAAGATGTGCGTTCGAGGTGACTATTCCAGCCTTCCCCGACCCTGGTGGAGCAATGAACAAGACTCCCGATTAAATTGGCAGCACACGACTGCGGTGTATCAGGATAAAATCCCTGATGAAAAGACCGTTCCTTGCTGGCTTTTATGTGGAATGTATATGCCGAGGAGAAGTTAACGATGTCATACTGCGCTCTGCTCCGCAGGCCAATACTTTTCGTCCGCTTTCGACAGACTGAACATCACCAGCCACACAGCCCTGGCCCAGACTTTTATAGCTATCCAAGAGATTTTCTTTTACAAGAATTGGCCACGAATTAACTTTATGTCGAAAATTATATTCGTGCGAAAATTTATAAATCATTTTGTATAAGTTTTGACAAGTTTTACTTCGACATCAAAATTGATTGTAAAATAATCCATTCTATTCGTTTCAAAAAGGTTTTTCCTTGAAAGAAATTCATAGAATATGACCATTATATAGCTAATGATAAAAAGATATGACATAAACCAGGCCAACAGCATGTAAGTCCGACTATTGTCCTCATTTTGTTGCTATTATCACAACGTTTCGGCAAGTATGCACTTTTCAGCGACTCGTCCGTCCAGGTAACCTTAAGGGAATTTCTAACTGAACGATTTATTTAAACAACTAGCCTAGAAACCGTTTTTCGTGAGGGACTTTAGGCTAGCTGCTACGTATGGCTTCGGGCCGTTCGGTCTTTTACCTTCAGCGTCTAATGTACGTAAAAGCTATAAGAATTTAGAAATAATGAAATTATTTTATCTTTATTCGACACCTTGATTCGGCATAATCTTTCTTCGTATACACCGCCGATCTCAGTAGTTTGTTTACATTTCTTTTGTGCGCAATTTACCTTTTCTTTTCAAATCACCATTTTTTATGATCACTTCACATAAAGACATTCTTAAAAGACATTACGGAATCCAAACTATGTAATATTTCGAATACGTCACAGTATCCGTGATAAAAACAAAAGAAAAAAATACCATATGAGCAACATACCGTGCCCCGTTGAAGTTTAACTACGGTTTAATTAGACGATATCAATTGCAAATGTGACGAAAAGTGAAATTAAATTTAAACCTTTAATAAAGAATTATTTTTTAAACCTTTCACTTAGATTTCAATTTAAATGAGTTATTTAATTTTTAATCGCGAGTATCTACAGTAGTTATACTACCTATTACTTCAGGTTGTTTATCTTTAGTCGAGATCGAAAAACGGACAGACGGACGGACACACGTACACTGCGCTTTATTATTACACATGTGGGTAGATTGTACTTACTCTGTTTGCTTGTTTCTTTGTTTATTTAGTGGCTTATCAAATCCTTATGGGTTATTTAATGCCTAAATTGCTGATAATATTGGTTTATTTACAAATGTTTTACCCTAGTTTGGGCATTCACTATTTGCCCATAGTTTGAACCCTAACAGGTGCTACCACCCCAAGTCAGGGTTGATCTGTGAACAACAGTAATTAAGAGGTGGTTCCACGCTCCTCAAAACCTTCCGATCAGAGGCCTTGCTGTTGGATGTAGTTTATCGTCATACCCAGGACGATGTACTCGTTTTGCTGCCTACGTCTAGGGATACCTAGCTTTGTTCTTATTTATTACCGCTTACTTATTGCTCATTCCTTTTTCCATTGACTTTTTTGCATTACCCGACCCAGGGGTTGAACTCGCATTTAAGATGTCACCAAATTCGCGAGCCAATCCGCTAGACTATTGTTTCGTGGGACAATCGTGAGCCTAGAACTTGGAGCTTTATACCTACCCTGCCTGCTACTCAAACTGTCTTTACATAATAGTGGGTAATTGAATGAAAAAATGAAATAAAACTCTTCCATGACACGTTTCGTCTCTCGAAATGACTTCTTCAAACTAATAAATTTTTTTTTGATAGATTCTAATTGGAGGGGAAATTAATACAATAAACACTGGTTTTAATTTTGCATCGAAATATATTGAATATACAAGTACGCTTAGCTTTAAATTTAAATTTCAATAATCGCACTGATCAAATCTTTTTGTAATCATTTCAACCAAATTGGTTGGCTGTGTTTTTCTTTTGTTTTTTTGCTTAATTTTAATTTTAATTTTTTTGTTGTTTAGCGGCATATCAACACCACTATGGGTTATTTAATGTCGAAATTATTTTGAGATAATAATAGTTTCAATGATACAAGCCTTGCTACTTAAAGCATAGGTGGATTCATACCTTTCCCAATTGTATTTGCTCGTAAGTGAATATAGAATACCGACTGCAATTGGAACACGGCACTCCGATTTCCAATACCGAGTCGTGTACCACCTGCACATACAATCTTACAACACCTGGTATTCACAAGCGGTCACCCATCTAGATATTGACCAGGTTAGATGTGGCTTAACTTCGGCGATCGTACTGTAACCGGTGTTTCAAAGTGATTTGGCTGTAAGACCATTTCAACCCAAGTAAGGCGATAATGCCACTAAGACGCAAGGGGTTACTGGGAGTGAAAGAGAATGAGAAGACTTTAGTGAGGAGAAAGGACAATAAAAGAACAGGTTTCAGGAAGACAGAAGATGGCGATAATGCCACTAAGACGCAAGGGGTTACTGGGAGTGAAAGAGAATAAGAAGACTTTAGTGAGGAGAAAGGACAATAAAAAACATGATTCATGAAGACTGAAAATTGCGATAGTGGCTGCATTTAAACTTTTGAAGCTTATTGGCGGCAGGGAAGTATGACACCTAAAGACATTTTCACAGGTAAGAAGTGTGAAAGAAGAAACTATTTGAATATAACCTACGGTTAGATCTAGCTTCTTCAAAGGAGCACATCCCTCTTCCGGCTTCCTTTGAATTCAGAGTTTTCCTTCTCGTAACATAGTAAGTCCTGTTATTTAACCTATAGCTTGGGGAGAATAGATGTTCATACCAAGGACATTTGCCCTGAAAGTCAACCTAACGACGTCCCGGGTATGAAGATTATACTAAATCCGATAGAAAGGCTTCTAATCGGGACATTGGCTGTTTTGAGGAGCGTTGAACAACCTCTTAAATGTTGGTTGTTCTCAGATACACCCTCCGCCGGGAGAACAGAACCTGTTAGGATCCCAGTTAGGAGCAAAGAACCCTCAAACAAAAACAAAACACTATGATAGTGTATATATATATTTTTATAGTAAAAATACCAGCAATACATTTTTATATAAAAAATGACCAATACATATTTATAGTAAAATAACACAAAATACTATTTCTTTGTAGTTGAAGGCATAAATTGTATTTAAATTATTTAGATTCCAGCATTAAATAACCCATATAGATGTTGATATGCCGCTAAAGAAATCAACCAACAAACAATACATATTTAAATCAAAATGACCAACAATACATTTTATCTGTAGTTGAAAGCATACAATTGCTTTTAAAATATATTTAGTTGAAGCCATAAAATTGTGTTCCAAATATTTCGATTTCGGTATTAAATAACCCATAGAGATGTTGATATGCCACTAAACAAAATCAACCAACCAACAATACATATTTATAGTAAAATGACCAACAATACATTTTATCTGTAGTTGAAGGCATACAATTGCGTTCAAAATATATTTAATTGAAGCCATAAAATTGTGTTCCAAATATTTAGATTTCGGCATTAAATAACCCATAGAGATGTTGATATGCCACTAAACAAAATCAACCAACCAACAATACATATTTATAGTAAAATGACCAACAATACATTTTATCTGTAGTTGAAGGCATACAATTGCGTTCAAAATATATTTAATTGAAGCCATAAAATTGTGTTCCAAATATTTCGATTTCGGTATTAAATAACCCATAGAGATGGTGACATACCGCTAAACAAAATCAACCAACCAACCTGACTAACTCGATCAGAATTCGTACTAGGCTCATTAATTTCACTTTTCCGAGTGGCTAACGGTTGCCGGCACATTTTAAAGATTAAGTTAAACTTCGTAAATATCAATAACGTCTAGATATCTCTACGGAGTCAGTAGTTTCGTAGACTCTTACGAATATGTTTGGCTGTTTGACTTTGTTTAGCGGCATACCAACACTTCTATGGGTCATTTAATGCCGAAATCTAAATATTTTGAGCACAATTTTATGGATTCCACTAAACATATTTTGAATGCAATTACATGGATTCAACTACAGATAAAATTTGCAGTTGGTTATTTTATTATAAATATATATTGATGGTATTTTATAGTTTATAGTGTTTATTTTTGTATGAAAGTTCACTATTAACAGATAGATAGGACCCTACCATCCTTTGTCAGAGTGGACCTGCGAATAACAGCAATTATGAGGTTGTTCCAGGACCGTCAAAACCTCCAGCCTTCCTATCAGAGGCCTTGCTCATTGCAGTTTATCGTCTTACTCAGGACTAACGGATGTGGCGAGTTTTATCGATGCAGAATGCGCCACGTTTGTAGCCTTAGGCCAAACATAGCTAAGCATAATTAAATATCAAATACAAATAAGTTAAACTATTTTTAGGGTAGAAAATTATTATTATATCTTTTGAAGAAAATATTAAAAACATTCAAGAAACTTTCAAAAATCTATGGGAAAGTTAATTTTTAATGATCAAAATGTCACGTGTCGGCAAAAATAGCAAATGTGTTTGGCGTCGCATTTTTCAGGAGACCTTATTAAATACTTTCAGATTTTTGGTGAGATTTGCATCTTACGATCTGGGAATGTTAATGGCTGCATGTCCAAAGATTTTCATATTAAATTATTTATCATTTCAGGTAACATTATCTTGAAGCCGTTATATCTCCTCAAAGATTTCGTTAGAATCATTTACCTCCTCTTTTCCGGATTTGTTTGTTATATTGATAGAAGTTAAATATTTACCTATAACTTTTTGGCAATGTTTAATCTTCGTTCCTGCCAAAAAACAAAAGGACGCCGCTCTCATTTTGTACGACCTTCTCCTCAGCAATGACGTATGAACCAAGTGCTATGAATAATCAAGAATGGTCTCTCCTTGGTTTTGTTACTATCCTCTTATTTCTGTTTACTGGGACTATAAAAGGACACTATACGCGAACCTTGTATTCATGTATTTTTTTTAATTCAGCTAGTACTTTCAAAAGCTTCACGCATTCATATTCAGGCTGTATTTTTCTTTTAGAATCAAAACTGGAAGACGAAATAAATGTGTTTTTCCGACCGAAAGATCTTTTTAAGAATGAGCTATTTATTAACACCATATATATTAACACCATATTATATACACCATATCCATTTTATACATAAGGATCTCATCATTCAGTGGATTATTAGTAGTATAATGCTTATAATTATGTCTACTAGCGAAGGGATTTCGCCAATAATTGCATTGATATTGCTAATTGATTCAAGGTATGATTAACTGTTTGTAATATAAAATATATGCTGCCTATTTTATTATATATATATATATATATATATATATATATATATATATATATATATATATATATATATATATAATTATGTATTAGGTCACCAATCCCTCTTTTATGCAAGTTTCTTTTAAGATGACTAACAAGGTCTTGCGATTAAGCTTTTTATTCGATTTTTCTTCTGTTCGTAAAAGTGTTTTTCTTTTCTGGAGATAAAATATCTCAAAATTGTCCAATTGTTCTGTATATCCAAGCACTTTCGACTATTCTATTAGACATTATCAAGGATTATTTTTTATTATTATTTTTAACTGAATGTACTGATTTGTGATGTTTCTAGTGTGATGGGAATGTTTTTTAACTTTCCAAACACGGTCAGCATATTGTGGCCGTATTCATAGTTGTTGTTATTGAGAGTTAGCTTTTTTTTTATTATTAGTGTTTCCATTGTTTTTAGTCTTTTCTACATGTTGATGAGACGATTACACTTGCATTTTCTAGAACCATGTTGTGGACGAAGTTTGGAAGATTTCCATGTGTGTTTAAATGAGTACTAATTGAACTGAAGTTAAAAAGGTGCAACGTGAGTCTTCTCGATAGGTTTGTAGTGGTATGTTCAATATAATTATTCATGAATATATATATATATATATATATATATATATATATATATATATATATATATATGTATGTATATCAGAATTAAACTGTAGAAAAAATATGTATAAAGGAAAACACAATAGGAAAACGTTGTTCTTCATTATTTAGCCTCCTGTTTACAAAAATAAGGACGATTTTTCATACAACTTATAAAGCAAAATGCTTCTGTCTTTGTTCGTCCGTCAGTCTGTCTGTCTGTCTATCTATCTCCATATATATTAGGTCCATTTTGATAAATGAGATTTTTATATACCTATCCCCAATAGTAAGTTTAACACAAGGTTACAATTAACGTGGAATCCCACATGCGTACATGCCTGCCGAAGCTAGAAATTATCCAGTCCTTCGGCATTTCCTTTTTTCCCAACGCCTTAGGCAACAGAGATTGACCCTGACCCTCTCCCTTTAAGTGAAAAGGGAACGTACAGCCTACTTGAAATGGCCCTTGGAACTAGACTTTGATTCATTTCCGCCTCGAAACCCAAATGGCTAGAAGCGGTGTTATTTTCTAAACCTATCTTAGTTTGGCATAAGGCCACGGGTATCTAAGGAAAGTCAAATTCACTAATCATGGTAGTTGACACAGGAGAGCTTTGAAACAAGCATATCTTCTTTTCAAAATTCTTTGCAACAAAATCTTTCTCCTTCCCAGTTTGACCTGTGCCAGACGAATTTAAGTTTTATAAATTCAAGTTTAATTTATTTTTTATAGATATAGGTGGTACTCGACTTACAACTGAGTTCCGTTCTTACGATGCGTCGTAAACCGATTTTTCGTGTAAGTCGGAACGTACCCCCGATTTTCCGTGAATAAGCACTTACCTATGCTGGCGCAATAGTAACGCAATTATCTAGGACAGTGGTTCTGAAACTTTTTTGGCCATGCCCCACCACACTCCCTAAGCAGCTATAAAATCCTGATGCCCCCAGTCCGTGTGAAATAATTGTTGGAGGAAGCCATAGACGTGGATAACTTTCCTTAACAACTTGAAACTGTATATATGCAATAGTATTATCATTTAATTTTAGAATTGTACAATATTAATATAATATAGTGTTATTTATATGAATATATATATATATATATATATATATATATATATATATATTATATACATTATATACGTAATTACAAACACACAAGTATTTTTATGTATGCATACTGTATATACACCGTATATAAGAACTCGTGCACACCTACTAATACTCACACAGACTAATTAGGAAAAAATTCTATATTAATAACTCATTCTCGAATTTCCTCCCTTAAAAATCAAATTGCCGCCAATGGGTCGTACGGCTCACGTTGGGAATCTCGGATCTAAGACATAATACATCTTTAAATCATATGTTAAGCAAATTAAGGCTTAAAGAAGACATGGAAGACATGAATATAATACATACCATGAAATGAAATAGTTTTAAGCTGCTTGTATATTTATTGCCAGTGATGTCATTGGCTGTCGGTAGATGAAGTATAAGTTCTTGTCTCTCTTGCAGTTGCTCGGATGCAGTAGTAAATCTGGGGAAGAAAGAAAAACAAAAGTTTGTTTTTCTTTTTATTAGGAATTCACCATCTTCCTTACTCTGGCGGCGTATAATGACGTATTCTTCTGCCACACCGTTTCCGTTGTATGTACTGGAGAAACGGCACAAGATTAATGGAGATTGCGTCGTAAACACGAATCGTCGTAAGTCGGGATTGTCGTAATCCGGGACTTATTGTACATGAACACACAGACACAGACACAGACACACACGCACACAAACACATACACATAAACAAACACACGCATATATATATATATATATATATATATATATATATGAATGATAGAAAATATTAGGAGGATTTGATTATAATTAAGTAATTCATCATTAATTAAGTAACTGATGAATTACTTAATTATAATTATCAAATCCTCCTAATAATTTCCATCATTTATATATCATTGCTTGAACCGGCTTCTAATGCTCAAGGTTGAGCGGCTTGGTGATAGTAGTCGTGGCTCCGGGAGCACCGTCCTATGGTTAGAGAGAATCTCAGTTGAGATCCACCACAGAATTGGTGAGCGAGCGGTGCTATATTGAGTCTGATTTGCTATCTCTTTGTCACCGAGGCCTGTTGGAACAGTTGGTATGTTGTTTGCTTGATAACCTAACTGTCACGGTTTTAATTCTCGGTTGTGGATGCGCACTGCTGATGAGTCGTAAATATAGAATGAAACGGCCGTCCGGTGCTTTCTGCATTCTGTTGAGGTTTCAGAGTTGATGAATTACTTAATTATGTGTATATATATATATATATATATATATTCATGTATATATATATATATATGAAAAGTGTGTGTATATATATATATATATATAAGTATATATGCAATTTATCATATATATTATTTATATATGCGCGGTACTTATTGGAAAGCGCTCAATATCAGAGATAGAGCTAACATATTTAGCTGGATTGAGGATGAAACAGAGCTGGGTACTTTAATTCAATTTAAGTTTTATAATTAAATTGAAGTTTTTAGCTTCTGTTTTTGAAACATGACAACTCTTATGTAGCGATGGGATTCAATATTATTCAAACTGTGTGTATGTCCGTTTCCATGTGCTTATGTATATAATTTAATTCAATGTTTCTAAAAATGTTTCTACAAAATTTTAAAGTTCCTAAAAATGTTTCTACAAAATTTGAAAAAGAAACACTTTAAAATTGTTTTTATTACCTAAATAATTCCGAGTAAGTTTAATAAAATCTTTAAATTATCTGATTTTTAGGTTTTTCTTCTTTTTTTTTGTATCCAAATTATGATTTTATTGCTCAGTTCAGAGTAGGAGTTGTCTAGACTGAGTGGGAAGTGAATGCATTATTCTTATTTTAAACTCAGTCTAAGTGTATGTATATACATAGCGTGTGCGTGTGTATACATTAAATAGCAAAAGTCACTGATTCACAACACAGATATACAACATACATTGCATACGTGTAAGCAAAGTCACACGTAGACAGTGCCTGGCGGACAGACAATCAGTACTTTTTAAATATAGATTTGTTCTTTTTATATATATAAATTTCGCAGGTATACGGGTAAATTTTAATTAATTTTGAAAAAAAAATCTGAAAACAAATTATTTCTAATAAAGATATTAATATTTTAGAATCTTTCATAGTTTTTTGGGAACTGTCTGTACATTTCGTGGCAAGCCATGTTATGAGAACATGTAAATTTGATATGTTCAAAAATCCACTGGGGCTGTAAAGGTATGCTATGTGAACACTCAATTTTTAGTAAAATAATATTTTTGGCAGAAAGTGGTCAGCCGAATCAATTTTCTAATTCTAAGAATCGAGAAGCTCTTTCACAAGGGATATAAATGAATGTTCTTGTTTTGACCTATACTCTAACTGTTAGCCTTAACCATAACCCCCATAAATAAAAGGGGCTTTCATATTTAAGGGGAAATTTTTCAGTTTTAGGGTTAAGAGAAAATCAATCGTTTGAAACTTTCAAATTACTATCCTTTTCGGAATTCAGTCAGTCTTTTCATCGGATTAAACGTAATCAGCAAAGTCGGATTTGTAGAGATTATGCTAGTTGACACGAGGGAAGATTCTAGAAAACTTGGTTGGGTACATGGACGTAAGAATACAATATTATCGGTGTTCAAGCTCCGGTAAAGGTCGGAACTTCAAATGTTTATTTAAAAACCGGCAGTTCATTTTGTCACTTAAAGGAACTGAAGCAACACGATCTTCTATTTGTCTATACTTGGGTCTTTTGCTTGACTAAACTAAATTTTTACACTCTATTGAACTCACACACTGTGTTGTGTGTCCTCAAGGACACATGGCACAGTGGATAAAGGCGTTAGTTAGTTAAGACCCAAAGAGTGTGAGTTCAATACCTGGTTAAGGCGGTGGAGAACTTGGAGAGGGGAATTAACAGGAGATAACTGGTAACTGACATCCATTAGACATGGAACTAGAACAGTCTACCCCAGTGAGCTAAATAAAGGGTTCAGTTCGACATTCCAACCACCTGAAGAAGGCCGGAGCGTACAACGGCCGAAACGTTGTAATAAATATGGCGAGAAAGATGAGGACAATAGTCCGAATAATGTAAATAGTGTGCATAATACCTCATCTCAGAAATATAGACAAATACTGAAGACAAACCTATTAAGAGCTACAAGGATCAGGAAGATGTGGAGGGCCATGATCGCCTACGTCCTGAAATGACAAGGCATATAAAAGTAGAAATACTTGCGAACTAAGTATAAATGAATTATATTTACTTCGCATTAATGTTTATTCAATACCAAAATATATAGTCGGATAATTTCGTGTGAAGTTTTTGCTTCTTCACAGGTTTTCTGTCTCGATTTGACGAACGCAGATATGGTTTTTGTTTTGTTAGCAAACCTCCGCCAAGTTCTTTTCGTTCCATGAATATTTTAACAGTAATAAAAAATGTCAAAACAACTTTTTATTCTTTGCTACAACAGTTATTTTATTACTACAAACGTTATTATTAGTCAAAGCACACGCCATATCTGACGGTGTTTCCCCCTGCAAAGGAGGACCCACGTTCGAATCCTGCCTGGGCACACGTTTTCATTATTCATCATCATCAGCAGCAGCAGCATCAGCATCATCATAATTCTTCGACCTCCCCTGTGTTGGAGACACTTCCAGACGGATGCCATCGGAGTAAGGATGACACGATTTCCTTGTCCGCTCGATTTGCAATCGCTGAGAAAAAAACGTTTGAAATAATCAGAATGACTTTGAGAAATGAATATGTCGAATTAAAAAATAAAATCCGTCAATTCTTTAGGAATTGCCTTGTTTACATTTAAACTGAAAAAATATGGGCTTTCAATAAAAAATCTGAACGAGTGAGTGTGTTTCAAGGGCAAAAAATAGACCTTTGCTTGATTAGGAAGCTCTTCGTGGCTGAGCTGTGAAAGCACGCCGGATCAGACGCTGGTTCCTCCTGTAAAAGGGGACGCTGGTTTTAATCTCGAAATAAATTTCCAATCTTGAATAAAATAATTTATTTCAAATTTCGAAAAAATTTCAAAAATACTGTTTAAAATAAACAGAGCGTCTACTCAAATACGGGCATCTACTAAAAATAATGTTTGAAGTAATAAAATTATATCGGATTAAAAAAATAAAATTCATTAATTCTTTAAAAATACTGTAGTTATATAAAAGTGTCAAATAGTTCTCAGGGAGTTTATGACTCCGGATGTTATTTGACCTGTAAACAATATTTGGTGGACTCGTGTGAGTCCGGGTAAGAAAAAGAAGTGAAATGAATATGAAGAGCCCCGGAGCAGCAGATCGCTTTTGGCCGGAAGCAGTGTAAATTGCTATCCTCATTTTTGATTGGTGAAGTCACTCGGTTCCGGGGATTGCAACCCTGTGGCAGCACCTTTCTCATAGCGCTGGTAGCTATAATATCGACGCCAGCCTGACAGTGGTCACAGGGCCTGGTCAGTTTTGATTCTTGGTCCATATTCTGACGTATGGGTTCACCACGTAAAAAATCGACCTTGCCTTAGTGGGGAGACCGGATAAATACTTACCCTCTTCAGTCGATATCTCCGAAGTATTTACATGCCTCTTGTTCTATCGGAGTGAAAAGAAACGTGTGTTGTCACTACCAAAGTCAAAGGGAAAAGCGAAATAATCATTTTTAGGCCATGAGTCGAATGACAACGCATTGACCAGGATTTGATAAAATGTGAATAAAAGATGTTTCTTTAAAATGAAGTCATGCTGGTTCTCTGTCTCGCGCCAGAAAGTTTTTCTCGCCCGACTTTGTCCTTCAACTCTATAAATCAACCATTTGCCCTTGCATGAAATACTGCTGCCATATATGGTCAGGAGCCCACGCTGTTCATCTTAAAGCCCTCGACAAAAGCCAGAGACGGATATGCAATATGATTGTCCTTGATCGGGCATCTCGTCTACAGTCACATTCTCACAGACATGCCGTCGCTTCCCTCTGTCTTTTCTACAAATACTTTTATTGGGGTCGTTTTCGCGCGACGACATCCTCAATCTTGTAATGAACTATCCTCGTATCATCGACGTTAACGAATCAAATCCGTAGAATGTAAATAAACCAATCATATCGTTCGTTGCATGTTCCCGCCTAAATACGAATTTTGGAACAGGCAAGGAACGCGCTTCTTAGAGATTTCAGTCAGTTTGCACGATTCACTGTTTCGACACAAACCGATTTTTTCGTTGCTCCGCTAAACAAATTCGAACCTATTCATCCACCAGCTACTTCAAGAATTCCAGCCGAACTTGAATTCTTCAACTAAAACTCAATCCTGATAAAGCAAACTCAACAACAACAGTAGCTTGGCAATTCAACGAACATCTTCAGTTAATATATTTAAAGTTGTTACTAACCAACTACCAAGAAATATTAACTCAACATACAAGGTATGCAACTGCTGTAAATGCTGGTTGTGTTGAAAAGGTTGATGTGGCTGCGTGTTGAATAGCATTTAACAATTATACATTTAAATGTAAATAAACAAGTTTTCTGAAAGAATGTTCAAAGTTCTGTATTAGATAGAATGATGTTTTCAGAAGAACATGTAATAAATCAGTTTGTGGATTAGATGTAATTAACAGAGCTGTTGCAACTTGGCTTGTTACATAGAACTGATGGTGAATGATATTTAAGTTCTGCGTGCGTGCGTGCGTGCAGTGAGTAGAATGAATAGTCTGTGTAGACGCGTGTGAGTTGCTGAGTTCTACTGAGTTCTGCTTCTACTGTCTATTTTTGGAACGAATTCTGGTTTATATAACCATGGGTAGGCTCCCAGGACAATGGCGGGAGAATATTCGAGAGCACAAAAAAAATATCTGAATGGATGAAAAATTACCCAATCGGTGATTTTGTAACAAAAGCATGTTTTTGAATGAACAGTAAGAAAAATTCAGTGTGATGAAGGCGATCAGTAAATTGTCCTGTGATAGTTAGTATTTATTATTTGACCAATCACAGTTGAGAAAAATGTAGGCGTATCAAACATAGCTACACAACTCCGTTCAACTTACTTTTCGCTCTCAAGCATACATCTTTACAATCTAAGGAAAAATAGATAAATTGTCGTTTTCTATCGTCATTGATTTAATTCTAAATCAAACTATTCCTTCCAATCGAAGAACTGATCAAACGAACTTGATGCAGACACATGAACATTAATCTTCCTAAATAACAATCAATCTTACGTACCCCACACAAGTTGTATATATATATTTGTATATAAATGATTTTTGGAATTGTTCTTGTTCAAAATATCGTCGACGTCGTTATTTTCGTCTTGTCTTTGTTTGCATGATATATGTTTAATATCTCTTCAAAAATTGTTCGTGGAAAATTTGAACACGCAATCAGCCAAGGTCTAATGACCAAAAACCCTGCTTATTAATTAATCTCCCCAACATTTCTCCGACGTTCCACAACACTTTCACTGTAAATACTCCAACAAGCTACTTTCGCTAGTTCTCAAACTTCATGAATTTAAACGTGCTACTAAGTTGGAATCTCAATCCTACCCTTTCACTGTTAAATGTAGCCGTCTCTTCGACTCCAACAGTTTCATGTCTTGCACTTCCCGTCTGTGGAACTAGCTTCCTCTTACTTGCTTCCCAGGTAGCTATAATCTCCAAATATTCAAATACAATGTCAATCGACATCTCTAGATGCCTTGATCTATTCATATCCTTCTCTTCGCCCTTTCCTCTATCACGCCTCTTTACTTTTGCTCCCACTCTCTGTGACCCTTTTGTGTGGTAGTGGCACTCCCGCCTTGCTTGGGGTGAAATGCTTAAAAAAAGAAAATTATGTATGAAAAGAATTATCGTTTTTATGACTCCTGGTATTATTTGTCCCGCAAACATTATTTGACAGACCCCATGTGAGTCCGGGTAAAAAAATTGCAAGACATGGAATTTAAAGAAACAACAATTAAAAACTGTATTAGCAAGCTATGTCACAGAAGAGGAAAGAAAGAAACGAAGTTAAAGTCAGTGTCACTTTAATAAAAACTTCAGTCAACATCTCTGAAGTGTTTACATGCCTCGTGTTCTATCGGAGCGAGACGAAACGTGTCTTGTTGCTCCCTAAGTTTAAGGAAGAGAAAAATCTTTTCCTTTCTTTAAACCATTTTTAGCGACAAACCTGATGAAAAGTCAATGTTTTTATTGCTACCTGGATTTTCCATTCGTAAATAACTGCCTTGCTTCGTTTTTAATATTTATGTTTTAAGTCATGGAATTTTTAATCTGTCAAGAAGGACACGTATTATGTTATATTCTTCTTGTAAAAGAATTGTAAAGTAGATACTTTCACAGAAAACGCCGCACCTCAGCATTCAAAAGGATTCTTTCTTGAAGCTTTTAGTTTTAGTTTTAATTTCAAGCTAAAAGATTAAATTTAATATTTCCAAAAGCAAAATACTTTGCTGTTATTTCAAAACTAATTTAAATGGATTGGAATTATTTTTTTATTTTATTTTTTTACTAAAATAGTTTATTATCGCCCTTTTTTAGTAGTCTTTCATCGCAAATTAAACCTCCATATTAAAAAATCTTCCAAAAATGAAATATACTTTTCTGAAACTTCATCTGAGGAATATTAGCTGATCTAAAGAATAATTAATTTGATTTGAAACAAATATTATTTGCTTTAACTTTAAAATATCACAAAAATGATTTTTTTTAACCCAACAGTCGCTGTTTATTTAGGGCGTTCGCAGGTTTGACAGATTGATAATAAATTGAAATTTATCTAATGTTGTTCTATAAGGACTTTAGACGTTAAAAAATGTAATTGAATTAACGTGAGCGCATTTTATATATAATTTTTAAGTACTCAGTAATCTTAAAATTTTAAGAAAATATTCTCCATAATCTAAATTTTATTGAATTTTAAATATTTTTGGCTGTAAATTTACTATAGTTATTGCTCTTATTTTCTGATAATATCGTGTATGGTCATCCGTATAATAGAAAATCGACATGTTTATATATATAAAAAGAATTCAAAACTCTTTTAAAAATATTGGTGAGTGATGATCTGTACTAAGCTTTTCAATTTATGATTAATAAATATAATTTTTACTTAATAACAGATCCCTTAACCCGTACAAATTAATACAGAAATTTAAAATATTTAAAACTTTATATATTAGTCTAATTAAAATTTTCCAAAAGAAAAAAACAATTCTTGTAAAAATTCATTATTCATCGAAATATTTTTTCTCAAGACAATAATGTCCATGATATATCTTATTTTGAAAAGCAATTAAAGGCTTCTCTAATTAAATAATGTCTTACTTTGATTTTACGACTCAGAACAGATTTTCAGTACATGAGTTACTGTTTGAAAAAACAAATTGATGATTTCTATTCTCCAAGGACTGCTGCTTTTAATTAATATAAATAAGAAGCGGGACAATGTAATTTCTCGAAATTTCATTAATTGAGGGGGGTAGGGGCCAACGGATGTAAAAAAAATATATATATTTCTACCAAGATTTTCTAAAAGAAAAAATTCTAAAATAATTTCATTCATTTGTGAATAAGTCTTGAAAGTTTCACGAAAATCAGACAATTATTTGATTTTTGCAAGAATTTTTCAAATCTATATGTTTTGTCTTACTGAAAAAAGTGTGCTAAATTAATTAATACTAGCTTTAGCTACCGCAAGAAAAACAAGATTTTTAAACAAAATTTAATAAAACAATAAAAAATAATTTAGTCTTTCCTCTTAATAATAACATAAACATTTTGGCGATAAAACTTTGTATTTATCAAGTTTGGGTCCCTTTTTCATCATGGTACGCTCTTTTTTCAGTGAATTATTGAGAGGCACCTACTTTAAACAGAAGCAAATACATGAATCTGACATGATTCCGACTTGTTAATTCTTAAGTTGAGTCATAAGTAATTTCCGTTTTGGTTAACCAGTTGTTAGGACGAATATATCATCCTAATTGCTAATCATAAGTGGCAGGCAAGAATACATTTGGAATGGACAAACATAAATCCAACGCAAAAGACGGTGGATTGGTAAGGATAAATCTCCACGATCCCCCCGAGCTGAGATCCATGGAAGAATTATTATGTTCTTCATGCGATGGAATCGGCGGAGCATTATTCTTTTAGAGTTCTGAAAACGCAATAAAACATTAAATGCACGTTTATATGTCCAGCAGCTGCAACGTGTCCATAAAGGTTTGGTCGATCATCCTGTTTCGTTCGTTCGTTCGTTCGTTCGTTCTTTCTTTCTTTCTTTCTTTCAATATGTATTTTTCTGCGGTTTTTTTCACTATTTGAATTTTGGGAATTTGTTTGTTTTTTTTCTTTTGCATGTTTGATTTCATGGAAATTCCACTTTAATTTCGTCATTTTCTTTCTATCTTTCCTTCATTCTTCCACAATTTGATTTATTGCAATTTCTATATATCTTTTTTTCATTATTTTAATGCTTGTAATTTTTCTTTCTTTCTTTTTTTTTCTTTCTTTCTTTCTTTCCTTCTTTCTTTCTTAATATTTCCGACACTTTCATTCTTTCTTTTTTATTTTTTATTTCTTCCTTTATTTCTTTCTTTCTTTCTTAATATTTCCGACACTTTCATTCTTTCTTTTTTCTTTTTTATTTCTTCCTTTCTATCTTTCTTTCTTTCTTAATATCTCCGACACTTTCATTCTTTCTTTTTTCTTTTTTATTTCTTCCTTTATTTCTTTCTTTCTTTCTTAATATTTCCGATACTTTCATTCCTTCTTTTTTATTTCTTCCTTTCTTTCCTTCTTTCTTTCTTAATATTTCCGACACTTTCATTCTTTCTTTTTTATTTTTTATTTCTTCCTTTATTTCTTTCTTTCTTTCTTAATATTTCCGACACTTTCATTCTTTCTTTTTTCTTTTTTATTTCTTCCTTTCTATCTTTCTTTCTTTCTTAATATCTCCGACACTTTCATTCTTTCTTTTTTCTTTTTTATTTCTTCCTTTATTTCTTTCTTTCTTTCTTAATATTTCCGATACTTTCATTCCTTCTTTTTTATTTCTTCCTTTCTTTCTTTCTTTCTTTCTTAATATTTCCGACACTTTCATTCGTTCTTTTTTCTTTTTTATTTCTTCCTTTCTTTCTTTCTTTCTTTCTTAATATCTCCGACACTTTCATTCTTTCTTTTTTCTTTTTTATTTCTTCCTTTCTTTCTTACTTTCTTTCTTAATATTTCCGACACTTTCATTCTTTCTTTTTTCTTTTTTATTTCTTCCTTTCTTTCTTTCTTTCTTTCTTAATATTTCCGACACTTTCATTCTTTCTTTTTTCTTTTTTCTTTCTTCCTTTCTATCTTTCTTTCTTTCTTAATATTTCCGACACTTTCATTCTTTCTTTTTTCTTTTTTATTTCTTCCTTTCTTTCTTTCATTCTTTCTTAATATTTCCGACACTTTCATTCGTTCTTTTTTCTTTTTTATTTCTTCCTTTCTTTCTTTCTTTCTTTCTTAATATTTCCGACACTTTCATTCTTTCTTTTTTCTTTTTTATTTCTTCCTTTCTTTCTTTCTTTCTTTCTTAATATTTCCGACACTTTCATTCTTTCTTTTTTCTTTTTTATTTCTTC
>OZ038515.1:48080090-48127590 GCA_964036315.1 Acanthosepion esculentum
AATATCGTGATTTATTCTTGGGCTTCAATTTTTAAAATTTGTGAGCTTCGATTGGGTAACGTTAAAATCTGAAAGATGTATAAAATGTTTTGCAAAAAGAATTCAAGAATTTAATTCGCCAAATAAAAGCAAATTTCGTTTGATTACTTAATTTTAAAAAAACTACACATAAGTTTCAAATAAGCGGGATGGTCGGAATAAAAGAAGAGGTAGGATTTTTTAAAAATAATTTTCTGTAATGAAACGCTTTGTATCGCAAAATTATGGAGCAGGAGAAATGTTCTTGAATACTTAATAAAAGGTGTGATTGGAATCATTACGGGTTGTCTATTTGAAACTCAAAGCCTCCCCTCACTCTCTCTCTCTCTTTCTCATATATTATTATTATTATTATTATTAATAATAATAATAACTCGATATCTTTGCTGAAGACACAACTATTTACTTCTGTCTTAATGGTAAATCCGATCAGTTCCATGAGGTCAAATTGACAGCTGATCTCAAAAATGCCCTGCAATCTATTGTTAACTGGGGTAAGCAATGGCTTGTTAATTTTAACACCTCCAAAACGAAACTGCGCTATTTAATCGTCTGAGAAAACTGTAACAGAGAGAGTTTGGGAACCACACACACACATATATTTTTTTATTGAAATTGGAGTAGATTTGAACAGCGAAATTAGATCAGAACAATTTTGTTTACTGATGGGAATCTGATCTAGCCCATTTAGAATTGGGTCATTATGAAGACAATGTAAGATGATCGAGATAATTTTTATCGGTTAAAATTTGAAATAGAGCTTACTAAGGCTATGAGGAACTTTGAAATTCACATGATTTTGGGTTGAAGGTAGCACTCGTGATAATCGGGTGCGGGCCAAGGCCAAGGGTCGATTTATGATCAGCCAGGTTTATCTATATAAACGCGCACAGAAATCTGTTGACAGAGTGGTTGCTCGTCTGCCGTCGAGTGCAGTCGAGCTGGGTAGAGAGAGGTCGGTGACTGGAAGTGACGTCAGAGATTGGAACCAAACGATCGCTAACATATTTTGTTGATATAAGTACGAAGAAGCGAATTACTCCTCCAACAATCTAAGACTGCTACTGCTACTATTATTACTACCACTGGAAACGAAACATCGAACAAGCTACAATAATCAAAAGGTTGTTTTGGGGCTCGTCTGTCGTCGAGTGCAGTCGAGCTGGGCGGAGAGATATCGGAGACTGGAAGTGACGTCAGGGATTGGAACAAAAAACCCGCTAACATGTACTGTTAATATAAGTACCGATGCTTCTGCTACCACCAAGATTACTACTACTGTTACTATCGCTGAGGAGGAAGGCAACTACAAACTTTAAGCTGTGCACAGAAATCTTTATCTCCCCATCGCAAGAGTCGTATATCGTTCTGAGACGAACAAGCTAATCACAACTCTCTCTCTCTCTCTCTCTCTCTCTCTCTCTCTCTCTCTCTCTCTCTCTCTCTCTCTCTCTCTCTCTCTCTCTAATCAAGTGTATGAGTTTTTACGTCAATTATTTTCTTTTCTGTAACCCGTTTCTTTTCTATACTATTTTTTCTGCTATATAAAAGACATTAACAATTCAACCATTGAACAGTTGTTTGTCCGGCTTTCTGCAGATATTTTTTTCGTGGATTCTAGATTTCTTAGCACAGACTCTCCAGCCGTGTCTACTGTGAATGGATGAACATCACTTCTGCTTTCTGGATCAAACCAAACACAACGTGGGCAGGAAGCAAGATTAAACCAGTGTCCCGGTCAAATGATCTACAGATGCTCAGGGGACCTATGGCCACTCCTTTAAGTTTGGTTAAGACCGAGTAGACACCTCAACCCAGAGAGTTAGATGTCAGAGGTTGAGGGGCTGGGGCGAAAGTGTTAGACACCGCTCATTAAATTCTACAACAGCAAACAATGTATGCCTTGAGCAATAAATATTTATTGATATTTATTGTGCATTCATAGTATGTCTATTACTTTTCAAAATTGAAAGAACCCCCACTTTTATTTGATTCTACAGGCAAGAGTTGGGGAAAACGTAGATTACAAATGGTTTACGAAGTTTTACATATATTTTCAGAGTAAGTCGTCGGAGGTTGAGGGGCCGGGCCGAAAGTGTTAGAAAACGCTTTGTGCCATCCATCAACATGGCTGATGCTAACCTCCAGAGGAGTGACACATGGCGCCTTGTCAAGCTAACATTTTCCGCTGACATGAAGTAAAAAGTGTATATTGAGTCAATTCCTAGATCTTCTGCTAGAAAAGTTGGTTCACTGTGTTGTTCTAGACAAGTTTTTCTCGCCCGAATCTACCTTACATATTCATAAGTCTACCATTCGTCTTTGCCTTGAATATTACTGTCACATAAGGTCGGATGCTGCTGCTATATATTCAGAGATCCTTGATAAAATCCAAAGAAGAATCTGCAATTCTATTGGTCCTAACCTGGCATCTCGGCTTCAGTCACTTTCTCACCGCCCTAATGTAGCTTCCCTGTGGATATTCTATAAATACTTTCATGTTAATTGCTCTGAATAATTTTCCTCTGTGGTACGCAGACTTTATGAATTTTAACGCAGTACTAGATTGGCGGCAAGGTTTTATCATTTCACAGTTGAAATGTCTAGATGAAACCGCAAGTTCTATGTTAACAGTTTCTTTTCTCGTACTTCTCGATTGTGGAACTCTCTTTCGGCTTCTTCTTTTCCAGTCAAGTAAAAGTATAAAGACCTGATATTATGTAAAGTCCTGATTTTGTTTTATGATTTTCCTGGGTTCAGTGGATTACTCAATTTAAATGGCTATCCAGAAGTGTTGTTAAGGCGTTCTAGAATACTAGACCGCTTCCGTTGACCGCTAACTAATGTCTACCTGTAGCTGGTCAACGTGGGAAAACTTTTAGTAAAAGAAATCTTTTTTTTCTCGTTTTGTTTCGCTTTTAAGCCCCCAACTTCAAGATCATTCTTGTATGTTCTCTAAAGATGTTCTTGCACAAGCCGGTAGTTACGCATGAGCCCATTTTTTTTTCTTGATTAAAACCTCATATCAGCCAGAATAGGAAATAAATCTGAAAGTAGAAAAGCAAAAATAATATGATTAATAGAAAATATATTACACAGAAATCATACAACCATATATATATATATATATATATATATATATATATATATATATATATATATATTTATGAGGCGACTGTTTCATGCTAGACGCAATCGTCAGGCCGCCTCACGATTGCGTCTAGCATGAAACAGCCTGTCGCCTCTGAGTGTTGACTTCAATGTTCACTTTTATATTTACATACGCTCTATCTCTGATATTGAGCACTTTATCCCATAAATATAGCACACCTTAAAACTATATGTCTTCATATATATATATATATATATATATATATATATATATATATATATATATATATATATATATAAAAGTGAACATAGAAGTCAACACTTAGAGACGACAGTCTGTTTCATGCTAGATGCAATCGTCAGGCCCGAAGATTTCATCTAGCATGAAACAGACTGTCGCCTCTAAGTATTGACTTTATATATATATATATATATATATATATATATATATATATATATATATATATATATATATTATGAAATGGATTAAGTACTACAATTATTTAATATATTTTTCTATTTATACGTTATTTTTAATAGATACAACTTATTTGAATAAATGCTGTTTTTTTTTTAATTAAACGGTATAAATTACATTTACACGACTTGAATGTTCGAGAAATTGTGTAGAAAATCCGCGTTCTCCGACCGGGATTGAACCTGTGTCCTATACGGAACTGTCAATCGATTTGACGTGCTACACCCCTCTACTACATATTACTGTTCAGATTACTGTTTATAAATAACAGGTCTTAAATTATCTTTCCCGGTAATACTGCTTATCTTAAAAACAGAGCATTTTCTTAAATAAATTATATCTATAACAATAATGCCGAAACGGAAAATATGTTAGATAAATTTTGGGCTCAATTCAATTCATAATATGTTGTGTTTTAGTTCAGGCACGTTTTGTGAGCAGATATGATCGTTCAGGAAAAATCGTCTAAGATCTGTTGTTTATAAAGTGTAATTTGGACTTCGTTAACCAGACGCTTTCTCTGTAGCTAAGTGGTATAACACGTCAGATCTAATTAACGGTTCCGAATAGGACACAGATTCGTTTCCGTTCAATTTTCTTGAACATTCGGTCCGGTAAATGTAATTAATACTGTTTATTTAAAAATAATTGAGTATTTACTTAAATAAATTGTATTTATTAAAAATAACTTTTTTATAGCCTGACGTGCCTTAACCGATTCGGCCACTGAGGATCTTTCGGTTGGCAAGGTCGAATTTACTGCTTATAAACTTCAATCTTCCATGAATCTCTCACGTACATTCATAACTGCTCATGGCGTATCAAATGTAAACAAATGACGTCACACATTATGAAATGGATAAAGTCCGACAGTTATTTAAAGACATTTTTATGTTTAACATTCTTTTTATAGATAATCGGTTAAGGTTCGTCAGGCTATATGACGGTTCCGTATAGGATACATGTTCGAATCCTGTCGGAGGACGAATATTTTCTATGAAAATTTCTCGGACATTCAGGCCGGTAAATGTTATTTAATACTGTTTATTATAAACAGACCATTTACTTAAATATTTGTATCTATAAAAAGAATGTTAAACATAAAAATGTCTTTAAATAATTGTCGGACTTTGTCTATTTCATAATATATATATATGTAATTAAAATTAAAAAACAGACAACCTTAATGGTCCATTGATTACATTTTATTTCTACAGGAAGGTGATTTTTCATATACGAATGGAATTCAATGCTTGGAGATGAGATTTGCCAGAACCTAATCAAGTCAATGCCAAAAAGGGTTGAAAAGGTTATTCAAAATAAAGGAGGACCCATAGATTATTAAATATTTCGAACTATATTACCTATTATAAATAAATTATACCTCTATTATTCTTTATTTAAAGCTGTTCGGTTATGTTTCTATTGATTACTAGTCGCAGGAAATAAGTGAGTCACTTTTTTTGCACAGAATTTTTCCCTAAATCTCATTTATATCAAAAATTATAATTATCAATAGAATACCTTAGGGTGAGTAAACTTTTTTAATAGGTGGTCGGGAAGGGGTCTTTATATTAGTAAGATTAAAAATTAGTTTGACCCAAAAAACAATATTTGAAAAAAATTTTAAGTAAAAAAAAGTCAGGTGAGTCACTTTTATCGAACAGCACTGTATATGGGGAGATTGCGGTTAATTTAAAAAAATACAGATTGATATATTTTGCAGTTAACGTTTGACATTAATTTAAAATTTTTTAAATTATCAACAAAATAAAATAGGAAAAAAATTATATTATGAATATAAGATAAAGAAAAAAGATTAATATCAACAACTAAGAAGTAAAAAGAATTATAATTAAAATCTAAAATTTCAAATTTTAAACTTTAAATCTTAATTTCATAATTTAAAATTTAAATATAAAATAACCTAAAAAAATTTAATTTGTATCGAAGAAATTATAAAGTAATATCGAAAAACATATTGAAAAAAAATAATATCGAAAAATATTGGAATTGAATGAGACAAAATCATACAATAAGGAACAGACAGGAAACGATATTTATTTCTGTTTAAATACAGAAAATGTGGCACAAGGCCAAAAATGGGGAGTGGGAAAAAAGGACGGTCTTCTTCTGTCTTAACTTTAAACTTAGCTAGCCACAAACACTGACCCAATCATACAAACAATATTCCTTACACCAAAACAACATATTCTTACGTACCTTTCTTACTACATTCACCATAATACCACATTGTCTCTATGAAAATACTAACTAGTCTCCATACGTACAATTCATTGTCTGTGGGGGGAGGGGAATAAAACAACAATCTTAAAATCCCCAATGAGTATGTACAATATGAATACAATCTATTTACATGAAACTAAACAAAATAATGTTAGTAATAAAAAAAAATCACAATCCCTAAATGTGGAGAAACATCAGTTTACTGGTATATTCAGCTACCCCTCCCCCCACGAGGGTTGCATGTGGCACAAGGCCGTGTTTAACGTAGGGCATCCGAGCCTGTAGTCTCAGTCAAAAATATTCCCTATTCGACTGCGTATAAACGGGTTCAGGGTCAGTCTACCTCCCCGAACGAGACTCTGCCCTTCGGCGGAGCCTCGTCCTGGGTTCCTCTCTGCTCAGAGGCAGAGAGTTCGACTGTCCAGCTGAAACAGGTCGCATCACTTAACTGGAAGAAACAAATAGGAAACGTCTATGAATTTAACATGTTTCGCATTTATTTAAGCTTTATCAGAAACTTTTGGAAATGAGTTGTGCTCAGCGCCTGGTATCCTCAAGTTAATTATTAATTAGGTTAATTATTAATTAGGTTAATTATTAATTAACAAGATCGTTATTTCAATACCGAGATGTATAGCAAACCGAAGTACTACTTTAAAACATATTTCAATTGAACAAAAGAAAATGTTTGAAAGTTTGGAAAAGCCGTGAACAAATGTTCATATGAAACCAGTTAAATAATTAGATCGATTCAATAAATCAAATACTCATTACGAAAGAAAAAAAACAGGTTTCCACATCAAGAAACACACCAAGTAACTTCTTGATGATTTAAGTTCCGAAATAATAGACTTTGGTTCGCTCAAATTATAAGTCATTACAGCAATTTCAGTTTCATTTTGTTAGTATTTTGTATTGTAGGATTTCGATATTTACAAGTGAAAAGAAGCAAGTGTTGACGTGAATACCAAACAGGCTTTCGACCGTCATCACCGTGGAGCGCGAGTAATTGTGTTCAGTGGGCGTTAACGCCTTCTATGCAACCCACTAAGACTGCACACAATTATTATGTAGTGTCTTAATTGGCGATTTGCTGCGACCACCTCCCGACGACAAGCAGAATAAACAGTTGATGAATTACCAACTTCCGTTGAAAGAAATCGTCATCACGGCAAATTGCGCCTGACGATCACAAACTTTAATTACTCGAGATTTTTTTTTAGATGCCACTTAAAACTTTTAAAACTTCTTATTTGGATTTTTAATCGGTCGTTTTGTTGTGGGAAACCGGGGCCAAATAGACCGTTTATCACGCACGGATAAGATTTTTTTTTTTTTTCTCTCTCTACTTTGTGCTTGGCTAAACTCTGAATTTTGCAAAATTCACACAGGAAGAACACGGGAAAAAATGACAAAAGTTAGGGGTGATATTTTGGATGAAATTAGCATTTAGTTAAATAAATTTGTAAAATTTCGATGTCAGCCTAAACGGATTTTTCTGGAAACTTATAAACACGTTAATGTATCAAGTAATATTTTTTACCATCTTAGCTATTTTGTATTTATTCACTTGCAGTATCTGATGTCAAGCACAGACATTCTTTTGTTTTTCTTTCTCCTTTCTTCTTTTTTTTTTTTTTCACTGCCGACCAAAAGTTAATGTTCATTATTTTAAATTATGGAACCCTAAAAAGGAAAAAATAATTTAGTTGCATTTTCCTTTTTTGACCGATTAGAAATTCTTGATGATAATTTAAAGCAGGGTTTCCCAACCTGGGCGATATCGGCCACCGGCGAGCAATTTTAGCTGTTGAGTGAGCCATGAGCAACTGAACAGAAAATGGTGGGCGATTGGAAATTTTGGTGGGTGATATAGGATTTTGTGTATTAAAATGTATTTCAACATATTGTACCTGAAAAAATATTCAAAGGAGATTTGCAAAGAAGCTGTATAAAGAAAAAACAAGAGGAAAAACGGAGTTACATTCCTTGATAAGATATAACTATCTCCGCAAAGATGGAATATTTTTTTATTTTCTGTATAGTTTTCATTGGTCAAATTTGCTTTCGTTTGTTCTTTCATACAGTCCTAACAGCAACAGCCGCTTAAGTCGGCGTTATTTGTTATCTCCCTTAGATTTTTTTTTCATTACTTCAAAAAGTTAGTTTACGAACCAGTAACAAACTTTAACCAAACAATATGAGTTTGCTTTTGAATATTTACTATTCAGATAGTTGGCGAAAAATCTTTCGATGCGAAAGTGGCTGATGACACGAAAATGGTTGGGAAACCCTGATTTAGACTCAAATTTTAACGGCAATTTATTTTTCAAAATTGAAACATTATAAACTTTCTCTCGAACGGTCTTGTCTGTCTTTTTAGTTTGATTGCTGAGCAAAAAAATTGTCGGATTTTTGCAGCTTTTCTGGAAGAAAAGATTAATGGTGTCTAATGTTAGAAAAAAGATAATTTAGCAAATATAAAACATGGCAGTTTGGAAATTATTCGTTAGTCACTAGTAGACCAAGTTTATTTCGTTATTAACCTTGACTGTCGTTTTTGCTGGTCTGACTAACGAAAAGAATTTGGTACCTTTTTTATTAAGGTTCTTTTTTTAGACGAAAAAATACATACTACAATGCTAGTCTTTTGAGATTTTTCTCACTAGGTGCTCATTTAATAGTAACCATGCTATTTTTCTCTTCATAAATGGAATTTAAAACAATGGTTCTCAACCCTTTCTACCCAATGCACCGTTTTCATCATAAATCAGAATGTCATTCCTTGCTTTCCAAGATTGTCCGATTAAAAAAGTTCTTGATTGATTCGTTTTTTACGACTTATCAACCTTTTGCAGGTCATTTAAAGCCAGAAAATATTTTTAGATTATCAGAATTTTTGGGAACATTATAATGATTTCGTGATAGTTAACCCATAGCTGGGAGAGAAGATGTGGAGTCATACCTAATAAGAATTTGATAAAAGACAAGAAATTATAATGTGCATATAAAGTGGGGGATCAATTCTATATTGAAATCAATATATAAACTGATCCCTCACTTTATAGCTACGGTAGTTTCTATACATTTATACTACAGAGAATGTAAATAAATCTAAAAGACATGCCTACAAGAAATTATAATGTGGATATAAAGTGGGAGATCAATTCTATATTACAATCAATACATAAAATAATCTCTCACTTTATAGCCACTGTAGTTTCTATACATTTATATTCCAGAGAATGTAAATAAATCTAAAAGACATGTGCAGAAAAGAAATTATAATGTGGACTTAAAGTGGGGGGTCAATTTTATATTACAATGAATATATAAACTGATCTCTCACTTTATGGCCACTGTAGTTTCTATACATTTATATTCCAGAGAATGTAAATAAATCTAAAAGACATGCCTGTGTAGCTAATCAGTATTTCATTGATTGATTAATTCGTTTTCTACGATTTCTGGATTTAAATAATCTTTTACTTACTAATTAACCCATAGCTGGGGGAGAAGAAGTAGATTCATATTTATGCCAAGTGTATTTGCGCGTAAGTGAATGTAACCAACACAACGGAACAATTGGAACTCAGCTCTCCGATTAACAAATTTACGTTTATTTGATAGTAAGAATTATATGCTCGTTGAAGGGGGGTTTCTTCAGGTCGATGGCGATTATGGCCCCCCAACAATTTCCTCTCCTTCTGTTATTTGTTTGCGTATAGTGGCCACTCGTATTCGAGGATACCCGCCTACTAGGCCGGCTACCCAATCCATATCGCAGAGGCTTTTGTGTTTGTTCAGCACCCACACAGCCCACCTGTGGTTTATACTGTACCTATGCTGAGCAGACCTTAGTTACAGTTTCTGGGAAAGAGCCTGTTATCTAGCGTGATCAACAATTTGAACAAGGCCAGAACGCTCAAAGCATCGGCCACGACGACTTGTGACACAGCTATCTCCAGGTTGTTCCGTCTACCCAATTTCCAAAGGTGCCGCACGCTGGCATCGTCTCCTCCAGTCCGTTAGTATCAGTAGGTTGCCATTTTTTTCTGCGGTAGACCAGTTGCTATCCAATGGTATAGAACCCGGTCTTTCCTGCTATTTACCCATAGCTGGGGGGAGAGAAAAGGTTTCATACCTTTCCCAAGGGTATTAGCACGTAAGTGAATGTAATGGATTCGACTGGAATTCGAACTCGGCTCTCCGATTCCTCAATCCGAGCCGCTATACATTACCGCGCCACCCGTAAACCTTAGCGCAGCAAAAATGGAATGTTTCTGTCATATCTGGTCTGTAGCAACTCATTCTTCCTGATAATAAGAAAACAGTGATCTGAAGACTATTTATGCGAATGGGTCTGTCATTGTGACTAACTAGGTCGAAAAGTCAGAACAATGAAGACCCGCCCTCCCCATCCCGATTTTAAGCCTTGTACCATATTTTCTTGTATTTTTCCCAAAAAATAAATATTAGCACTCACATCTCATCGAGGAGTTGGCGGGCGGGAGAGAAATTATTGTATTTTAATTATATTTTTGATTTGGTGGGTAAAGCAAAATTATATTGAAATTTAACCCGCTTTTCTCATCTCTTTTCGTGCTTTTCATGTCTGCAAAGAAAAGGATGATCTTTTTTTGATCTAAAATTATCACAAGCTACAATCACAAAGTAATTGTTTTTGGTTTTGATTCTTTTTAGTTTCGGGTTTTGTTTAGAATGTGTGAATGAACTTTTTTTTCTCTTATCGACGAAAGCAATTTTTATTCGGCACTTAGTAGTGGCAAATTGACGGTAAAATTTTCCCAACAGCTGTCAGTGAAACATAATTAATTTAAAAACGAGCTAAGCTTTTCTTAAAGAAATTAAAAGAAATTAATTTTTTTTATTTTATAATTTATATTTTATAAATAAATATTATAAAGTTTGAAGCTTCTTCTTCTTCTTCTTTTAATTATTATTATTATTATTATTATTATTATTATTATTATTATTGTTGTTGTTGTTGTTGTTGTTGTTGTTATTAACATTACTATTTTTATTAAGAAAAGGTAACAAGAAAATATCATCTTTGAATCGTTAATTGAAAAAAACTTTTCACTACTCCAAGCCAGAAAAAGATCAAAAGAATATATTTTTTAATTTTTAATTTCTGTGATTTAAAACAAAAATATTATTATGGTGAAAAACTGTAATGTTTTAAATTTTAACTGAATGTCAAAAGATGATGGGCAAAAAAATGATGGCTTCGCAAATCTGATACAAGGAGTGAGATTGAATGCAATATGAACAGAGGAAAACAAAGCATGAGCTGCTTAGTGAGCTTGAGTAAAATGGATGGCGGAAAAACGATTTAGGAGAAAAGACAAAATTTGACCTACGAAGGTCAGGTCTCAGATCCACCTTAATCTGGTGTGGTATCACTTGTTAGGGTCCCAGCTATGGGTAAATAGTGAACTCCCAATATGGGGGAAAACATGAAAATATAAAAGCACATTAGAAAAACTACCAGCAATACATTTTCATAGCAAAAGAATAAAAAATTACCCACAATGCAATATTGGAGAAAAAATATCCAATCTCTCAAGAAAACAAAATTCCGACATTAAATGACCCATAAGAAGTTGATATGACGTTACACAAACAAACTCGTGACCGAGTATTTACAACGTTCGCATTTTGACAAATGAGAACCGGGTTCGAATCTCACCATGGTCAATTTGTCAGTCATATATCGAAAGATACATGATCGCCTAAGCGTGTATCACGCATGGCACAGGATTACTGGTATGAAGAAGGCTTATGGCCATATAACGTTGAAGCGCCGGTTCTCGTTCTATCACCGGAGTTAAGCAACGTCAAGACTGGTCAGAAAGTAAATGGATGACCACTTGGGAATACCAGATATAGTAAGGTTATCGTGCAGGTCAGTATCTAGATGGATGACCGCTTAGGAATAATTGTCGGTGTGCGGGTGGTGTAATAGATAATGGGTCAGAATTGGAAATCGGAGAGCTGAGTTCCAATTCCAATCGAGTTCGTTATATTCGCATACTCACAAATACCCTTCGGAAAGGTATGAATTCACTTCCGATTATGGGTTAATTAGTAGGGCTTGTATCAGTAAATCATTATTATCTCAAAAGATTCTTACAATCTAGAAATATTTTCTGGTTTCAAATATCATGCAAAAGGTTGATAAACCGTAAAAAATCAAACCAATCATTCAAGAAAGAAAATGAAACAATCATTTCGGTTGTAGTTTAACGTAACTGAATTTGACTGAAATCAAGTCTTGTGCTTTTCTTATCCTTAGACGTTGGCTTTCCATCTCGATTCCGTTTTGCTTATATCATTTTTTTGGAATAACAAAAAATGTTTAAGTGGAAAGGAAGAATTTGGTGGTTAAAAGTTTACAAGTTTTGATCTAAATTTTGTATGAGTAACTTTCGACACTCGGTTTACTATAAGTAAAAATCTGAAAGAAAGTATTCCCAATGGTTAGCGATGTGGATATTTTAGAGGTGATTGAATAGTAACGATATGTGCATAGCGTTATTGGAAACATTATGATCCTCACTGGGTGCAGCACAGGGCATTATGCTTGATTAATGAGGGCTTAGCACATAATCTGTACATTATATATATATATATATATATATATATATATATATATATATATATATATATATATATAAACGATATTTCATCTTGATCAAACGCAAAAAATAAAGTTTCGATGTAAAAAAAAATACAAATAAAAATGCGCAAAAATCAAAGAAAGAAAGAAAGAAAGAAAGAAAGAAAGAGAGAGAGAGAAAGAGTCGGAAATATTAAGAAAGAAAGAAAGAAAGAAAGAAAGAAAGATAGAGTAAAAAGAAGAAAGAAAAGGGGGAAAAGGGAAGAAAGAAAGAACGAAAGAATGGAGAAAAAAGTTAAGAAAGAAAGAAACAAATAAACCAAAGCGAAAGAAAGAAAGAAAGAAAGAAAGAAGGAGAAATAGAAACTGATAAACAGAAAAGAGGTTGTGCAAATGTTTCGCACATTGACTCCAAATTACTGAAATGATTTTCGAGTTCAGTGAAGCTCTCTTAATAAATGTTTCATGTCACATGACCCATGATAAGAGCGGGAAAAACAGAACAAAAACGACGAAAGAAACAAGATGCCATTTTTCAACTGTGATTTCTCGTCTAGTCGGCCAACAATCGACTCGCTGATCTCGCTAGTCGTGCACGATTTTTTGCTTTTTTTTTTTTAACTTCTGTTCACTTCACGGCGACCAAAATACAATAAAGGCTTAGAGAAATCGAAATAGGCTCTGTGTGTGTGCGCGCCTGTTCGTCTTCCTGTCCCCATGAAAGACAAAATAGGCGAAAAGAAGGCGATGAAAATCAACCATATTGAAGTGGAAGAAGTAACAGAAGTGGACGAGTGAAGAGTAAAAAATAATAAATAAGAAAAAGAACTTGTGTTAAAATAAAGAATTGTGGAACAATACTTAGCATGATAATCTCCAAGACCATTAAGTTCAACTTTCATTGGAAGCGATGTGCATATTATAATGTTAGTAACATCTGATAAGAATATGAGACGAAAAATGGAGGGTATATGGTTTCGGATCTTTTTTCGAACGCTCGATCTTCTTTGTGTGACCGTGTGAGAGGGTGTTTCATTAATACGGATCAAAGTCAGCAATAAAAATCTCTGTTCTTGGTGAAAATTTATTTATTTCTCTATTGGATCCTGTTATTTAAGTCATGACAATTATGGGTGAAAAATAATATCGCCCAAATGTCTTCCAAATCTGAAAGAAAAAGAAAAACATTATTAGACGTTTAAACTTAATTCACATTTAAAATCGGTCCAAGTTATTGAAACACCCTTCCAGCTTCTGATCAGAGGTCTTGCTTTTGGACGTAGTTAAATTGTCTTTCCCAGGACGTGGATGTAGTTCATCGTCATACCAAGGACATGATCCAATAGAGAAATAAATTAAATTTCACCAATAACACTGATTTATTTACTGCTGACTTTGATCCGTCTAAATGAAACACCATTACATAATCTATCTTAATGAATCACCCTTTATATATATATATATATATATATATATATATATGGCTGGCAAACTCGTATCCGAGAATGCCCGTCTCCTAGAGCAGCTAGTGAGTCCCTCAGACACTCACTCAGGCGCATTTGTGCTTGTTCAACACACACAGAGCCCACCTATGGTTTATACTGCAACTATACTGAGCAGACCTTAGTTACAGTTTTCTGGGAGAGAGCGTGTTATCTAGTGTGATCACCAATTTGAACAAGGCCAGCATGCTCAAACCCTCGGCCATGGTGACTTGTGACTTCGTGCTAGCACAGATATTGACGGTTCCCAAGGGTTCCCTCTACCAAGTTTCACTCACAAGGCTTGAGTCAAACCGTGGTATGTTTTTCAGGCACTTTCCAAAGACGCCACCCGCTAGGATCGACCCGTTCAGTCCGATAACATCAGGAAGTCTCCTTGCTGACAAATCGACCATGGTGAGATTCGAACCAGGATCTCATGGTCAGAATGTGAACGTTCTAACGTATATATAGCTATTTAAAAAACAGTGAAACCAATATTCCTACCAGTTAGTAAACATTTCTCTCTATATTTATGATTATATTTACATTTGATGTTGTCCTCATCTTTGTTGTCATATTCACAACGTTTCGACCGTTGTATGCTCCGGCCTTCTTCAGGTTATATGTGTTGGAATTTCGAACGGAACCCTTTACTTAGTCCTAATTCCACGTGACATGCCTTTTTGGGGATATCTCAGTTTTAATTAATTTCCTTTAGAAACTCAACTCTTCAAGATTTTGTTCCCCTCTGCTGTGGCCAGGTATTGAACTCACAACTCTTTGGGTCAAGTTACTACATTACTTAAACCAACGCCTTTATCCACTGGGCCATGTGTCCACAGCAGTTAGTGAATTTTTTTATTATTTATATTGTCCCAATAACCATTTTTACCAGATCTCAAATTAGAATTTTCTGTAAATTTTTATTTTTTTCTAGATCTTTGTATTACTGGTTCCTATATTGTATTCATGTCTACGCTTGACCGGCTTAGGAAATTTTTGTAACCTCTCATATGCGATGATTCTTTAAGTTTTCGTATTTTCCAGTGATGTTCTCTGTCTATTATTTCAACTTCATCCCACAGTATGTATCACCTGAAGAAGGTCGGAGTGTACAACTGCAGAAACGTCGTGAATATAGCAATAAAGATGAGGACAACAGTCCAAATGATGTAGTGTAAATAGTAGAAAATTGTATGCCCGAGTAGACAACCCCAAACAGTGAAAGTATTTTTGCCAGCCTAGAAACAAGAATCTGTCTATATTTCTGAGATGAGGTATTATGTACAGTATTTACATTATTCGGACTATTGTCCTCATCTTTGTCGCCATATTTGTCACAACGTTTCGGCCGTTGTACGCTCCGGCCTTCTTCAGGTGGTTGGAATTTCGAACCGAACCCTTTATTTCGATCACTGGGGTAGACTGTTCTAGTTCCACGAGCCATGTTTGATGGATGTCAGTTATCAGTTATCTCCTGGTAATTTTCCCTCTGAAAGTTCTCCACTGCCTGAACCGGGTATTGAACTCACACTCTTTGGGTCTGTTACTGGATCTAACCAACGCCTTTATCCACCGTACCATGTGTCCTTGAGGACATCTGGGTATGAATTTCTGAGTATTATAAACCTAATTTTTCAGAAACCATTTTTTACCAGTACTCATATTGCAATTTTTGCTGTTATCATTGCATGTTTTTACCAGATCTCGTATTGCAACTTTTTGTTATCATTGCTGTTCTCTGGCACTCCTTATTACTGGTTCCCATATTGTATTTATTTCTATGCTTGGCCGACTCAGGAGATTTTTGTGGCCTAGCATATGTGCTGATTCCTTACGTTTACGAATTTTCCAATGGTGTTCCCTGTCTATGATCTCAACCTGATCCCACAGGGGACGGTGATCTCCCTTCTCTCTCCATATGTGGTCAGCCACGCCTGATTTTTCTACTTCCCCTCGCATTACAGCTTTCTGGTGTTCTTGAAGCCTTACCTTGAGGGGGCGGCCTGTTTCTCCTTTATATTCCTTTCTGCAGCTGCACGGGATAGCGTACACACAGTCTCGAGTGAGACCCCCCATAGAGGAGAACGTGACTAAAGACTGTGTGTACGCTATCCCGTGCAGCTGCGGAAAGGAATATAAAGGAGAAACAGGCCGCCCCCTCAAGGTAAGGCTTCAAGAACACCAGAAAGCTGTAATGCGAGGGGAAGTAGAAAAATCAGGCATGGCTGACCACATATGGAGAGAGAAGGGAGATCACCGTCCCCTGTGGGATCAGGTTGAGATCATAGACAGGGAACACCATTGGAAAATTCGTAAACTTAAGGAATCAGCACATATGCTAGGCCACAAAAATCTCCTGAGTCGGCCAAGCATAGAAATAAATACAATATGGGAACCAGTAATAAGGAGTGCCAGAGAACAGCAATGATAACAAAAAGTTGCAATACGAGATCTGGTAAAAACATGCAATGATAACAGCAAAAATTGCAATATGAGTACTGGTAAAAAATGGTTTCTGAAAAATTAGGTTTATAATACTCAGAAATTCATACCCAGATGTCCTCAAGGACACATGGTACGTTGGCGTTGGTTAGATCCAGTAACAGACCCAAAGAGTGTGAGTTCAATACCCGGTTCAGGCAGTGGAGAACTTTCAGAGGGAAAATTACCAGGAGATAACTGATAACTGACATCCATCAAACATGGCTCGTGGAACTAGAACAGTCTACCCCAGTGATCGAAATAAAGGGTTCGGTTCGAAATTCCAACCACATGAAGAAGGCCGGAGCGCACAACGGCCGAAACGTTGTGACAAATATGGCGACAAAGATGAGGACAATAGTCCGAATAATGTAAATACTGTAGAAACAAGAATTTGAGATATGTTTATCACATGAACAATCTTAGAAAATTTGATACTCACAGGAGAGATTGAAGACAAGAGGGGCAGAGGAAAACAACGCCTAGCATACTTAATGAGCTTGAATAAATGGATAGATGGAGATTTAAGAGAGATAAAAAGACAAAATTTGTTAAGCGCTATAAAGGACAGGAAATTGTGGAGAGCCATGATCGCCTACGTCTTGAACGGCATCGGACATAGAAGAAGAAGAATGAGCTTGAGTAAATGGATGACGGAGATTTAGGTAAAATAAAAAACAAAATTTATTAAGAGCTATAAAAGACAGGAAATTGTGGAGAGCCATGAAGGGACACGGCACATAGAAGAAGAAGAAAAAGAAGAATGAGCTTGAGTAAATGGATGGCGGAACAAGGTTTAGGAGAGATAACAAAAAGGGAAAAATTATTTAGAGCGATAAAGGACAGGAAATTGTGGAGAGCCATGATCTCCTACGTCCTGAAGGGACAACTCACATAGAAGAAGAATGAGCTTGAGTAAATGGATGACAGAGATTTAGGAAAGATAAAAAAAGACAAAATATATTAACAGCTACAAAGAACAGGAGAGCCATGATCATCTACGTCTTGAAGGGACAACTCACATAGAAGAAGAAGAATGAGCTTGAGTAAATGGATGGCGGAATATGATTTGGGAGAGATAGCAAAAAGAGAAAATTTATTAAATGTAGAAACTTTTCCCGGATGTGTGTGTGTGTGTGTGTGTGTGTGTGTGTGTGTGTGTGTGTGTGTGTGCGCGCGCGCGCGCGCGTGCATGTGTACTCGGAGGTCTTATAGAGTGGAATGAAGAAAACCGAAGGCTTAAATAATTGTTTAACAACTTTTATTTATGGTTGAAAGAGAGTGCAAAATAGTGGCATTTTGTGGTGGAAAAATGACTTTTCCAGTTAACAAAGTTCTTGCCTTGAGCAAATGTTTCGTACAGAGAGATTGCTCTACTTGTTACCACGAGGAACGAGAAATCTCTGTGAAACTGCTAGGACAGTTACGTGTCTTCTACTGCAAGGATCGCGTGTAGTTTTTTTTTTCTTTGGCTAGGCGTTTCGAAGGGAGATTTCTCCGCTTGTTACCACGAGGAACGAGAAATCTGAAGTTAAGCTGCTAGGACAGGACACGTGTCTTCTGCAGCAAGGGTTGAAAGTAGCTTTTTAAACTGTGCTTTGAAGGTAGAAGCCGCTGAAACTGAAGAGTGGAAAAGAGAGACCGAATAGAGTTCGGTCAGCGTTTAATGACTTCTGCGACTTCCGGTTTTTTCCCTATTTATTACTTCCGTTTCTACTGAATCGAACAAAGTAAGAACAGGAAATTGTGGAGAGCCATCATCGCCTACGTCCTGAAAGGACACGGAACAAAGAAGAAGCCAGAATTACTATTATACTGTGTATAGATATTTATTAGTGTAGATCGGACTCCCAAACTGTCTCGGTTGAATTCGTTTGCTGACTGTTAATCTACGGGTAGCGCCCTCAATGTATAGGTACTATAAATTGATTTGATAAACAAAACAATCAATATATACACATAATAATTTCATCTGTGTTATTTTATAAAGAATGAAACGTAATTAACCAGAAAGGAAATATTTTTAAAAACATTTTGTGGGTCTTTTCTTTTACGTCCCACAAACCCAGACTATATTCTTTATTTAAATGGGGAACTTTCAATTTTAACACCGTTTCCGCTCAAAATTGCCAATAAACTTAACAGAAAAATTGCTTTCCTGATTAAAGCGTGTAAACAATTAATTAAATACTATTTTTTTCTTTTTTTGGTAATAAAGATGTAAATTTTTAAAAGATAGACATTTTTCGTTTTTTTTTTTCTGTTATTTCTTTCCCAGCCATGTAAATTTTGAATAGTAAAATATTATTAACCATCATCATAGAATCAATTATGATTGCGGGTGGACAGGACGTTCTACGCGTATTGTAGGTTAATACATTAGGATTTGAGCGGAAACGGTGTTAAAATTGAAAGTTCCCCATTTAAATAAAGAATGCTATTTCATTTTTATGGTGGAAGTAAAAATAAACGAGAAGATGCCACTTTACGCATAGTTTCAATTTATTTGACATTAAGACACACACATGTGTCTCGAAAATAAAACCTTCGAAAAATGTGTCGCCGTTTGTTGTTATGGAAACACAGAAAAAAAGTTAAGATTAGTTTTTGATGAAATCGTGTTTTATGCGTTAATTCAGTCATATTTGTGTGTATTTAGCGTTATAAATATTGAAATATTATAAACAGGCCACGAAGCTTAACCACTGATGGTAGGGAATCTTTATTGGAACGACATTTTCAATCATTATTTTTTGCACCTTTTTCCTGTGATTTTACATGAAAATGCGAGGAAAGATTTCATTTTTTTTTCATTTAGAAAAACGATAAATTGCATAAAAAAAGGGAAAACGTGAGGTTTTTATGTCCAGATTCATTAATATATCGCGTTAGAGATAGATAGATAGATAGATAGATAGATAGATAGATAGATAGATAGATAGATAGATAGATAGATATCAACAGAGTGAGATAGATAGATAGATAGATAGATAGATAGATAGATAGATAGATAGATAGATAGATAGATAGATAGATATGAACAGACTGGGATAGATAGATAGATAGATAGATAGATAGATAGATAGATATGAACAGACAGGGATAGATAGATAGATAGATAGATAGATAGATAGATAGATAGATAGATAGATAGATAGATAGATAGATAGATAGAGAGATAGATAGATATCAACAGAGTGAGATAGATAGATAGATAGATAGATAGATAGATAGATAGATAGATAGATAGATAAGAAACACCTTGACATAGATAGATAGATAGATAGATAGATAGATAGATAGATAGATAGATAGATAGATAGATAGATAGATAGATAGATTTTATGTTGACCAAAAGATTAATTTTACTTATTATGTCCAAATAAGACTTTTTTACGAATTTTATTATCCTTGAATTTTTGACAATCCTCAAAAACCAACTCAGATCTAAATGCCGAATTATCTTCCATATTCCCATCATATTCCATTGGTAAGGAAGATTTGCCACTCAGACAGACTCCCGAGAGTGGATGTTATCCTGATTATTACAATCTTAACAGAAATATTTGACTTTTATTTTCCTTTAAATATAAATTTAAAATATATACTGTTATATATATATATATATATATATATATATATATATATATATATATGGATGTTATATATATATATATATATATATATGCATGTTCCATATATATATATATATATATATATATATATATATATGCATGAAAAAGAAAAAGCCAACTCTTAACAATATTAACTACGAACAAGGCCACAATGTGCTAACCGTATTCGGATAATAAAAAGAGCTCAACAACACACTAAAACATACACATAATGCACACACTCAATTAAGCTGAAAAATTGAATCATCCTTGATAATGGCTAAAGGTATAGCCGAAAGCGCTCGAAACTATGAAACATTTGGACAGTTTTTACACACTCTTTGTTCAGAAAAGAATGCTCTTGTTCGAACACTAGAAAAATTAAATAAAAAGCTTAACCGTAGTACCTTGTCTCTCGTTTTTAATGAAACATGCATAAACGAAGGATTGATGCCTAAATATACAACTATATATGCATATATATATATATATATATATATATATATATATATATATATATATATATATATATATGGTGGGGTGTATCAAAATTACTTTTACAAACTTTGGGGTCAGGTTCCTTACACCCAAACAAGGTAAAATGTCCATAAAAACAGATTTCCAAAAGGCCATCGTTGTACCTCAACAGAGCAACTCATAACAAATGTTCAAAATGTTCTTCCCGTGCTTCTATACAGATGATTTATTTAAAACAGGTCTCTAATTTGTATTTAGCTACATTATATTTATTTTCAATTTTTCTAGCTGAATTGTTCGCCTATATTGCATATGATCCATTATTGTACATAAATAGGTTACAATAAAATCTGTATTTTATATGAATACTATGAATTATTGAGGGATAATGACGACGAATCAGAAGTGTTATATTTAACGAAACAAGATGAGGAATTTATTTACAAATTTACACATTTGAAATTGTCAGTAGCTTGTTTCAGGAAAAGGAATCAAATATTTAAAATTTCGATGAATTTTCAAAAAGAGAAAATGTTCATATTAAATCATCGGACACAAAGTAATATTCTAAAATGTTTAAAACAAATTGAGCGAGTTCGTTTTTCACATAAAAGTTATACGGTTGTATTCAACATGAATGAAAAGGTATATTTTAAGGTACTTAGCTTTGGAGCTGCATACAGTTCTTTGAAATTGCCTTGCTCAAATTAGAGGCTGATAATGTATCTGCGTGTAATTTGACACCGGCGTTGGAACTCTGGATTTCTGCCTCCTGCTTCTTTCTGCTTTTTCTCTTTGTCTGCTTTGATTCAACTTTCTCTGTCTATTTATATCAAAAAGCGATTTCACATCGGTTCGTTACTTTTTTCTCAGTTTGTAAGCTGAGCCCATTACCATTGTTTAAAATAAATTTTCACATTGTTTCATTAAATTTTGCCCTGGTCTTTTTTTCAGCCCGGAGCCAATCCCTTTTTCTATTAATCGAAATAAATTTTCGCATTGGCTCGCTAATTTGAAAACAGTGGAGAAAAAAGAGCAAAACATTGTTAATTTATTTAAGATGGAATAATATAATTATGACAGGTCTCCAATTTGTATTTAGATACATTATATTTTTTCAATTTTTCTAGTTGAATTGTTCGCCTATATTGCATATGATCCATTATTGTATATAAATAGGTTACATTAAAATTTGTCTTTTTTATAAATACTACTTCTTGAAAATTGTGATATAGTAGAGTGGTTGCCCTGTATCATAGATTCGGGGGAGTGGGGAACGAGAACCTTGCACTGGCTATGTATACGATGAGTGTGTATGCGCGCGTTTACCTCATTTTTCCCGTTTTTCATTTTTATTAAATTTTCCTGTTTAAGAAGAGAAACATCTTTAAAATCTGCGAATTTAATGCATTTTTTAATTTCAAATATCAAGCTGTGTTTAGATTTACAGAGTCTTAAATAATTGTTGCCATGGACACACGTGTATCGAATAACCTTCATCTCCACACATACATCAAGTCGTATATTTTAAGTTTAAAAATTACAATTAATTTAACAGTTAACGATCACTCTCTTTGCATGGGTCTCCCAAGGCTCTAGTATTGGATCTATCCAGTTTCCAATTTTCATCAATGACCTTCCCGATGTCATCAGTTTTCAAGTCGGTATCAGTGTTGATGCCATAACTATTTGTTCCTGTCTTAATGCTAAATCCGTTCGATTCGATAAAATCAAATTGGCAGTTGAACCAAAAATTGACCTAGAGTCTGTTGTTGACTTGTCCATTTTAACGATCCCAAAGCGAAACATCTCTCTTCTAATCGTCTCAGAGAACTTCTTTTTTTTTAATTCATCAGCATGGCCGATGCTAACTTCCCGGAGAGGGATTCGCTGCGTCTTCTTGGAATAACGTCTTCCGCTGACATAAATTGTAAATATTTATATTCAGTCAATTGCCAGGTTTGCTGCTAAGAACTTTGTTCACCGTGTCGTGTTAGACAATTTTTCCCACCAGAATCTACCTTACAGGTTTTAAAGTCGACCCACACATTGAATATAGCTGCCACATCTGGTCTGGGGCTTCTGCTATGTATTTAGAGATTCCTGATAAAAATCTAAAGAAGAATGTGCAATATTATTGGCCCTGACCTGGCATCTCGCCTTCAATCACTTTCTCACCGCTTATTTCAATAAATATGTTCATGTTAATTGTTCTGGTTCGCAGCTAGTTCCCATCATTTTACAATTGAAATGGCTAGATGTAACCGTAAGTTCTATGATAAGTGTTTCTTCGTTCGCACTACTCGCTTGAGGAATTCTCTTCCGGCTTCTTGCTTCCTTGTCAACTTTGATCTTCAAAAAATTAAATGAAATCGTTATCTACTGTCTTCCTAATTCCTGTTTTTTTATTTATTTTATTAGTCTCTCTCCTTAATAGTATTTTTCTTTTCCCTATATTCCGTCACACTCATTAACGGATTGCGTTTTAGTCCCTTTGTTGCCCTGCTTGGGGTGAAATGAATAAAAACGATTTTCACTACTTGTTAGTGTTTAAAAACTTCCATGTTGAGGGAACACTACAAATTTCCTACAATTTTCAAGCAAATGAGAGCCTATTATTTTCTATATTTTTAGTAGTCTACTTATATTGCCATCTCTGTACGGACATCTATTGATGCACACTTGTACTGCAAGATTGTCCATTTGTTTGGTCGCGTAACTAAATTTAATAAACGTCTTCCATTTCTTAAATTCATTCTTTCAAATTGTATATCAGTTCCTGAATTCGTTTTTTTTTCTTTTCATCCCTAAGGCAGAAATCTATTGAATTCACCGCATGTGTGCATCCAGTCAGACTATTTACTTATCAATTCATCCTTTCATTTTAGCGTTCCAAATAGAAGCGAATTTGATGTCTTCTATGACATTCTGTCTTTTTTTCTTTTCTTTTCTTTTCTTTTTTTCGGTCTCCAATCGATGGGAAGATTTCAATTTTCTAATTCAGGGCAGCATATTTGGTCGCTTTTCAATTCAATACATATTTCATGCCATTTCTTCCCTCTACTGTCGGTGACTTAGTTCAATAAAACAAACCCCCCACCCGACCCTCTTCGCGTTTAACCAATCCTTCCAACCCCCTATTCTCATTCCATCAGTCTATCGTGAAAGGGATAAACGAATATGCCATTCGTTAAAATAAGGCATCACAATTATTTGCCGAGGGGAGATTGTGGTTGTGTCCTAAAACTTTTCTTGGGAATCTGATTTCTATCTCAACCTTTTCACAAGGTTAAACGCAGATATTTTTTTTTCTTTTCGAATAAAAACGAACATCATCGAATCAACTTCTTCATTTATAAAATACATTTCTGAATTAAGATATTTAGATTCATTTTTATCATTAGATATAATGAGTTTTAGAAATTTTGTTTTAATTTTAAAAATAATTTGCCCTGCGCGCCAATCGCATAAAATACTTCTTATCCTAAAAGTTTTTTTTTTTTTACAAATAAATATTCTTTTATTTATTTATTTTCTTATCTTACATTTTAATCGACTCGTTAATCCACTTCATCATTTTAAAAATTTAAAATGGAGACTCATTTTTTTTAATTCTACATGTCAGGCAGAGAAAGTAGATAGAAAGAGGACACAAATTTTTTTATTATGACAGTGTAACACACACACACACACATATATATATATATATATATATATATATATATATATATATATAGTCAAACCTAATGAGCCCGACACACCTACCAAGGTTTCACTTAGGCAGATCTGACGATCTGCCTAAGTGAAACCTTGGTAGGTGTGTCTGGCTCATTAGGTTTGACTAGGTTTGCTCTACGCTTGTATTGAGGTCTTTAGTTAGTTGTTTACTCGTATCGGGGTTTTTTCTTTGGGCCTTGAACCTGTATCTGTGCGATTATTTTCGACAGACTTTCATGTTCCTGGCTCTTTCTTTTTTTAAAACCTTTTTTCCTTCGTGATTGATTTGGCTGTTGTTAAATCAAGAGTTCGAAGGTTTTTCGACACGAGTATAGTTACCTATATTTATATATATATATATATATATATATATATATATATATATATATATATATATATATATATATATTGGAGCAATCCAAATATATATATATATATATATATATATATATATTGGAGCAATCCAAATATATATATATATATATATATATATATATCTTTATAGGCACAAGACTATCGAAATAGCAATGCACTTAGGGAGAATCAAGTATATAAACCACGAAATGTCTTTCCTAAGCTATATTAAGCGCCTAATTCTTACGAGAGTAAATCCTTTCTAAATAAATCCTTTCCAAATAGATCTTTTTAAATAAATAATTTCTAAATAAAGCATTTTTGTCTGAAACTATTCTAGATAAATTCTTTCTAAATAAATTATTTCTAAAAAGATTCTTTTTAAATAAAATATTTCTAAATAAGGCATTTCTGTATAAAACCATTCTATATAAATTCTTTGTAAATAAATTCTTTCTAGATAATTCCTTGCTAAATAAATTCTTTCTAAATACATCATTTCTAAATAGATCACTTTTAAATAAATCATTTCTAAATAAAGTATTTCTGTATAAAGCCTTTCTCCATCAATTCTTTCTACATAAATCCTTTCCAAATAAATTATTTCTGTATAAATACGATCGAAATAATTTATTTCTAAATAATTCCTCTCTGTATTAATCCTTTTTACATAAATCCTTTCTAAATAGATTCATCCTAAATAAATTATTTCGAAATAAATTATTCCAATATAAAACATTTCTAAAAAAATTATGCATAAATCTCTTTTACAAAAATCCTTTCTAAATAAATTATTTCGAAATAATCAATTTCTGTATAAATACTTTCTAAATAAATTCTTTCTAAATAATTATTTTATGTATAAATAGTTTATACATAAATTATTTCTAAATAGATCCATTTCAAATGCTTCATTTCTGTAAATATCATTTCTACATAAAATCTTTTTAAATAAATTCCTTCTGCATAAATCTTTTCTGTATAAATCTTTTCTAAATAAATTATTCTTAAATAAATTGTTTCTAAATAATCCCTTTCTGTAAAATTTTTTCCTAAATGAATCTTTTCTGAGTCTGTCCTCAAGGACAGATGGCACAGTGGATAAAGTCGTTGGTTAGATCCAGTGACAGACCCAAAGAGTGTGAGTTCAATACCCGGTTAAGGCAGTGGAGAACTTTCAGAGGGAAAATTAGCAGGAGATAACTGATAACTGACATCCATCAAACATGGCACGTGGAACTAGTGATCGAAATAATGGGTTCAGTTCGAAATTCCAACCACCTGAAGAAGGCCGAAGCGTACAACGGCCGAAACGTTGTGACAAAAATGGCGACAAAGATGAGGACAATAGTCCGACTAATGTAAATACTATGAATCTTTTCTCTATAAATACGTTCTAAATAATTTATTTCTACATAAATTCTTTCTAAATAGATGCTTTTTAAATAAATCATTTCTAAAGAATTCCTTTCTGTATAAAGGCTTTCTAAAAAAAATATTTCTAAATAAATTCTTTCTAAATAGATCCTTTTATAAATAAATCATTTTTTAATAAATTTTTCTGTATAAATCAATTCTACATAAATCATTTCTAAATAAATTATTTCTGTATAAATTCCTTCAACGTGATTTTTTTCTAAATAAGTTCTTTCGAAATAAACCCTTTCTAAATAAATAATTCATGTATAAATCTGTTCCACAAAAATCTATTTTTTAAATAAATTATTGCTAATTAAATCATTTCTGTATAAATCCATTCTAAATAAATTATTTTTAAATAATTTTTTCTAGATAAATCCTTTTTAAATAAATCATTTCTAAATAAACATTTCTATATAAATTAATTCTACATAAATTCTTTCTAAATAAATTATTCCTAAATAAATTATCTTTGTAAAAAAATCTTTTCTCAATTCTTTCTAAATAAATATCTTTCTTTAGAAATCATTTCCAAATAAAGCATCTCTGTATAAATCCGTTCTAAAGAAATTATTTCTAAAGAAATTCTTTCTAAATAAATGTTTTCTGTATAAATCCTTTCTAAATAAATTATTTCAAAATAAATCCTTCCCAAATAAATCTTTTTTTGTATAGCTCCTTCCTAAATAAATGATTTTCAAGTCGATTATTTCTTAATAAGTCCATTTAAATAAATTATTTCTAAATAAATCCTTCCCAAATAAATCTTTTTTTTTTTTGTATAGCTCCTTTCTAAATAAATGATTTTCAAATAGATTATTTCTTAATAAGTCCATTTAAATAAATTATTTCTAAATAAATCCTTCCCAAATAAATCTTCTTTTTTTGTATAGCTCCTTTCTAAATAAATGATTTTCAAATAGATTATTTCTTAATAAGTCCATTCTAAATAAATTATTTCTAAAGAAATTATTCAGTGTCCTGTAGAATTTCTCTGGCTAAGATTCTCTACTGACATGAAAGTGGAAAGATTATATTGAATCGTTTTCTAGATCTGCTTCTAGAAATGTCGGTTCCCTGTGTTGTGCTACACAATCTTTCTCTTCTAGAATTTATCTTACATATTTATATGGCTACCACTCGCCCATGCTTTGAACATTTCTGCCACATTTGATCTCTTACTATATATTTAGAGATTCTTGATAAAATCGAAAGAAGAATCCGCAATGTTATTAGTACTGATCTGGCATCTCGGCTTCTGTCACTTTCCCACCGTCGTAATGTAGCTTCCATGTGCATTTCTATAAATATTTTCATGGTAATTCTTCTGATGAACTTTCCGCTTCATGAATTTAAGCGCAAGATTGATGGCAAGGTTTCATTATTTTACATTTGAAATAGCTACGTGTGACCGTAAGTTCTATGCTAACAGTTTCTTCTCTAGCACTTCTTGCTTATGGAACTCTTTTTCGGTTCCTTGCATTCCAGCCAACTTTGATCTTCAAAAATTCAAATGCAATCTCAATCGCTATCTACTGTCTTCTTGATCCCTCTTCTTTTTATTGTTCTCGCTCCATAATGTTTTTCTTTTTCTTATTCTTTGACACTCAGTAACCCCTTGTGTCTTAGTGGCTTTATTGCCTTACTTTGAGCGAAATGATTATAAAAAAAATTAAAGCTTTTTCTTGCAGAAAATTCATAGTGGACTCGGGTTATGTCTATTAAATCTGTTAAAGAAAGAGAGAAATTGAAAAAGAATCTGTAGAAAATGTTTCGTAATGTAATTGTGGTATTGTGCCAAGTCAGTCTCAAGTTCACTTCAGACATTAAAAAACGGGTACGCCAGATGATTGACCTGGGGTCATTTCCAGCTAACGAATGCTGAAGTACGTGACCTAACACCTGTATCTAACGTGATAACGAGAATGTTGGAAAGGTATATATATATATATATATATATATATATATATATATATATATATATATATATATATATATAACTCTCGATTAGTGTCTCTTACACAGAAGACAGTATGTAGGGACGACGTTTTGGACGAGGGCGTAGAGCTGTTTCACACCCACACTGGATGAGAGTCGCTGACGGTAGAGTGATTTTCCAAGCGTAGCTTAGATGTGGTACAAGGCCGAAAGTAGGGTGCACCCAGTGAGGATCGAACTGATTACTCAGTCAGAATTGTTCTAGCGAGACAAGTTTGCTAACCACTACAGCGCCTCGAGATAAATCATCAGCCCGACTTCATTACATTACGTTCGAAATAATTAATTTTACATAAATTCTTTCTAAATAGATCCTTTTTAAATAAATCATTCCTAAATAAAGTATTCCTGTATAAATCAATTCTACATAAATCATTTCTAAATAAATTCTCTATATATAAATTCTTTCTACATGAATAAATTATTTCTAATTAAAATATTTCTGTATAATTTCATTCTAAATAAATTGTATTTAAGTATTTTTTCTAGTATCTGTCTATATTTCTGAGATGAGGTATTATGTACATTATTTACATTATTCGGACTATTGTCCTCATCTTTGTCGCCATATTTATTACAACGTTTCGGCCGTTGTACGCCCCGGCCTTCTTCAGGTGGTTGGAATGTCGAACTGAACCCTTTATTTCACTCACTGGGGTAGACTGTTCTAGTTCCATGTGCCATGTTTAATGGATGTCAGTTATCAGTTATCTCCTGGTAATTCTGCTCTCCAAGTTCTCCATTGCCTTAACTGACCTTGAGGACACATGGCACAGTGGATAAAGGCGTTGGTTAGATCCAGTGACATGACCCAAAGAGTGTGAGTTAAGGCAGTGCAGAACTTTCAGAGGGGAATTAATTGGAGATGACTGACATCCATTCAACATGGCACGTGGAACTAGAACTGTCTACCGCAGTGACCGAAATAAAGGGTTCAGTTCGATATTCCAACCCCTTGAAGAAGGCCGGAGCGTACAACGGCCGAAACGTTGTAATAAATATGGCGACAAAGATGAGGACAATAGTCCGAATAATGTAAATAATGTATTTTTTCTAGATATTTTTTTAAAATTAAATCGTTTCTAAATAAACAGCTACTAAATAAATTCATTCTACATAAATTCTTTCTAAATAAATTCTTTCTGTATAAATCCTTATCGCTATGAAAAATATATAAGTGAATGCCATTTCCCAGACAAGTTATTTCAATTCTCATTGGGGAATCTATTAACATAACCCTATGCCAGGCAGTATTCAGTAATATTAATTTTGTAACTTAACATTCAGATCTTTCAAACTATAAATACATTTGCCGATTTTTATTTAGTTCAAGTCGCCTTTGTTATAAGCCAATTAGATTTTAGAAGCAGACAGAAGTAAAGTTTGCAGTGGGAGGCTGTAGGATGAGCGGGACCACGTGCTGCAAATCGAGCTGACCATAATTAAACCTGCGCGACTAATGAGAGTAATATCACTAATTAAAAACCGAGTGTCTTCCGGGCGAGCTTCGACATTTCCATTCTGGTGACATGTTTACGCAAGACTGCGACCATCTTAGCAAATATGTACCTATCTACACGAATACTGGACGTTTGTGTCATTTTTAATTTGCGTACACCGGTTGTCTATCATTGTGATTTCGTGTCGCCTTCTGCCGACTGGCAATTGTCTGGCCTTGTGTTTGCGTGTGACATACATTTGTCAAAACATTTAATATCTTCTGCGATTCGCACGTGTCTACCTGAATGCAAACAGGCGCACACGTCGCTCTAAATGGGTTCAGTGAAGTGTTCGAATTTGATAAGCTCCATTGCATGCCGTAGAGCGACGGCTAAAAAGCAATTCTTACAGACTATTCGCTAGTGTCTTCTTCTTTTGTGCACCCTGTGTCTTCAGGACGTGGGTGATCAAGGATCTCCATAACTTCCTATTCACCATGTGTCATTAAAGTTGTTAAAAGCGTACCCACTAATAATAAATCCTGTTCCTTAGTATCGTATAAGTTAAGCAAATCCGGTGAAAAACACATCTTGTTTTGCGGCAATATTTTTTTTTCTTTCTTTCCGATCCGTATACAGGTACGGCGGAGTAATGGATTGTGGAATCGGAGAGCCGAGTTCGAATTCCAGTCGAATCCGTTACATTCACTTACGTGCTAATACCTTTGTGAAAGGTTTGAATCCTCTTCTTTTCTCCCTAGCTATGGATAAATAGCAGGACAGACCGGATTCTATAGCCTTGGGTGGCAACTGGTCTACCACAGAAAGAAATAGCAACCTACTGCAGGAAAAAATCTACCTCGTCAGTCATTTATCGAGCGATACATGATCGCCTAAGCGTGTATCACGCATGGCACATCACTAATGCAGGCGGTTGTTCCAAGTAAATATGTTATGAATTATTTTAATATATTTCTAAAATATGTCACTGAAAGCTGTTGTTTAAATAAGCTAGTGACCTTGGTTGCACATTAAAGAACACAAAACATTGAGATGGCTGTCTTTCTTACTTCCCCTGTGTGCGTGTGCGTGTGTGTGTGTGTGTGTGAAAGTGTGTCAGAGAGAGAGAGAGAGAGAGAGAGAAAGAGAAAGAGAGTGAGAGAAAGAGAGTGAGAGATACACACACTGTTTCCAAGTAGGATTTGTTATTCATCATGAAGGTTATCTTTTAAAATCTGTCCTACTCACGTCTCCACCTAAACTCTGAAATTTTATTCTCTACTTATTACTTTTTCCTCTGCCAATACGAGTAGATATGTCTGCCTATTGTCCGGTTCACACTCCTCCCTGATCTTTTGAACACGCGTAGAGGTTTATCCCTTGTTTCCTCCTTAGGATTGGGTTTCCGGTTCCTTCTAAAGTCTACTTCAACTCTATACTTCTAACGTCTCCGCCTAAACTCTGAAATGGTATTTATTTATTTTCTTCCTTCAGCAGGAGTAGATAGGTTTATTGAATAGTAGTAGAGGTTTATCCCTTGTTTCCTGTTTAGGATTGGGTTTCCGGTTCCTTCTAAAGTCTACTTCAACTCTATACTTCTAACGTCTCCGCCTAAACTCTGAAATGGTATTTATTTATTTTCTTCCTTCAGCAGGAGTAGATAGGTTTATTGAATAGTAGTAGAGGTTTATCCCTTGTTTCCTGTTTAGGATTGGGTTTCCGGTTCCTTCTAAAGTCTACTTCAACTCTATACTTCTAACGTCTCCGCCGAAACTCTGAAATGGTATTTATTTATTTTCTTCCTTCAGTAGGAGTAGATAGGTTTTTTGAATAGGAGTAGAGGTTTATCCCTTGTTTCCTGTTTAGGATTGGGTTTCCGGTTCCTTCTAAAGTCTACTTCAACTCTATACTTCTAACGTCTCCGCCTAAACTCTGAAATGTTATTTATTTATTTTCTTCCTTCAGTAGGAGTAGATAGGTTTTTTGAATAGGAGTAGAGGTTTATCCCTTGTTTCCTGTTTAGGATTGGGTTTCCGGTTCCTTCTAAAGTCTACTTCAACTCTATACTTCTAACGTCTCCGCCTAAACTCTGAAATGTTATTTATTTATTTTCTTCCTTCAGTAGGAGTAGATAGGTTTTTTGAATAGGAGTAGAGGTTTATCCCTTGTTTCCTGTTTAGGATTGGGTTTCCGGTTCCTTCTAAAGTCTACTTCAACTCTATACTTCTAACGTCTCCGCCTAAACTCTGAAATGTTATTTATTTATTTTCTTCCTTCAGTAGGAGTAGATAGGTTTTTTGAATAGGAGTAGAGGTTTATCCCTTGTTTCCTGTTTAGGATTGGGTTTCCGGTTCCTTCTAAAGTCTACTTCAACTCTATACTTCTAACGTCTCCGCCTAAACTCTGAAATGTTATTTATTTATTTTCTTCCTTCAGTAGGAGTAGATAGGTTTTTAGAATAGGTGTAGAGGTTTATCCCTTGTTTCCTGTTTAGGATTGGGTTTCCGGTTCCTTCTAAAGTCTACTTCAACTCTATACTTCTAACGTCTCCGCCGAAACTCTGAAATGTTATTTATTTATTTTCTTCCTTCAGTAGGAGTAGATAGGTTTTTTGAATAGGAGTAGAGGTTTATCCCTTGTTTCCTGTTTAGGATTGGGTTTCCGGTTCCTTCTAAAGTCTACTTCAACTCTATACTTCTAACGTCTCCGCCTAAACTCTGAAATGTTATTTATTTATTTTCTTCCTTCAGTAGGAGTAGATAGGTTTTTTGAATAGGAGTAGAGGTTTATCCCTTGTTTCCTGTTTAGGATTGGGTTTCCGGTTCCTTCTAAAGTCTACTTCAACTCTATACTTCTAACGTCTCCGCCTAAACTCTGAAATGTTATTTATTTATTTTCTTCCTTCAGTAGGAGTAGATAGGTTTTTTGAATACGAGTAGAGGTTTATCCCTTGTTTCCTGTTTAGGATTGGGTTTCCGGTTCCTTCTAAAGTCTACTTCAACTCTATACTTCTAACGTCTCCGCCTAAACTCTGAAATGTTATTTATTTATTTTCTTCCTTCAGTAGGAGTAGATAGGTTTTTTGAATAGGAGTAGAGGTTTATCCCTTGTTTCCTGTTTAGGATTGGGTTTCCGGTTCCTTCTAAAGTCTACTTCAACTCTATACTTCTAACGTCTCCGCCTAAACTCTGAAATGTTATTTATTTATTTTCTTCCTTCAGTAGGAGTAGATAGGTTTTTTGAATAGGAGTAGAGGTTTATCCCTTGTTTCCTGTTTAGGATTGGGTTTCCGGTTCCTTCTAAAGTCTACTTCAACTCTATACTTCTAACGTCTCCGCCTAAACTCTGAAATGTTATTTATTTATTTTCTTCCTTCAGTAGGAGTAGATAGGTTTTTTGAATAGGAGTAGAGGTTTATCCCTTGTTTCCTGTTTAGGATTGGGTTTCCGGTTCCTTCTAAAGTCTACTTCAACTCTATACTTCTAACGTCTCCGCCTAAACTCTGAAATGTTATTTATTTATTTTCTTCCTTCAGTAGGAGTAGATAGGTTTTTTGAATAGGAGTAGAGGTTTATCCCTTGTTTCCTGTTTAGGATTGGGTTTCCGGTTCCTTCTAAAGTCTACTTCAACTCTATACTTCTAACGTCTCCGCCTAAACTCTGAAATGTTATTTATTTATTTTCTTCCTTCAGTAGGAGTAGATAGGTTTTTTGAATAGGAGTAGAGGTTTATCCCTTGTTTCCTGTTTAGGATTGGGTTTCCGGTTCCTTCTAAAGTCTACTTCAACTCTATACTTCTAACGTCTCCGCCTAAACTCTGAAATGTTATTTATTTATTTTCTTCCTTCAGTAGGAGTAGATAGGTTTTTTGAATAGGTGTAGAGGTTTATCCCTTGTTTCCTGTTTAGGATTGGGTTTCCGGTTCCTTCTAAAGTCTACTTCAACTCTATACTTCTAACGTCTCCGCCGAAACTCTGAAATGTTATTTATTTATTTTCTTCCTTCAGTAGGAGTAGATAGGTTTTTTGAATACGAGTAGAGGTTTATCCCTTGTTTCCTGTTTAGGATTGGGTTTCCGGTTCCTTCTAAAGTCTACTTCAACTCTATACTTCTAACGTCTCCGCCTAAACTCTGAAATGTTATTTATTTATTTTCTTCCTTCAGTAGGAGTAGATAGGTTTTTTGAATACGAGTAGAGGTTTATCCCTTGTTTCCTGTTTAGGATTGGGTTTCCGGTTCCTTCTAAAGTCTACTTCAACTCTATACTTCTAACGTCTCCGCCGAAACTCTGAAATGTTATTTATTTATTTTCTTCCTTCAGTAGGAGTAGATAGGTTTTTTGAATACGAGTAGAGGTTTATCCCTTGTTTCCTGTTTAGGATTGGGTTTCCGGTTCCTTCTAAAGTCTACTTCAACTCTATACTTCTAACGTCTCCGCCTAAACTCTGAAATGTTATTTATTTATTTTCTTCCTTCAGTAGGAGTAGATAGGTTTTTTGAATAGGAGTAGAGGTTTATCCCTTGTTTCCTGTTTAGGATTGGGTTTCCGGTTCCTTCTAAAGTCTACTTCAACTCTATACTTCTAACGTCTCCGCCGAAACTCTGAAATGTTATTTATTTTCTTCCTTCAGTAGGAGTAGATAGGTTTTTTGAATAGGAGTAGAGGTTTATCCCTTGTTTCCTGTTTAGGATTGGGTTTCCGGTTCCTTTTAAAGTCTACTTCAACTCTATACTTCTAACGTCTCCGCCTAAACTCTGAAATGTTATTTATTTATTTTCTTCCTTCAGTAGGAGTAGATAGGTTTTTTGAATACGAGTAGAGGTTTATCCCTTGTTTCCTGTTTAGGATTGGGTTTCCGGTTCCTTCTAAAGTCTACTTCAACTCTATACTTCTAACGTCTCCGCCGAAACTCTGAAATGTTATTTATTTATTTTCTTCCTTCAGTAGGAGTAGATAGGTTTTTTGAATAGGAGTAGAGGTTTATCCCTTGTTTCCTGTTTAGGATTGGGTTTCCGGTTCCTTCTAAAGTCTACTTCAACTCTATACTTCTAACGTCTCCGCCTAAACTCTGAAATGTTATTTATTTATTTTCTTCCTTCAGTAGGAGTAGATAGGTTTTTTGAATAGGAGTAGAGGTTTATCCCTTGTTTCCTGTTTAGGATTGGGTTTCCGGTTCCTTCTAAAGTCTACTTCAACTCTATACTTCTAACGTCTCCGCCGAAACTCTGAAATGTTATTTATTTATTTTCTTCCTTCAGTAGGAGTAGATAGGTTTTTTGAATAGGAGTAGAGGTTTATCCCTTGTTTCCTGTTTAGGATTGGGTTTCCGGTTCCTTCTAAAGTCTACTTCAACTCTATACTTCTAACGTCTCCGCCTAAACTCTGAAATGTTATTTATTTATTTTCTTCCTTCAGTAGGAGTAGATAGGTTTATTGAATAGTAGTAGAGGTTTATCCCTTGTTTCCTGTTTAGGATTGGGTTTCCGGTTCCTTCTAAAGTCTACTTCAACTCTATACTTCTAACGTCTCCGCCTAAACTCTGAAATGTTATTTATTTATTTTCTTCCTTCAGTAGGAGTAGATAGGTTTTTTGAATACGAGTAGAGGTTTATCCCTTGTTTCCTGTTTAGGATTGGGTTTCCGGTTCCTTCTAAAGTCTACTTCAACTCTATACTTCTAACGTCTCCGCCGAAACTCTGAAATGTTATTTATTTATTTTCTTCCTTCAGTAGGAGTAGATAGGTTTTTTGAATAGGAGTAGAGGTTTATCCCTTGTTTCCTGTTTAGGATTGGGTTTCCGGTTCCTTCTAAAGTCTACTTCAACTCTATACTTCTAACGTCTTCCCCTAAACTCTGAAATGTTATTTATTTATTTTCTTCCTTCAGTAGGAGTAGATAGGTTTTTTGAATAGGAGTAGAGGTTTATCCCTTGTTTCCTGTTTAGGATTGGGTTTCCGGTTCCTTCTAAAGTCTACTTCAACTCTATACTTCTAACGTCTCCGCCGAAACTCTGAAATGTTATTTATTTATTTTCTTCCTTCAGTAGGAGTAGATAGGTTTTTTGAATAGCAGTAGAGGTTTATCCCTTGTTTCCTGTTTAGGATTGGGTTTCCGGTTCCTTCTAAAGTCTACTTCAACTCTATATTTCTAACGTCTCCGCCGAAACTCTGAAATGTTATTTATTTATTTTCTTCCTTCAGTAGGAGTAGATAGGTTTTTTGAATAGGAGTAGAGGTTTATCCCTTGTTTCCTGTTTAGGATTGGGTTTCCGGTTCCTTCTAAAGTCTACTTCAACTCTATACTTCTAACGTCTCCGCCGAAACTCTGAAATGTTATTTATTTATTTTCTTCCTTCAGTAGGAGTAGATAGGTTTTTTGAATAGGAGTAGAGGTTTATCCCTTGTTTCCTGTTTAGGATTGGGTTTCCGGTTCCTTCTAAAGTCTACTTCAACTCTATACTTCTAACGTCTCCGCCTAAACTCTGAAATGTTATTTATTTATTTTCTTCCTTCAGTAGGAGTAGATAGGTTTATTGAATAGTAGTAGAGGTTTATCCCTTGTTTCCTGTTTAGGATTGGGTTTCCGGTTCCTTCTAAAGTCTACTTCAACTCTATACTTCTAACGTCTCCGCCTAAACTCTGAAATGTTATTTATTTATTTTCTTCCTTCAGTAGGAGTAGATAGGTTTTTTGAATACGAGTAGAGGTTTATCCCTTGTTTCCTGTTTAGGATTGGGTTTCCGGTTCCTTCTAAAGTCTACTTCAACTCTATACTTCTAACGTCTCCGCCGAAACTCTGAAATGTTATTTATTTATTTTCTTCCTTCAGTAGGAGTAGATAGGTTTTTTGAATACGAGTAGAGGTTTATCCCTTGTTTCCTGTTTAGGATTGGGTTTCCGGTTCCTTCTAAAGTCTACTTCAACTCTATACTTCTAACGTCTCCGCCGAAACTCTGAAATGTTATTTATTTATTTTCTTCCTTCAGTAGGAGTAGATAGGTTTTTTGAATAGGAGTAGAGGTTTATCCCTTGTTTCCTGTTTAGGATTGGGTTTCCGGTTCCTTCTAAAGTCTACTTCAACTCTATACTTCTAACGTCTCCGCCGAAACTCTGAAATGTTATTTATTTATTTTCTTCCTTCAGTAGGAGTAGATAGGTTTTTTGAATAGGAGTAGAGGTTTATCCCTTGTTTCCTGTTTAGGATTGGGTTTCCGGTTCCTTCTAAAGTCTACTTCAACTCTATATTTCTAACGTCTCCGCCGAAACTCTGAAATGTTATTTATTTATTTTCTTCCTTCAGTAGGAGTAGATAGGTTTTTTGAATAGGAGTAGAGGTTTATCCCTTGTTTCCTGTTTAGGATTGGGTTTCCGGTTCCTTCTAAAGTCTACTTCAACTCTATACTTCTAACGTCTCCGCCGAAACTCTGAAATGTTATTTATTTATTTTCTTCCTTCAGTAGGAGTAGATAGGTTTTTTGAATAGGAGTAGAGGTTTATCCCTTGTTTCCTGTTTAGGATTGGGTTTCCGGTTCCTTCTAAAGTCTACTTCAACTCTATATTTCTAACGTCTCCGCCGAAACTCTGAAATGTTATTTATTTATTTTCTTCCTTCAGTAGGAGTAGATAGGTTTTTTGAATAGGAGTAGAGGTTTATCCCTTGTTTCCTGTTTAGGATTGGGTTTCCGGTTCCTTCTAAAGTCTACTTCAACTCTATACTTCTAACGTCTTCCCCTAAACTCTGAAATGTTATTTATTTATTTTCTTCCTTCAGTAGGAGTAGATAGGTTTTTTGAATAGGAGTAGAGGTTTATCCCTTGTTTCCTGTTTAGGATTGGGTTTCCGGTTCCTTCTAAAGTCTACTTCAACTCTATACTTCTAACGTCTCCGCCGAAACTCTGAAATGTTATTTATTTATTTTCTTCCTTCAGTAGGAGTAGATAGGTTTTTTGAATAGCAGTAGAGGTTTATCCCTTGTTTCCTGTTTAGGATTGGGTTTCCGGTTCCTTCTAAAGTCTACTTCAACTCTATATTTCTAACGTCTCCGCCGAAACTCTGAAATGTTATTTATTTATTTTCTTCCTTCAGTAGGAGTAGATAGGTTTTTTGAATAGGAGTAGAGGTTTATCCCTTGTTTCCTGTTTAGGATTGGGTTTCCGGTTCCTTCTAAAGTCTACTTCAACTCTATACTTCTAACGTCTCCGCCGAAACTCTGAAATGTTATTTATTTATTTTCTTCCTTCAGTAGGAGTAGATAGGTTTTTTGAATAGGAGTAGAGGTTTATCCCTTGTTTCCTGTTTATGATTGGGTTTCCGGTTCCTTCTAAAGTCTACTTCAACTCTATACTTCTAACGTCTCTGCTTAAACTCTGAAATGTTATTTATTTATTTTCTTCCTTCAGTAGGAGTAGATAGGTTTTTTGAATAGGAGTAGAGGTTTATCCCTTGTTTCCTGTTTAGGATTGGGTTTCCGGTTCCTTCTAAAGTCTACTTCAACTCTATACTTCTAACGTCTCCGCCTGAACTCTGAAATGTTATTTATTTATTTTCTTCCTTCAGTAGGAGTAGATAGGTTTTTTGAATAGGAGTAGAGGTTTATCCCTTGTTTCCTGTTTAGGATTGGGTTTCCGGTTCCTTCTAAAGTCTACTTCAACTCTATATTTCTAACGTCTCCGCCGAAACTCTGAAATGTTATTTATTTATTTTCTTCCTTCAGTAGGAGTAGATAGGTTTTTTGAATAGGAGTAGAGGTTTATCCCTTGTTTCCTGTTTAGGATTGGGTTTCCGGTTCCTTCTAAAGTCTACTTCAACTCTATACTTCTAACGTCTCCGCCGAAACTCTGAAATGTTATTTATTTATTTTCTTCCTTCAGTAGGAGTAGATAGGTTTTTTTAATAGGAGTAGAGGTTTATCCCTTGTTTCCTGTTTAGGATTGGGTTTCCGGTTCCTTCTAAAGTCTACTTCAACTCTATACTTCTAACGTCTCCGCCGAAACTCTGAAATGTTATTTATTTATTTTCTTCCTTCAGTAGGAGTAGATAGGTTTTTTGAATAGGAGTAGAGGTTTATCCCTTGTTTCCTGTTTATGATTGGGTTTCCGGTTCCTTCTAAAGTCTACTTCAACTCTATACTTCTAACGTCTCTGCTTAAACTCTGAAATGTTATTTATTTATTTTCTTCCTTCAGTAGGAGTAGATAGGTTTTTTGAATAGGAGTAGAGGTTTATCCCTTGTTTCCTGTTTAGGATTGGGTTTCCGGTTCCTTCTAAAGTCTACTTCAACTCTATACTTCTAACGTCTCCGCCTGAACTCTGAAATGTTATTTATTTATTTTCTTCCTTCAGTAGGAGTAGATAGGTTTTTTGAATAGGAGTAGAGGTTTATCCCTTGTTTCCTGTTTAGGATTGGGTTTCCGGTTCCTTCTAAAGTCTACTTCAACTCTATATTTCTAACGTCTCCGCCGAAACTCTGAAATGTTATTTATTTATTTTCTTCCTTCAGTAGGAGTAGATAGGTTTTTTGAATAGGAGTAGAGGTTTATCCCTTGTTTCCTGTTTAGGATTGGGTTTCCGGTTCCTTCTAAAGTCTACTTCAACTCTATACTTCTAACGTCTCCGCCGAAACTCTGAAATGTTATTTATTTATTTTCTTCCTTCAGTAGGAGTAGATAGGTTTTTTTAATAGGAGTAGAGGTTTATCCCTTGTTTCCTGTTTAGGATTGGGTTTCCGGTTCCTTCTAAAGTCTACTTCAACTCTATACTTCTAACGTCTCCGCCGAAACTCTGAAATGTTATTTATTTATTTTCTTCCTTCAGTAGGAGTAGATAGGTTTTTTTAATAGGAGTAGAGGTTTATCCCTTGTTTCCTGTTTAGGATTGGGTTTCCGGTTCCTTCTAAAGTCTACTTCAACTCTATACTTCTAACGTCTCCGCCGAAACTCTGAAATGTTATTTATTTATTTTCTTCCTTCAGTAGGAGTAGATAGGTTTTTTTAATAGGAGTAGAGGTTTATCCCTTGTTTCCTGTTTAGGATTGGGTTTCCGGTTCCTTCTAAAGTCTACTTCAACTCTATACTTCTAACGTCTCCGCCGAAACTCTGAAATGTTATTTATTTATTTTCTTCCTTCAGTAGGAGTAGATAGGTTTTTTGAATACGAGTAGAGGTTTATCCCTTGTTTCCTGTTTAGGATTGGGTTTCCGGTTCCTTCTAAAGTCTACTTCAACTCTATATTTCTAACGTCTCCGCCGAAACTCTGAAATGTTATTTATTTATTTTCTTCCTTCAGTAGGAGTAGATAGGTTTTTTGAATACGAGTAGAGGTTTATCCCTTGTTTCCTGTTTAGGATTGGGTTTCCGGTTCCTTCTAAAGTCTACTTCAACTCTATACTTCTAACGTCTCCGCCGAAACTCTGAAATGTTATTTATTTATTTTCTTCCTTCAGTAGGAGTAGATAGGTTTTTTTAATAGGAGTAGAGGTTTATCCCTTGTTTCCTGTTTAGGATTGGGTTTCCGGTTCCTTCTAAAGTCTACTTCAACTCTATACTTCTAACGTCTCCGCCGAAACTCTGAAATGTTATTTATTTATTTTCTTCCTTCAGTAGGAGTAGATAGGTTTTTTTAATAGGAGTAGAGGTTTATCCCTTGTTTCCTGTTTAGGATTGGGTTTCCGGTTCCTTCTAAAGTCTACTTCAACTCTATATTTCTAACGTCTCCGCCGAAACTCTGAAATGTTATTTATTTATTTTCTTCCTTCAGTAGGAGTAGATAGGTTTTTTGAATACGAGTAGAGGTTTATCCCTTGTTTCCTGTTTAGGATTGGGTTTCCGGTTCCTTCTAAAGTCTACTTCAACTCTATACTTCTAACGTCTCCGCCGAAACTCTGAAATGTTATTTATTTATTTTCTTCCTTCAGTAGGAGTAGATAGGTTTTTTTAATAGGAGTAGAGGTTTATCCCTTGTTTCCTGTTTAGGATTGGGTTTCCGGTTCCTTCTAAAGTCTACTTCAACTCTATACTTCTAACGTCTCCGCCGAAACTCTGAAATGTTATTTATTTATTTTCTTCCTTCAGTAGGAGTAGATAGGTTTTTTGAATACGAGTAGAGGTTTATCCCTTGTTTCCTGTTTAGGATTGGGTTTCCGGTTCCTTCTAAGGTCTACTTCAACTCTATACTTCTAACGTCTCCGCCGAAACTCTGAAATGTTATTTATTTATTTTCTTCCTTCAGTAGGAGTAGATAGGTTTTTTGAATACGAGTAGAGGTTTATCCCTTGTTTCCTGTTTAGGATTGGGTTTCCGGTTCCTTCTAAAGTCTACTTCAACTCTATACTTCTAACGTCTCCGCCGAAACTCTGAAATGTTATTTATTTATTTTCTTCCTTCAGTAGGAGTAGATAGGTTTTTTGAATACGAGTAGAGGTTTATCCCTTGTTTCCTGTTTAGGATTGGGTTTCCGGTTCCTTCTAAAGTCTACTTCAACTCTATACTTCTAACGTCTCCGCCGAAACTCTGAAATGTTATTTATTTATTTTCTTCCTTCAGTAGGAGTAGATAGGTTTTTTGAATACGAGTAGAGGTTTATCCCTTGTTTCCTGTTTAGGATTGGGTTTCCGGTTCCTTCTAAAGTCTACTTCAACTCTATACTTCTAACGTCTCCGCCGAAACTCTGAAATGTTATTTATTTATTTTCTTCCTTCAGTAGGAGTAGATAGGTTTTTTGAATAGGAGTAGAGGTTTATCTCTTGTTTCCTGTTTAGGATTGGGTTTCCGGTTCCTTCTAAAGTCTACTTCAACTCTATACTTCTAACGTCTCCGCCGAAACTCTGAAATGTTATTTATTTATTTTCTTCCTTCAGTAGGAGTAGATAGGTTTTTTGAATACGAGTAGAGGTTTATCCCTTGTTTCCTGTTTAGGATTGGGTTTCCGGTTCCTTCTAAAGTCTACTTCAACTCTATACTTCTAACGTCTCCGCCGAAACTCTGAAATGTTATTTATTTATTTTCTTCCTTCAGTAGGAGTAGATAGGTTTTTTGAATAGGAGTAGAGGTTTATCCCTTGTTTCCTGTTTAGGATTGGGTTTCCGGTTCCTTCTAAAGTCTACTTCAACTCTATACTTCTAACGTCTCCGCCTAAACTCTGAAATGTTATTTATTTATTTTCTTCCTTCAGTAGGAGTAGATAGGTTTTTTGAATAGGAGTAGAGGTTTATCCCTTGTTTCCTGTTTAGGATTGGGTTTCCGGTTCCTTCTAAAGTCTACTTCAACTCTATACTTCTAACGTCTCCGCCTAAACTCTGAAATGTTATTTATTTATTTTCTTCCTTCAGTAGGAGTAGATAGGTTTTTTGAATAGGAGTAGAGGTTTATCCCTTGTTTCCTGTTTAGGATTGGGTTTCCGGTTCCTTCTAAAGTCTACTTCAACTCTATACTTCTAACGTCTCCGCCGAAACTCTGAAATGTTATTTATTTATTTTCTTCCTTCAGTAGGAGTAGATAGGTTTTTTGAATAGCAGTAGAGGTTTATCCCTTGTTTCCTGTTTAGGATTGGGTTTCCGGTTCCTTCTAAAGTCTACTTCAACTCTATATTTCTAACGTCTCCGCCGAAACTCTGAAATGTTATTTATTTATTTTCTTCCTTCAGTAGGAGTAGATAGGTTTTTTGAATAGGAGTCGAGGTTTATCCCTTGTTTCCTGTTTAGGATTGGGTTTCCGGTTCCTTCTAAAGTCTACTTCAACTCTATACTTCTAACGTCTCCGCCGAAACTCTGAAATGTTATTTATTTATTTTCTTCTTTCAGTAGGAGTAGATAGGTTTTTTGAATAGGTGTAGAGGTTTATCCCTTGTTTCCTGTTTAGGATTGGGTTTCCGGTTCCTTCTAAAGTCTACTTCAACTCTATACTTCTAACGTCTCCGCCGAAACTCTGAAATGTTATTTATTTATTTTCTTCCTTCAGTAGGAGTAGATAGGTTTTTTGAATAGGAGTAGAGGTTTATCCCTTGTTTCCTGTTTAGGATTGGGTTTCCGGTTCCTTCTAAAGTCTACTTCAACTCTATACTTCTAACGTCTCCGCCGAAACTCTGAAATGTTATTTATTTATTTTCTTCCTTCAGTAGGAGTAGATAGGTTTTTTGAATAGGAGTAGAGGTTTATCCCTTGTTTCCTGTTTAGGATTGGGTTTCCGGTTCCTTCTAAAGTCTACTTCAACTCTATACTTCTAACGTCTCCGCCGAAACTCTGAAATGTTATTTATTTATTTTCTTCCTTCAGTAGGAGTAGATAGGTTTTTTGAATAGGAGTAGAGGTTTATCCCTTGTTTCCTGTTTAGGATTGGGTTTCCGGTTCCTTCTAAAGTCTACTTCAACTCTATATTTCTAACGTCTCCGCCGAAACTCTGAAATGTTATTTATTTATTTTCTTCCTTCAGTAGGAGTAGATAGGTTTTTTGAACAGGAGTAGAGGTTTATCCCTTGTTTCCTGTTTAGGATTGGGTTTCCGGTTCCTTCTAAAGTCTACTTCAACTCTATACTTCTAACGTCTCCACCAAAACTCTGAAATTTTATTCACTAATTAAATCTTGACCTCTTTAAGTTAGCTGTTATCTTTCATAACACCAATAATTCATTTATTGCCTTGTCTTACACGAATACAACTCCACATGATAACCCCCGATACTTTGATTACCTACTGTGCTTTATATTAGGGGAACATTAGTTTTAAAAAATGTCAAGTTTCCCTCGCAGTTCAAATAGATCTTGGTGTCGTACCTTATCAAATGATTTTGCGTAATATATGAAATATCGTTATACATCTTTCTGCTTTTGTATATGTTATGGGTCCTTACCTATAACTACAGAATGAACTCTTCCTAACACTATGTATACTACGCCTCTCAAGAGAGAGGGACAAATCGAGTCGAGCCGATAGTAGTTCACTCCAAACCAGACTGGCAATCATACTAACACCTTCCACATCTTGTATTATTATTCCGTGTAATATATCTTCGTTATTTCTACTCTTGTGTTCGTGTTGTTCTTCTTTGGTCCTAACCTTGGACCATAACAGTATATGTATACCAAATTCGAAGGGTGGTAGCACCTGTTAGGGTCCCTCCCAACTGTGGGCAAATAGTGAGTCCCAAAGCAAACACTGTAAAAATAGAAATAGAAATACAACAGCCATAGATTTTTATATAAAATACTTATCAACAATATATAATTAAAGTAAAATTACCAACAATAGCTGTTTATAGTAAAATGACCAGCAATATATTTTATAGTAGAATTATCCATTCTAATTTCATCTGTAGTTGAAGGCATACAATTGCGTTCAAAATATATTTAGTTGGATCCATAAAATTGTGTTCGAAATATTTAGATTTCGGCATTAAATAACCCATAGAGGTGTTGATATGCCACTAAAGAAAATCAAGCAACCAACAATACACATCTAAAACAAAATGACCAACAATATGTTTTATATGTCGTTGAAGGTCTACAATTGCTTTCAAATATATTTAGTGGAAGCCATAAAGTTTTGTTCCAATTATTTAGATTTTGGCATTAAATAACCCATAGAGGTGTTGATATGCCGCTAAACAAAATCAACCAACCAACAATACATATTTAAAGAAAAATGACCAACAATCTGTAACTGAAGGCGTATAATTGCGTTGAAAATAAAATTAAAATCAAAATATTTAGATTTCAGCATTGAATGACCCATAGAGGTGTTGATATGCCACTAAACAAAACCAACCAACTATACTGAATTCGATAGTCAATAGACGCTCCATTATTGTAGCTATGTGCTATACAAAGATAAGCTTAAGTGAGATCTATTTTAGGCTTCTGCTTTAGAGTGAAAATGGATTTGGAATATATTGTTAATGTAATTAATTTCATCACTGTTGATGACCACACGGCAGTGGCCTTGTACCAGACTAAATAAGTTTAGAAGACATGACTTGCTTCATTGTAGACATAAATAAATGCGACAAAAATATTTTTAATATGTAACATGAAATTCGTACGATATTTTTGATCTAAAAAATTTGTATTTTTATTCAATAATTATACGATGTCTGTCTGAAAAGTAACGGAACAGATCCCATTATTTCTCATAAACCATGCTCTGCCATCCATTTACTCAGGCTCACTAAATATGTTATGTGTCATCTTCCTTTATCAATTCTTCCCTCTATTTGTCTTGTGAGTATCACATTTTCCAAGCCCTCTTTCCTCATTATATGCCCCAGAAACGTCAACTGTCTCTTTCTTGTGTTAAGTATTAGTTTTCCTTTTTGTTTCCATTTTATCCCAAACTTCATCGTGGCTCACATGTTCGGTACACCGTATCCTCAGCATCCTTCTGCAGAACCACATTTCTGTTGCTTCAACTCACCTCTTCAGCTTTGACAGGGGAACAGATATAACAGCAGTTTAGTACTTTTTTCCTTGTTACTTGTTTCCTTGTTAGTACTCTGCTTGATTGAAGTAGTATTAAGTTTATATAATTTAACAGAGAGGGTAGTGAGGAGTGATGTGAGAGACATGATCGAATATAGAGAGGGTTTATTTTAATATTTCTATCTATCATACTTAGTATTAGGGGAGGAGGGACCAGGCATTGACCTATTTAATCGGTTAACTTAACGGAAATGATATATTGAAAGGGAAGGGGGGAGGAAAAAAAGAAAAAAAGAAAGAAGGGGGAAGTAAAGAGAAAGAAGCTGTAATTAGGTTTTACAAAGGAAGAGGAGGGGTGGTAATTTTTAGCAATTTATGTAAAATAAACAGGTTTTAATTTAATTTAAATGTTTAAAAAATCACCGAAGAAATTAATTTGATGTTTGCTAGCAATTTAAATATTTAACTCTTTTACAAATAATTTAGGGATTTAATATGAGTTAAATAGTATATTTAAAAACACATTCATAGAAAGTACATTAAAAGAAATTTATTTCAAGTATAACATATATATGTGGAATAACATATAATATATATATGTGGAATATAGCATATATATGTGGAATTCGAGCTCGGCTCCGCGGTTCCTCAATCCGAGCCGCTATCCATTACTTCATGTTCATACCAGTGTTTATTGATATCTTTTCCAAAGTGTTTGCACATTGTCCAGTGTAAGTATTGCCTCATTCTATCGTGACTATTTTCATATTCATTTGGCGCAAGTATAGAACATCCTGAGATTAAATGGTCTATGGTTTCCTGATATTTATCACAAAACCTGCATTATGGAGCCAAACTATTATGCATGATATCTGTCTGAAATTTTTTCGGGAAAAGATTGTGGTCTTGCACTGCAAAAATAAAGCCATCTGTTTCAGCCTTTAATCCAGATGCGCGTAACCATCGATGAGTGTTAACTTTATCAACATCGGCTTTATTAGCCTCGTTCTGGATATTGGTCATGCAGAGGTTTGTCTTGTCAGCATTGTTTCATCTGTTCAAGAGCTTTATCCTTGGATTTCTTTTTCATAATTTCTCCTGCAACAGTTGGTTCTTGGGTTTTGTTTTGGTTTTCTACAAAATCTACTAAATTTAAATCTCGCTTGTATTTACAACCTTATTTCATGATTGAATACTTTTCTTTCTGTTTTCGTGTCGCTTGACTAAATGTATCATCAAGTCCTTTGTTGTTTCCATGTATGTCAGTAAGCCAATAATTGTTGTCTTGTATGACAATTCTAGCTGAATAAAATTTCTTACACCTTCTTTATGGGGTCTGTATAGACGGTTGGCATGTAGCGGACCATGCGGGGTGAAGATGTGACGAGATATCAGAAGGTTAAACTTTCCTGCTGGCGGGTCCAGCTACATAAGAATGTCGGACTTTAATTAAGTCCAAAGAAGACAAAGAAAACAAACAAGACCGATATACATCGGTAAACAAATATATATTAATAACAAAACAAGTTAAACAAAGACATGGACTGTTACATAGAGTTTGTATGGAGAAATTATGTATGTGTGTTGTAAGTGTTCGTACGTACGTGTATTTTTCTTAGCGCGTTCCCAGAATTTGGGAAACGCTGTATCTGTGAGAGGTCACGTATTGGTGTAAGTGGAAAAAGAAAGATTTTACCTCGTCTCCGCGCGATGTAGCAGCCCGAGGCCTAAGTCGGAAAAAAGAGAGATTTTACCTCATCTCCATGCGAGGTGGCGGCCCAAGGCCTGAGTCGCAAAAGAGAGTGAGAGAGAAGGGTCAGCCAGTATTTATAGCCAGGAGAGAGAGACCCCTGTTGAAGGATTAAAGAACTGAGGAGGAGCTAACTGCGACAGGCATCAGCCTTTGGGTAATGCATGTTATGCTTAGAAAGAAGCTTCCTTGTCTTAGAATCCATTCGTCTGATATCACTTAGAGTCCAGTTCAAGACGTTGAAACTATATTGAACCACTGGGATGGCAAGGCTGCTTATGGCCATAATTCTGTTCTGAGAATTCAATTCGGTCTTTAATATCAGTCGCACCCTTCTCTAATACTCTTTTCGCACTATTTCGTTCATTTCTTATGGTGAATTCATTCACTCTTTTTTACACCGAGGTACTTTTAAGCTTCTTCTTGCTATAAATCTCATTATTATTATTATTATTATTATTTTTATTTCCTTTGATATCTGGCGTTTACACATTTCTTTCCGGGTCCCGCCCAGGGACCTAAGGTTAGAAATGGCATCATGACACTTTCCACTGCAAAAAATAAAAAAATTAAAAAAATAATTACATAGATAAAGCCCTTCGTAAAGTGTGGGCTGTACTTGTCAGAACATTTTTTGTATCTCTTTGAGGCATGGACTTCCAGGGATCCCTTCAATCAGCCTACTGGTATCTTTTCCAACCAGTCCGAGGGCTCCAACTACAACAGGGATTGTTGATGTTCCCATGTGCCACATTTTTGAGATTTCTATTCCAAGGTCCTTGTATTTTGACAGTTTTTCGAATATCTTCAAAGATACATTGCAGTCTGCAGGGACTGCCATAT
>OZ038515.1:48135090-48157590 GCA_964036315.1 Acanthosepion esculentum
CGACGTTGCATTTCCCAACTCCCATCGATAGTGGAAATAATCGATTTTTTCATGCTTCTACGGCAGTTTTCATGTAGTTTGCGGCCATTTTCTACTGGCCAGAGTAAAAGCATAAGGCTGGCTGCCACGAATAGGCAGGAAGATTCTATTGGCCAGCGTGAGAGCCAACAGCTGACTGACACGAACGTTAACTAGCATGCTAGCATTCAAAAAAATCAATAGCTGCATTCGTCACAAGTGGGAAAAATTTAAATCTGCATGGCACTTTACTCCAATTGGCTCATTCGCTTGCTTAAACTCAACGTTGATTCTGAATCCGAAGAACTGGGTTGGGTGTTAACAACAAATACTTTTATTTGTTAACAACATTCTTTTTTCATTCGGTTTTTCCAGTTACGAGTCCTTTTTTAAAGCTGATCGTTTTGTGTTCACTTTGTTTAGTTCTTTTTTCGTAACAGATTAAATTTTTAGTATAGAGCTTAGAAAAAATTCGCAGTGTGAGATAGGCAAGAAGTAAGGCATGTAGCAACATCAGCACGGCAAAGGGCACTCCTTTAAAGGCAAGGAAGTATTTTAAGTCAAGTGATAGCGATTGCTGTATGAGTCGTACGATTTTTGAATCAAGCACGGACAACGCCGGGCCATGCTGCTAGTATATATATATATATATATATATATATATATATATATATATATATAATGGAAAATGTATACAATAGATAACACAGGTAAAAATAATCCATGAATTATGTTATAAATGGTGGAGGGAGGAAAACCACATGAAAGATTATACATGAATACTGTAACTACATGTATTCATACATGTTAGTATTATACAAAACATCCAAATTTTCAAGTGTGAGGTTCTCCAAAATAGATGTTATTCGAGAATTTTGAAACGTTTTCTGTGTCTACACTTGAAGACAAGCTCATTGTGTTGGTTTAGTAACTCATAGGTGTTCTCATATTTAATTATAATAATCTTTTATTTGATGCAAAGATTGCATCTGTCCTTGAAGTTGTTAGAAATTCGAGCTTTACAGATGATCTTCTATTTTATTTGTGGGGTGAAGCCTCCATCCATGAGATTCCAGTAATGTTTTGATAGAGCTGTTTGGCATCTCAAAGATTCGTTGGTGAAGGAATGCCGTTGATTGTAAAAACATTGTTTCCAACATACAGCTGAAATTCCTATATAAACCTTTTTCTGGTTGATACTTTACTTCGAAAAAATAGTAGCTTCATAAACGACATTTTCTGAAGTACAAATACCTCCAACTGAACAGTCAGATTTGACTCTAAAATTAAAAGGAGGTTTATTTCCCTATGATTCCCTGCCATGAATTTTTTAAGAGGAGGTTATTATGGGAACTATACTTTCTATATTACTAACACACGAGTAACTAATTTTTAAAGTTTTCCTATTGGAAATTTTCTTCAAAGGATTGCTATTATTAAAATGCTTGTCTATTAAATTTAAGAAATATTTGCCAATATTAATACTGGATAACTTAAAGAAAGGTGGGTTAAACCATATTATATTCCTTTTTTTTCTGTTTATATATTTGTTAGTTGTATTAATTTGCAATCTTTCTTCCTAAATTAATTCTTGTTTAAAAATTCATTTTTAAGAGAAGGATTATTAGTGAATTTATTTTCATTAAAGATATCGCTACTTGAGGATAATCTGTTAATCCTTGTATTAACAGTGTTAGGAATTTTGTTTATTATTGGCTTAGGGAGATTAGAGTAGTGGTTGATATAAATGGGGGTTTGATTCACTTTATGAAAAGGTTTGAATGTATCATGAGAAAGATTGAAGATAACGTCTGGGAAGTTAACATTTTTGGAAGATATTTCAATCTTGAATCCCAGAAATTGAAAAGCCTTTATGATCTTTTTTTTGTATTTTGGAAGATAGAGGACCATTACTATTAAGAATAACATATATATAAGATAGACTTGTTATTATTCCTAATAACAAACACACACACACACACACATATATATATATATATATATATATATATATATATATATATATATATATATTATAAATTAATAGATTTAAAATATGGTTTTACCGCTACACAGTGATAACCATGTTTCAGAAATGGAAGCTAAAGCCCCTGAATTTAATTTTGTTATTAAACCAAAGACATTAGTTCCATTTCCTCATCAAGCGAATTTTGGAGTAACTTACTTTTTAAAATTTACGGTTGTTAACGGCACAGGAAAGATTCATAGTTTGAGGGTTTCCAAGGTTACCGATAAATCCATTCATCTAGACAAGGGGTGGTAGAGGGTTCAATTTTTAATTTTCGTTGTATCAGTTAATAGTTACATTTGAAAGCGGGGTTATGTTTAGGGATGGGTAGGGATGTATCTTTTAACAAATTCTGACATCCGCTAAATTCATGTCATCTGGGTTTTTTTCTAACGGCAAAAATTCTTATGGTATTTTTTCTATTTGTATATTTAAAGATTTTGAGGGACTGTTTAGGTTAGAATATGTTTTATCCACCTTTCTAAAAAATTATTTTTAATATTTAATATACTATACTTCTATTTAAAAACCAAGTAAATTTATTAGGATTACTTACAGTATTTAAAATTATTTATTCTTATCGAGTATAAGTAAATATTATTTTATTTTATTTTATTTTATGTAAACTTTATGACAATGACGGCAAAGGTGGTTAAATTATTTCACTAATTCAATAAACTTTTATTTATAAATTTAGTATTATAAATGTATATATGTATGTATAAAGGACATTTAATGTTCAATATTATATTCTAACTTATTAATTTCATTTGACTTTCGGTGTTCACTTGGATTCTTTTCAGTGTTTGGATTGCTTTGAGAGAAGTGTTATGGTTAGAGTACGTTTTATTTAATTACAATTTTAAAAGATGTTTAGGTTAGAATCTGTTTTATTTAATTTCAATTTTAAAACATTTTTAAAAATTCTACTTTCAAATTTAACTTTTAAATTTAATCGGCTATATTTCTTTATAAACCAAGTAAATGTAATATAATTACCTACATTATTTAAAATTATTTATACCCATCAAATATGAGTATGCAAAATTATCAGGTAATTTTTTTTTTTTTTTTTTTTATAGATTATTTAAAGATTATTTAAAGAAAACTTTTGGCAATGACGACATAAAATAGCTATTTCATTTCTCTGATTCAGTAAATTTTTATTTTTTATAAACTTAGTAATATATAGTTTCTCATGTATGCATAAAGGACATGGGTCATTTAATGACCTACATATTCTAGCCCTTCTTATTAACTTCCATTTCACTGTAGGTGTTTTATTGGATTCTTTTAGGTGCCAGAAGTACTTCGAGAGAGATGTTTGACTTTTATACTTATTTATCCTAAACGAGGATTGATGTTGGTTGAACCTCTTTTTGAACTCTTGGCTAGTGCAACCTATATAAATTTTTATGTTTTCAGGGTTTTCAATAGAAGATATATTACATTGGTATACTACTGATTCCATGCAACATTTATTTTGTAGAGGACAGTTTTGAGGGTTTCTACAATTACATAATTTTTGTTCACCCTCATTAGTTGTTGTTTGTATTTTTCCCTTGTCTACAATTTTTTGGTTCTGGTATAAGTGTTTATTTAAGATATTAGTATTATGTTTCTTAATAATCTTTTCTAGGTTATCAGTACAGCTATAACTTAATGGATTTATCGGTAACCTTGGAAACCCTCAAACTATGAATCTTTCCTGTGCCGTTAACAACCGTAAATTTTAAAAAGTAAGTTACTCCAAAATTCGCTTGAGGAGGAAATGGAACTAATGTCTTTGGTTTAATAACAAAATTAAATTTAGGGGCTTTAGCTTCCATTTCTGAAACATGGTTATCACTGTGTAGCGGTAAAACCATATTTTAAATCTATTAATTTATAATATTAATGCTCTGTAAATTTTAAATTTACATAGAGCACTATTGTGTAAAAATAAAAATATCTATAAGAACACCGGATTTTATATCTTACTGTTCTTTCCTTTTTATTTATATATATATATATATATATATATATATATATATATATATATATATAAGATCGGGCCAGATCTGAAATATCAAATATATATAAAAATATAAATAAATACATTCACAAAAAAACATTGAATTTTTTTTTAATTTGCAACTTTTCAGTTGTTTTCTCCATATTATATATATATATATATATACACAGACACATATACATTCACATATATATATATTTAATAATAAATGTTTACATATATATATATATATATATATATATATATATATATAAACATTTATTATTAAATATAACAGACAATGGATGTCTATCATGTCTGAACATGAGCCGTTCTCATGTTTCGGGTGAAAATAAAGACAAAAATTGTCCAACATTTGAATATTTTTTACACTACAGTAATAATCAGAATTTTAAATCCTGTAGAAAACTACTAAGACATTTTTACTCTACTAATTGGATTATACTAAGTCTTTGTCATATTTACAGATAAATATATATAACAAGAAAATTTCGTGTATTTATAATTTCCAAAAATTCAAAGAAAATTTTCACTTCATCGATTTGAACAAGAAAAACATTCAATTTTTTTTTAATTTGCAACTTTTCAGTTGTTTTCTCCATATTATATATATATATATATATATATATATATATATATATATATATATATATATATGGACAACGATATATAAATTGTTATATATCAAGTATAATTTTAGAGAGAGATGTATGACAAAGTGCAAAAAGGTTTCGTGTGACGCGTTTCACCCTTTAGGACTTCATCGAACTTCACATTTTTGTGGACGCCATTTTGATGTGACTGCACATGCGCACGAACGAACGATGCTGGGAAATTTTAATTTTAAAAATATGTATTTGGCAAATGAAATACGTTAAATTATTTTATAAAATTAATTCTTAATTTTCAAATTAAACTAAAACATGTTTGTAAAAGTACCCTCAAAATCACAAGCGATATTCTTAGAGAAGCTAAATGAAAACTTATTTGAAATAATTTTTTTAATCTTTTTAATTGTTTGGTTTGTTAATCTTTGTAAAAAAATATATCCACTTTATGTCTATATCTTGTATCTTTTCTAATACTGCATTCGTTTTATGGTCTGTCAAATATTTCAAACATACTTATCAAATTATTTAATATTGCATGAAAAACAATTCTCAAATATTATTGTCAACTTTTGAAAAATATGCTATTAATCAGTGACGAGCATAACTTTAGTGATGCCCGGGGGCTACTCCTTGATTGTATTCCCCTAAGACTCAAGTAGGTAGTGGGGGTGCCTAATCCAGTCTCGCGTATCAAGATACGGATTCACATTCACAATAGTTTGTGGGTCTGTAGGGTGTGCTTGTACAAGGAAGTTAACAATTTAAAATCTCTAAAACTATATTTTTATTTCACTCTTTGATTGGATGACCTCCTGATATGGATGCACCCCCGGGGATGTCGCATCCTCTGCCCCCCACTACTTCTGCACACTACATATATTAATTTAAAAAAATTAAATTCCTTTCAATTAAACAAAGAAACATTAATAAAATAAGTTTTATCGTTTTTGTAAGATTGAAAGTTGACAAAAAACTTCTTATACCGAAAATTGTTCAAAATGGTTTCAAAGTTTTTGTTTTTCTCGAAAGAAAACCGTAAATTATTTATTTCTTTTCTTTTCGTCGAGCAAAAGACATTTCATTTGAAATACGAGGGTCATTCAATAAATAAGGTGAATTTTTCGGTATAGGGACTTCTAATACAGATAGAAGCTTACTTTTTATTTTTCAACGTAGTCTCCCAGCACTGTCACACACTTTTCCCATCTGTGCACAAGCTTCCGTATTCCCTCAGCGTAAAAATCTTTGGACTGTTGTCTCAGCCAGTCGCTCACAACACTTTTGACTTCATCGTCACTTTTAAACTTCGTGCCTCTCGTGAACGCTTTCAATGGACCAAACAGGTGAAAGTCTGAAGGGGCAAGGTCTGGGCTGTAAGGGGGATGAGGTTCCCACCCCAGCTCGTTGATGGTCTGCACCGTTTGGGCTGCTGTGTGAGGCCTTGCGTTGTCATGATGCAAGATGACTCCTTCTGACTGATGACCCCTGCGTTTGTCCCAACAGATAAGCTCAAAGTCCTTGCAATGTCATCCACTGTCACCCTTCTGTCAGACTGAATGAGGTCATTGACTGATTCGATCACCTCAGGAGACCTCACTTCTGTAGGCCTCCCAGGCCTGTCTTCATCCTCAACACTGCTCCGTCCTTCTTTAAACAATTTAGCCCACTTGTAGACATTTTTTGGCTGAAACATGTGGCACCATACACAGTTGATATTCTCCTATGAATTTCAACTGGTTTGCACCCTTCAGCAACCAAAAACTTGATAACTGACCGCTGTTCAATCCTCGAGCATGCTTCTTGGTCGCCCATCTTTGTTAATCGCCAAAACTCTCAATTTTTTTTAATCTGTAAAAGAAATTAAATCCATGTGAAAAAGAAGTAAAACAAAAATAAAAATAAAAAAAGTAAGCTTCTATCTGTATTAGAAGTCCTTATACCGAAAAACTCAACTTATTTATTGAATGACCCTCGTACAATGTTTTTTTTAACTCGTTCCCTCAAAACTACATTTAAAATTTATTATAAGTGATATTATAAGTGATATTATAAATGATATTATAAGTGATATTATAAGTGATATTATAAATTTTTATAAGTGATATTATAAATGATATTATAAGTGATATTACAAGTGATATTATAACTGATATTATAAGTGATATTATAAGTGATATTATAAATATTATAAATGATATTATAAGTGATATTATAAGTGATATTATATATGATATTATAAGTGATATTATAAGTGATATAAATATTATAAGTGATATTATAAATGTTATAAGTGATATTATAAATGATATTATAAGTGATATTATAAGTGATATTATAAATGATATAATAAGTGATATTATAAGTGATATTATAAATGATATTTTAAGTGATAGTGTAAATGATATTATAAATGATATTATAAGTGATATTATAAGTGATATCTATTTCTTTATGGATTTTCATTTGAATCCACGCCCACATATTTTGAATTTAAACGTTGAGATTCGTCTGGAAAATATCGAGAAAGATCTCGCCTTTTTTTTGTTTGCATGCTTTTTATATAAAAATAATTTTTATAAAATATTTTTTTTTATTTTGTATTGATTTTTTGTTTTGTTTTTTCAAATTGAATCCTTTCGTTATTTTTCTTTCAAATATTTTTTTTTTGATTTCTCTTTTAATTTTAAATAAAAAATTCATTTTTTTTTCATATAACCCAAAATTAGTGTCATAAGGTTAATACTGTAGTTTATTTTAATAAAAAATTTCCCTTTAACACAGATACCTTCCACCCTCCCCTGACAACTGTCTCCAGCCTTTCGTCCGACTGAAACATTGAAATGGATAGATTCTGTTTTCGGCAAGTTGTATTTGAGTTGGTTTATTAGCTTTCACTATTAAATTCTACTTCCTGCCTCATCTAACTTTATAGGCATGAACTCATTCTACCCCGGGGTTGATAAGACAGACACGATCGTTATCATCGTCTGCCGAAATAGGCTATTCCCCATATGAGGTAATTTGGGATTTATTTTATTATATATATATATATATATATATATATATATATATATATATATATATGTGTGTGTGTGTGTTGTTTAATATTATGTGTGTCTTGTTTAATTATGTATACACAGGTAGTTGTGGGTAAGGGATCCATTATTATTGCTGAGAAGTAAGGATATTTTTTCTATTTAAGAATTATTTACTATAAATGATAGAATCTGAATAAAGAAATATGGGGTAATATTCAACCTGGATAGCGCAAAGCCGCTGTTTCTTTGTTGGTTGAAGACAAAATGACATGTCCTAAAATAATCTGCTATCGTCCCCGGGACTGCAGGATGCGGTTTATCTTGTGCCTTGGGGTATAGTTATAAGAGCAAACGCGTATGTGTTTGCCTTTGTACATATATATATATATATATATATATATATATATATATATATATATATATATATGTTTGGATGAGTGCGAAGGTGTGTCTTCCCAAGATCTTTTCCATTCGACTGTGACCTTTGAACCCGTTTGAACAGATTTCTATTACCAAACCGAATTATCGAGGAGGACGAATTATTGGGGTTGGCGGCGGCGGCGGCGGCGGCGGCTGCTGCTGCTGGTATAAGTAATGTCTTCATTTCCCACCTGTTGCGCTGTCTTTGCTAAACCGATCAACAAGCGGGGGTTGGGATGGGACTCTGAGAGGCGGGTGAACTTGCTTGACACGTCAGACAGACACAGGCGGACTGAGAGGTTGAGGGTTAATGACCGGCTGTCATTTAGGCGTTCGACAAACAACTCCTAAACACATCAGTCAGGTGTTAAACACTGGCCAACATGGCGGGACACGGGATAAGCCCTGCTGAGAAGAGATGCTAAGATACTTGCTCAGAATATTAACAAGAAAGAAATCACCCAGCATTGTTATGTTAGTCTAAAGAGAAAACATTCGCACATCCAGAAAATAATGATATATCAGTGTTAGTAAACATCGCCGTGTCATTTTAACGCAAAAAAAGGTTCGATACACATGTAACTATTCTATTAAATTTAAAACTAATAAAATAATAACAGTTTTAAAGATTTTATTATAAATTAAGAGAATAAATTTCACTATAAGTAAAGCTTTAAACAAATACGTGATCTGATCGAAAAGTATCGGGACTGGTGCTATAAAAAGAAAACTATGAGATATATCTATTCGGCATTTAATCTCTTTCGAGGTAGTCTCCTTCTGAAGCCACACACTTTATCAAGCGCCGTTTTCATTCATGGAAGCATTTCTGGAACTTCTTTTTGGGGATAGCGAGTAGCTGCCCCATCGCATTCTCTTGGGTTACTTCGATGCCTTGAATGACTTCTTTTGAGTGACATTTGGTTTTTGAAAAAGGAAGAAGTTACAAGGGACGAGAATAGGAGAATGTTGTCGGACCTGGGGAATATTGTGTCTGGCCCCAAACCGCAGCACAATGATCACTGATGGAACCTCTGTGGTACTGTTGTAGAGTAGGACTCAGCGTACTTCCTGCTCTCCCCTACTACTTCCGATTCCTACTTATAAATATGGCAAGTAGCCATATTAGAGTCGGATTTGAGGAGTAGTTGATTTACTCATGTTTTTCCGTTCTATGTAAGAGTATTTAATAAGCCCCTTCTTCTTTGTTTTCCTCTACCTAGTCTTCTGTTCCTTCAATACTCTCTCTAACTACGGCCTTCCTAATTCTCAGCTATTTTAAACTCCTATATATGAGTATTTAATAAACATCTTCTTTGTTTCCTCTACCTAGTCTTCTGTTCATTCGATATTCTGTCTAACTACGACCTTCCTAATTATCGGCTATTTTAAACAAAGACATCTTTAAATCTACAAATCTACCATTTATCCTTGCATTAAATACTGTTGCTATATATGGTCTGGTGCCCTCACTGCTCATCTTGAGGTTCTTGACAAAATCCAAAGACGGAAATGCAATGCGATAAGTCCTGACCTACAGTCATTTTCTCACAGATGTGATGTGACTTTCCTCTGTCTTTTCTACAAATATTTCCATGGTAACTGTTCCGACAAGCTACTGGTACCCAAACTGCATAAATTTAAGCGTGCTACTAGGTTGGCATTTCGGTCCCAACCGTTCACTGTTGAAACCGTTAAATGTAACCGCCTCTTCTACTCCAAGAGCTTCTTGTCTCGTGCTTCCCGACAGTGGAACTCCATTCCTCTTACTTGCTTCCCTGATAACTATAATCTTCAAATATTCAAATGTAATGTCAATCGATATCTTCTGATGTCTTGATCGTGATCCCCGTCTTTCTTTCTTTTCTTTTCCTCAAGCACCCCTCTTTACTTTTACTCTCACTTTCTGTAACCTTTTTCGTGCTAGTGACACTCCCGCCTTGCTTGGGGTGAAATGCTTTTAAAAAAGGGTGTGGCGATACGATCACACTCTACACACTTTCCTTCCAAGCACTTGCTAAGCAGATTCACTCTGCGCACTTTGGCTCGGTTATGATTGCAACAGTCCCGATACTTTTTGATCGTGTCTCGTACATCTTCTTTTAGAAGTCGTGTCTCTTTAGGAAATGGGTTATCATGGCTCTCCACAACTACCTGCCCCTTTCACTTCTAAGCAATATTTATGCTATTACTATCCCTTCATCAAGAACTTGTTCTATTTACACAAACCTTCTGTTCGATAGGTGAATCTTGCTTACCCGTTGCCTATCTTACTTTCAGTATCCTGTGAGGGCCACTTATCCAACGTTCGTTATGTCTCCCACGAAATACAACTGCACTTATCTGATTTTGTTTCCATTTTTCTTAAAACTTCCTTGTTGCTAACATTTTAGATCCACACCATCCCGAGCATCCTTCTGTAGCCCATTGCCATTACCCTAAGTTGCATCTTCATCTGAGAGATTTCCCTGTTTAGGATTGGGTTTCCGGTTCCTTCTAAAGACAACTTCACTTCTATACTTCCAAAGTCTCCGCCCGAATATTTTCACTAATTAATTATTTTTCTCCCCCCCCCCCCCGCCAATAGCAGTAGAGCGATTAGCCTATCGTCCGATTTATACTCCTCCCCAATCTTTTGAACAGGAGTTTATCCCTTGTTTCCGGTTTAGGATTGGGTTTCCGGTTCCTTCAACTCTGTACTTCTCACATCTCTGTCTGAAATTTTATTCAGTAATTATTGCTGTTTCTTACCTTTCCCAATAGGAGTAGATAGGTTTCCCTATCGTCCAGTTCACACACTCCCCAGTTTTTTTAACAGGAGTAGAAGTTTATCCCTTGTTTAGGATTGGGTTTTCGGTTCCTTCTAAAGTCTACTTCAAATATATACTTCTAACGTCTCCGCCTAAACTCTGAAATGTTATTTATTTATTTTCTTCCTTCAGAAGGAGTAGATAGGTTTTTTGAATACGAGTAGAGGTTTATCCCTTCTTTCCTGTTTAGGATTGGGTTTTCGGTTCCTTCTAAAGTCTACTTCAACTCTATACTTCTAACGTCTCCGCCTAAACTCTGAAATGTTATTTATTTATTTTCTTCATTCAGTAGGAGTAGATAGGTTTTTTGAATAGGAGTAGAGGTTTATCCCTTGTTTCCTGTTTAGGATTGGGTTTCCGGTTACTTCTAAAGTGTACTTCAACTATATAATTCTAACGTCTCCAGCTAAAATCTGAAATTTCATTAACTAATTAAATTTTGACATCTATAAAATTATGCATTGTGAGTGTCAGTTGGTTTTTGTTTTTGTTTCATAAATTCTTAAAACTCTTTTGTAATAAACTTTTATCTTTCATATCTAATTTATTTGTTTTTAAATCTTTTCTCCAGGTATTTTGAAGACAGCTGACTACCAGAAAGATCTGCAACAGGTAAAAAGCATCTTGAAAACGGAGTCTGGTCGGGATAGTCCCGAACGGGAAATCAGGGGTATTCTAAAGAATGATGGCGAGCGGAGAGATAGTGAGCCTCACCGTAGCATTCTGAAGCAAGACTCAAACGAGCAGGTGAATCTGGAGAGTGAAACAAGGAGCATCCTGAAAAGCTCTGAGCCGGAACCCAGGAGGTCCTCAAAGCAGCTCGACTTGGAGCCCAGGGGCATCTTGAAGATGACTGAGCCAGATGTCTACTCCACTGCACCCAAGACATCTGAGCCAAAGAGCGTCTTAAAGAAAGACAGCAGTTGGGATAAAAACGGGTCTTGACTCAACTGTTATCTTTCCTGTCATTTTTACCCTAATATAACTCCACATGAGAACACTCTACCTTAAATGCACCCTCCTCCTTGTATTGGGGTAACATTAGCAGAAAAATAAATTGTACAGCATTCACTGACATATCAGAAGATTTTTATAACAATCTAACACGTTTTTCTTTGTTTCGAACAACATTTTCAGGTCCCTTAATATTTCCCTAAATTTCTGGAAGACTATTTTCGCCATTTCGATGCGCATTCGGATTTCGGTGCCACAATTTCCGTCATTCGTGTAACACTTATAAGATATTTATGCTTTTGTGTTTGCTTGAGTTTAACGTCACTAATATGTAACGCGCATCTTTGGGCGTCCCTTTTGCTAACGACCATAAATTTTGTTTTCTTTCAATTGGTGGTTAGTCCTTTCTTCCCGCCATCCTTTACTAACTTGTCTAGGAGTTCCTGTAGTTTTCTTTCCGTGTTTACCGTTAATCCTATGTCATCTACGTATCTTATATGGTTTATATTGTACTCACTAAAAATAAATCCTGGTAGGACTTCTAGTTCTCTTAGAATCGCCTGTAAAGTTTAAATAAATCTAATTATATATCCTTTTCTTACTCCCCTTTCTATTTTCGTATATTTGCTCAATTCATTTTGTATTCCTATACAGGAGATTTTCCCCCGTAGTCTTCAAGATTATTCTAATATATTTTCCAAATAAATCGAGTTTTCATAGCAGTTCAAATAGATCTTTGTGACACATCCTTCTCAAATGGTAATGAAACATATGTATACGTCCTTCTGCATTTATATTTCCTGCTCTGATATCCTTATGATTATGAATATCTCATTTCTATTACAAATTAAAGAAAAAAATTTTACTAAAAAATAAATCTTTAAATAGATACATAATATCTTCGTAGAGCAGTATTTGGAGGCTAAATTCGGAAGATAGATTTGTGTTTTCATCCAAGGAGACTGGTAAACTAAAGGTCGTTATCGTAGATGTGTAGAAAAACGCTTTAACGGGCTGTCTGTTAAACCCACTAGCCTCTACTCATTTCGAACTATATTCGAATTTAGAACGGTTGCTAATACACTGGAACACGAAATGCAATTTTTATGCTCAGATTTATATCAGAAAGAGCAATACAAATGCGGAAGGATATATACCTATGTTTTATAGATTATACAAAAGCGTTTAATAAACTACATCACAAAAAACTGTTTCAACTGCCATGTAACATTGACATATTTGGGAAGGATATTAAAATAATCCAGAACCTATATTGGCAGCAAACCGCCTGCATGCGGATAGAAAATGAATTCAGTAAATATACAAAAATAGAAATTGGTGTAAGACAAGGATGTGTCCTCTCACCGGACCTATACGGTGAGGCGATTCAGAGAGAATTAGATGTCCTACCAGGATTTATTATTGGTGGCCCCAATCTTAAAGTAAGTTACGCAGTGTTCACAGCAAACACAGAAAGAAAAATACAAGAACTTCTACAAAAAGTATTGAAAGAAAGCAAGAAGAAAGGATTCAGCATTAATCGCAAGAAGACAGAATGCATGGTCGTTAGTAAAAGCAACAAACCGGAGATAGCAACATCAAACAAGTGCAACAATTTAAATATCTGAGAAGTGTTTTAACAGAGGACGGAAAGTGCGGCACTGAAATCCGAAAAGGCACTGGGATAGTGAAAGAGGCCTTCCAAAAGCTAAGCAAAGTATTAAGGAACATGAAAATGTCGTTAGAAAAAAAGTAACGTGTATTGAAATGTTACGTAATAGAGAGACAAGAGAAAAAAAGCGTATAACCTCCCTAGCAAGCTTAAGAAAATGGATGGTGGAACAAGGTTTAGGAGAGATAACAAAAAAGACAAAATTTATTAAGAGCTACAAAGGACAGGAAATTGTGGAGAGCCATGACCGCCAACGCCCTGAAGGGACACGGCACATGGAAGAAGAAGAATGAGCTTGAGTTATTGGATGGTGGAACAAGGTTTAGGAGTGATAACAAAAAGACATTTTATTAAGAACTACAAAGGACAGGAAATTGTGGAGAGCCATGATCGCCTACGTCCTGAAGGGATACGGCACATAGAAGAAGAAGAATGAGCTTGAGTACATGGATGGCTGAACAAGGTTTAGGAGAGATAACAAAAAAGACTAAATTTATTAAGAGCTACAAAGGACAGGAAATTGTGGAGAGCCATGACCACCTACGTCCTAAAGGAACACGACACATAGAAAAAGAACTACAGGTATACTTAACAAATCATTGTAAGTGTTTTCATATTATTTTATTAGCTGTGTCCAAACTATATGGGATCATTGCTCTTCACAGCTTCCTATCCTTTGTCGTTCTTTTTGTTTTTCCGCCTACTGAGTTAAGTAGGTTACTCGCTCTTTCTGTCAGTCCCTCTTGCCTTCTATATGTCCTGTGAGTGTTAAATTCTCCTAGCCCTCTTTTCTCATTGTGTCTCGGAAATTTGAACTGTAATTTGATGGAATCATCCTAGCGTCTTATTTAGTTTATTGTGTTACCTACCTTTTCTGGCTTATGGACATATCTCGTAAGTCTGGCCAATACTTAGATGGGTGACCGTTTCGGATTACCAGGTGCTGTAAGCTTCGATGTGTGGATGTTAGAATGGATAACGGCTCAGAATTGGAAATCGGAAAGCCTATATTCGCTATATTTATTTACGTAGAAATACTCTTGGCAAATTTAAGGATCCACTTTTTCTTCCCCCAACTATGGGTTAATTAGTAAGAGTCGTATCAGTAAATCATAACTATCTCCAAAATTATGTCTCTGTTGTCCTAAATTTGCACATGCTCGTTAAGCTTAGAAAGAACAGTAACTAATTTCCCAGACTCTCATTATTTTAATTAGTTCGATCTTCGATCCTCTCTGAGTGCTCTATAGTTGTGGCCTTGTGCCACTTTTCAAATGCTATATCCCTTCAGGGCATAGATGTTCATAGCTCTCCAAGGATTCTTTTAATTTAAATATCCCTTCAGTATTAGATGATCATGGTTCTTCACAGCTTCCTTTACTGTAAATGCCCTCTTTAGACGTAGATGATCATGGCTTTCCACCGATTCCTTTACTGTAAATACCGCCTTTAGACATAGATGACCATGGCTCGCCATAGCTTCCTTTACATTAAATGCCATTTTTAGATGTAGGTGATCATGGCTTTCCACAGATTTCTTTTTATTTATTATTTGTAAACTGAAACTGATCTTCAGAAAGATAATGTATTGGTTCCTCTTTACCTTCTCCAGGATTTGATAGTTTTCCTTTTCCCAGACTAGTTGCCATCCAAAATCAGTCTTCTCTAGTATTTAACACAACACGCTGGGAAGAACAGTGATAGATTCATGCTTGGAACAAAGGGTATTTCTTCAAAACGGCGCCAATATCCGTTGCACTGCCAGAATATTTATTTATTAATCTTATCGGGCTAAATATCAATAAATGCAAATCATTCTAAGCCTTTTTCATTAATTGATAAATTAATTATTATCATTATCAATTATTATCATTATCGGACTAAATATCAATAAATGCAAATCATTCTGAGCCTTTTTCATTAATTGATAAATTAATTATTATCATTATCAATGATTATCATTATCAATTATTTTCATTATCGGACTAAATATCAATAAATGCAAATCATTCTGAGCCTTTTTCATTAATTGATAAATTAATTATTATCATTATCAATTATTATTATTATCAATTATTATCATTATCAATTATTATCATTATCAGTTCCTTCAACTTCCGTACCTCTAATGTTTCCATCTGAAATCTGAAATTTTATTCAGTAATTATTACTTTTTTTCCTTTCCCAAATCAGATTCGATAAGTTTGCGTATGGTGAGGTTCAAACTCCTCCTCAGTCTTTTGAACAGGAGTAGATGTTTATCCCTTGTTTCCTATTTAGGGTTGGGTTTCCGGTTCCTTCTAAAGTCCACTTCAAATCTATACTTCTAACTCTACTTTCATTCACTAATTAAATCTTGACATCCTCAAGTCTAAACTTAGCTGTTATCTTTCCTGCATAGCCCCAAGAACTTAACTTTTTGCCCTTCTTACACTAATATAATTTCTCGACCTTGAGTGACTCTTGGGCCTTGTACTGGGTGAACATTAGTAAAAACAAAAACATCATCATTATAATCGCTTGAGTAATTTCTATTAATTAGCACAGTTTTAATTGCATCAAATTACTGAGTCAGTGCGTAATTATCAGACGTTTTTCAATGTTTATTATGAAAAAAGAAACCATTCAACAACATTTTTAAATAATTATTCCGGAGGTTAGGATTATCGACACGAATTTCTATAACCTGGAAATAAAATAACATTTTTATTTTTTTTTTAAATGTAAACAAAACAGCCATTTTTATTAAGAAATAACTCGCCTACAAAAACGCCTGATAATTATGCACCAACCCAATATTTTAATTCCAATACAGTGTAACCCGGATATAAGAGAAACCCGGATATAAGAGAGATTTTCTCTGGTCCCAAATTAGAGCCTGTGTTAATGTATATATTATAGACCAAACCCGGGTATAAGAGAAACCCGGATATAAGATACTTCTCCGGTCCCGACAACTCTCTTATATCCGGGTTACACTGTATTACGTTTCAAATGTTCTAAGAATCTTAAAATTAGCAATATAATTCTGATTGTATTATTTTTATTATTGTGAAACAGTAATTTTTTGTGTAGCCGCAAATCTTAGAAAACGAAACCTGAAATTTATGAGACACATTATTAGCAAAGAGCGCTTGGAAAATTTAACAGTATGGTTGACGTTAGACTCCTGGAGAGCAACACACTTCTTGGCCTCACGTTTTCCCCTTACTTGAAGTAGAGTGACTACATCGAATCAATAACTGCATCTGGTGCAAGGAAATTTGAGTCATTGTGCCGTTCCAGAAGGTTTTTCTCGTCAGAATCCATCTTGGATTTTTACAAATCTAACATTCGTCCGTGAATTAAATGCTGCTGCCATATTTGATCCGATGCTTCTTCTATCCATATCAAGGTTATTGACAACATCCATTACATCTCTAATGTAATTGATCCTGACCTGGCATCTCGACTTCACTCACTTTCTCACCGACGTGACGCGGCTTCCCTCTGCCTTTTCTACAAATATGTTCATGGTAAATGATGAGATTTTTTACCTGGCGCCCCGGCTACATGAATTTAAGCGTGCTACTAGATTGGCACCTAGGTCCCACTCTTTTACTATTGAAATAGCTAAAATGCAACCGCCACTTCTACTCCAACAGTTTCTTTTTCTCGCACTTCACACCTGTGGAACTCCTTTCCGATTTCTTGCATCCCTGATAACTCCATTTTAAAAATGTTTTAAATGCAATTAATTGGATTACGACGAAAGACACTACGGTGGTCCGCTTGACATCTTCGCTAAAGGGATTATTTAATAATATAAGAATAAAATAAGTAGACAAAAATTGTAACTTCAAAAATTTAAATCTCAGACTACATATATATATATATATATATATATATATATATATATATATATATATATATATATCTCCGAGAAATTTTCATATGAAAATTTCTCGGACATTCAGGCCGGTAAATGTTATTTAATACTGTTTATTATAAACAGAGCATTTGCTTAAATACTTGTATCTATAAAAAGAACGTTAAACATATAATAAATGTCTTTAAATAAATTGTCGGACTCTGTCCAATTCAAAATATATGACGTTATTTGTTTACATTTGATACGCTAAGAGCAGATATGAATAGAAGAGATTCATGGAAGATTTAAGTTTAAAGATAGTAAAATCGACCTTGCTAACCAGACGCTGCTCTGTGGCCGAAAGGTTAAGGCACATCACGCGAAATGACGGTTCCGTATAGGATACAGGTTCGATATATATATATATATATCATCGGCTACTCTCATTTTCAGAGCACAACCATCAGCGAAGGCAGCTAGTAAATCCCTGTCTCAACGCTTGTTCAACTCCCACAGCGTCCAAGTGTGGGTCGCATGCTGGGATCTGCCTACGCTCCAGACATTAAAATAGTTTAACATTTAACGTGGATTCGAACCTGAGTCACATGATCAGAAAGCAAACTTTCTAACCACTCGGTCTCATGCACAGGCATACATACATACATACATACATACATACATACGTAAATAATGCAAGGATGCCAGTCTGCTAGTGCGGGTAGTTAATCCCCATTGCAGACACCCGCTCAGGCACATAATACAACTATGTTGTGCAGACCTTAGTTACAATTTCTGGGAGAGAGCGTTTTATCTTGTGTGACCAACAGTCTGAACGAGGTCAGCACGCTCAAACCCTCAGTCACGATGACTTGTGAATTTCTGCTAGCGCAACCATCGACGATACCCAAGTGATACGTCGACCCAGTTTTACTCACAAGGCTAGGTTCAAGAGCGATAACATCAAGAGGTCACCTTCCTGACAAATAGACCCTAGTGAGATTTGAACCCGGGTCGCAGGCTCAGAAAACGAACGTTCTAACGACTCCGCTACATACATAGATGCATACATACATAGGACAATAAAGCACACACACACACACATATATATATATATATATATATATATATATATATATATATATATATATATATATATATATATATATATATATATATATATATATATATATATTATTAAATCAGAAGAAATACAATTCAATACTTATCGATAAGAAAGTTACATTTGTTGTTTAACAATTATTTTCTATTTATGTTAATAAATAATCCACTGAGCAAATATGTCAAGGGGACCACCGTAGTGCCTGTTGTCGCAATCCAATTTATTAGTGGATTTACTTCGACCATTACTAATATACGTTACTTATTTCTAAGTCAATAATTATTGCTTTAACCAATTATCGAGCACATTAATGTCAAATATTATTTTCATCATATAAGTTAAAATTATATAATTTTACCTATATCAATATCGAACATTATTATTTTATTTCATTTTATTATAAACGAATATATATATATATATATATATATATATATATATATATATATATATACATATATATATATATATCAATTATGTGGTGCGGCTTCATTCATACGAAAAGCAGATAAAACTCTTCATTTTACACTTTATCTTTCGATGTCCTGTTATTACCTGGATGTAAAAAACTTACCTATTTCCCTATCTGAGGATGATCGTATGAAACGATTGAAAGCTAGTAGTAAAAAGAGACCTGATAAAACCGGAATTTATAAACAAGGATCATACCATTCATTAACGGATTCGAGGTTAATGAATTTTATTATTAAAAATTGTTTGCGAGAGTGATTCTTGCCATATCATTAACTTCATTATTTGCTTTTCGTATGAATGATTCGCGTAATATATATATATATATATATATATATATATATATATATATATATATACATTATAAATTAACTGATTTAAAATATGTTTTTTTTCGTTACACAGTAATAACCATGTTTCAAAATTGGAAGCTAAAAGCATCGAATTTAATTTTGTAATTAAATTAAAAACATTAGTTCCATTTCATCCTTTTGGAGTAACTTATTTTAAAATTTTCTGAGTTTTAAAGGCACAGAAAAAATTCATAATTCACTGTTTCCAAGGATACTTCCATTTTACTGTACGTGTTTTATTGGATTTACCTACAGTAAAGTGGAAGTTAATAAGAAAAGCTAGAATATGTAGGTCATTAAATAACCCATGTCCTTTGTGCATACATGAGTAACTATATATTACTAAGTTTATAAAAAATAAAAATTTACTGAATCAGAGAAATGAAATAGCTATTTTTGCCAAACATTTTCCTTAAATAATATTTAAAAATAAAATTAAAAAGTGCGACCTGGTAATATACATACTTAAACTTGATGTGAAAATTTTTTATATACTGCAAGTAATTCTATTAAATTTACTTGTTTTCAAAAGAAATATAGTCTATTAAAATTAAAACTGAAAATATTTTAAAATTGTAGTTAAATAAAACGTATTCTAACCTAAACATCCCCCCAAAATCTTTAAGTATACAAATAGAAAAAATGCCATGAGAATTTTTTGCCGTTAACAATAAAATTAAAAAAAAAAAACCCAGACGACATGCATTTAATGGATGTCAGGATTCGTTGAAAAATACATCCCTACCCTCCCTAAACTCAACTCCTTTTTCGAACGTAACTAATAACTGATACAACAAAAGTTAATGAAAATGAACACGCTACCACCCTTGTCTGGATGAATGGATTTCTCTGTATCCTTGGAAACGGTGAATTATGATTTTTTTTTGTGCCTTTAAAACTCAGTAAATTTAAAAATAAGTTACTCCAAAATTCGCTTGAGGATGAAATGAAACTAATGTTTTTAATTTAATTACAAAATTAAATTTGAAGATTTTAGCTTCCATTTTTGAAACATGGTTATTACTGTGTAGCGAAAAAAAACATTTTAAATCAGTTAACTTATAATATTAATGCTCTGTAAATTTACATTGAGCACTATTTTGTAAAAATAAAAATATCAATAAGAACACCGGATTATATATCTTACTGTTCTTTCTTATATATATATATATATATATATATATATATATATATATATATATATATATATATATATATATATATATATATATATATACTAGCAGTATAAACCGTCTTCAATCAGTGCCGGTGCCGGTAACTGGGAATGTTTGCCGCTAAATTGGAGCAGTTTAAGTTTAAAGTCAGCCCACCCAAAAATCAATTGGGTGCAACTGAGGCACATCCCCAAATGGAGGGGTTAACAATTTGAATGAGTGGCCCTGAAAAAGGCCGTTTTTACGTTCTCAATCTTGCCAGGAAGGAACCTCTTCCATGGACCGTCATAATAATAATATACGATCATTTTTATTTATAATATAATTTTGTTTTATAATTCTAATAATCTTTTGCGTTAGATTTCAACTCTCTAAATTCATTGGACGCTGTTTTTTACAGACATTAAATTTTGACTTTGATTTTTGCGCAAAGTGTAAAATAATAAGTTTTTTCAATTTTTCACCTTCAAGGTTGTCATTTTTCCAACCAATTTGGACTCAGAACCGGCACTAAAGAATTATCTATCAAACAAACAAAAAAATAATCGAAATTGGATGAAAACTGCGAAAACATCCGATCACACACACACACGCATTTTGAGAATTATATATATATATATATATATATATATATATATATATATATATTACTTTAAACGTTATTTGTAGTAGATATCCGCATTTGAGTAGACGCCCTATTTATTTATTAAATAATATATAGATTTTTGTCTAAAGGCCAGAATATTCGAGAAAAAACATTAAAGAAAATATGCGCTCTTCAATGAGATTCGAACCTGAGTCACTCTAGACGGAAGGAAACCGTCGTTAGATCCGATGTGTCTTAACTGACTCGACCACAGAGCAACCTTACCGATTACGCAAAGTCTGAAATGTTACTATAATCGAAATCCTTCCCATATTAAATTCCTCGAAACTTTTATAGATAGATAGATAGATAGATAGGAACAGACTGAGATAGATAGATAGATAGATAGATAGATAGATAGATAGATAGATAGATAATAAACACCTTGACATAGATAGATAGATAGATAGATAGATAGATAGATAGATAGATAGATAGATAGATAGATAGATAGATAGATAATAAACACCTTGACATAGATAGATAGATAGATAGATAATAAACACCTTGACATAGATAGATAGATAGATAGATAGATAGATAGATAGATAATAAACACCTTGACATAGATAGATAGATAGATAGATAGATAGATAGATAGATAGATAGATAGATAATAAACACCTTGACATAGATAGGTAGATAGATAGATAGATAATAAACACCTTGACATAGATAGGTAGATAGATAGATAGATAGATAATAAACACCTTGACATAGATAGATAGATAGATAGATAGATAATAAACACCTTGACATAGATAGATAGATAGATAGATAGATAGATAATAAACACCTTGACATAGATAGATAGATAGATAGATAGATAGATAGATAATAAACACCTTGACATAGATAGATAGATAGATAGATAGATAGATAGATAATAAACACCTTGACATAGATAGATAGATAGATAGATAGATAATAAACACCTTGACATAGATAGATAGATAGATAGATAGATAGATAGATAGATAGATAATAAACACCTTGACATAGATAGATAGATAGATAGATAGATAGATAGATAGATAGATAATAAACACCTTGACATAGATAGATAGATAGATAGATAGATAATAAACACCTTGACATAGATAGATAGATAGATAGATAGATAGATAGATAATAAACACCTTGACATAGATAGATAGATAGATAGATAGATAGATAGATAGATAGATAGATAGATAGATAGATAGATAATAAATACTTTGACATAAATAGATAGATAGATAGATAGATTATGAAAGAGGTAAATAGACAAGGAGGAAGACAAGGAGGAAATTCCATCAGAAATTTTTCGAAGTTCATTT
>OZ038515.1:48170090-48210090 GCA_964036315.1 Acanthosepion esculentum
GCTCCAGGGGACACAGTCGTATGGTTAAAGAGAATCTCAGTAGAGTTCCACCACGGAATTTGTGAGCGAGCGGCGCTATATTGAGTCTGACTTACTACCTCTTCGTCACCGTTGAACAGTTGAGATGACGTTTGCCTGACAATCTAACTGTCAGGGTTTCAATTCTCGGTTGTGGATGCACACTGCTGATGAGTCCCAAATATAGGACGAAACGGCCGTCCAGTGCTTTCTGCATTCTGTTGAGGTTTCAGACTCGATGAATTACTTAAATATATATATATATATATAAAAGTGAACATAGAAGTCGTCAGGCCTGACGATTGCATCTAGCATGAAACAGACTGTCGCCTCTAAGTGTTGACTTCTATGTTCACTTTTATATTTACACACGCTCTATCTCTGATATTGAGCACTTTATCCCATATATATATATATATATATATATTTCTGAGATGAGGTATTATGTACAGTATTTACATTAGTCGGACTATTGTCCTCATCTTTGTCGCCATATTTGTCACAACGTTTCGGCCGTTGTACGCTCCGGCCTTCTTCAGGTGGTTGGAATTTCGAACCGAACCCTTTATTTCGATCACTGGGGTAGACTGTTCTAGTTCCACGAGCCATGTTTGATGGATGTCAGTTATCAGAGGAGAACTTTCAGAGGGAAAATTACCAGGAGATAACTGATAACTGACATCCATCAAACATGGCTCGTGGAACTAGAACAGTCTACCCCAGTGATCGAAATAAAGGGTTCGGTTCGAAATTCCAACCACATGAAGAAGGCCGGAGCGCACAACGGCCGAAACGTTGTGACAAATATGGCGACAAAGATGAGGACAATAGTCCGACTAATGTAAATACTATATATATATATATATATATATATATATATATATATATATATATCCATGTGAAATGAGAACGAATAGAGTCCAATACCAACGTTCGGAACATTCAATTTAAAAGAGGGCTCAATACATAGTAAAGCAATATTACATCAAAAACAAGTTGAAAAACACTACACCAATGCAGTTGTGTTTCGATGCGAATCAATGCATCTCATCAGGCTTTAATTAAATGCCTGATGAGATTAAGGAAATATGCGTCCAGATTCTTACAATGTTTCACCATTCTTGACAAATCTTCAGCTATCACAATATGGGATATTCATAACAAAATTGATGGCAACAAAAAGAAAAAAAATCGAAATGGGCGAAATTATAAACAAAAAATATTTTAAAAAATGTCTAAATTTTAAATTCCCAGCATCTCTCGTTCGTGTGTATGTGAAATCGCATCAACGTAAACAACCCTGGAGTCCAATGGAAGCCTAAGCGACCAAACGTGTCACACGAAAACGTTTTTTTTTTCTATTTTGTTATCCATCTTTCCTCCAATACTGTTCTTGATATATAAAAAAAATTATATATCGTTATCCCCATATATACACGCACACACACACACACATATATATATATATATATTTGAATTGGACAGAGTCCGACAATTTATATATATTATGTTTAACGTTCTTTTTATAGATACAAGTATTTAAGCAAATGCTCTGTTTTATAATAAACAGTATTAAATAACATTTACCGGCCTGAATGCCCGAGAAATTTTCATAGAATTTCGGAGAGCGAAAATTTTCTATGAAAATTTCTCGGACATTCAGGCCGGTAAATGTTATTTAATACTGTTTATTATAAAACAGAGCATTTGCTTAAATACTTGTATCTATAAAAAGAACATTAAACATAATATATATAAATGTCTTTAAATATATATATATATATATATATATATATATATATATATATATATATATATATTATAAAAATATGATTCCTTCGCCACATAAGAGTTCTTATGTTTCAAAAGCGAGAGCCGAGACCCTCAATATAATTATTAAAATTAAGTTGAATTAAGGTGTCTGGTCTCGTGATAGAGACAGAAAGAGAGAAAGAGAGGGAGAGAGAGAGAAGCAGAAGAAGAAGGAAGGAAGGGAGGAAAGAAGGAAACGTCTGGTTAGCAAAGTCAAATTAGTGCTTTTAAGCAAGAAATTTCCCTGTAGTTAAATGGTACAGCACGTCAGGCAATATGACAGTTCAGTATAGGACACAGCTTCGATTCCTGTCGGAGGGCGCATGTTTACTGTTAAATTTCTCAGACATACAGGCCGGTAAGTGTAGATTATACTGTTTTTATAAACAGCATTTACTTAAATATTTGTATCAATAAAATTAAGGTATAAACGGAAAATATATTAAAATAATTGTCCGACGGAGCCCATTTTATATATGCAAATATGGAAGATATGATTGTTATAAAATCACTACAAAATTTTTAAAATTAGTCTCGAAACTTGTTAGCTCTACTCAGTAATGAGTATTCTCTTAAGAATAGTTTTTTTTGTTTATTGGAATTTTATACCATGTGTACCAACCCTGCACTTGTATATAGATAGATATATATATATCACTAAACATTACTTTGATATATTTTAAACTATTTAATGGATAGAGATCATGTGACATCAGATCGATTTCTCCAGCCATCTCCTCAATATTCTTGTTGAATTTTAATTGCTGTCGAAACGGTTTCAATTTTTGCATCAATTTTCTTCTAATTTTCTAAAATTCAGGATTTTGTTTGCTTGTTTGTTGAATATTTAGTAAATATTGTGCCATTATTTTAAGAAAATTTCGCAATGTCAATGGGAAAACCTTACTTTTATACAATTCTCCTTTTTTAAGGAAAATAAAGAATATAAGAATTCGCCAACAATAAAATATCTCAAATATAGCCTCATATTGGTACTTATATACAAATAAATAAAAGTAACTTATAATCATAAAAAATAAAGGTTCCAGAAATTTTCAGTTTGATTTATAAAATTAGGTAAAAAAAAAAAATGCAATAAATAAAGTTGACTTAAATTAAAAACATAACTAATTTATTAATACTGAAATTTTTTAAGGATTTGTATTCTGTGCCAAGCTAGGAGGATTGTCCCCAATATTGTTGTTATTAAAACGATGCGATAACAACAACAAAGATGAGGACAATAGTCCGCGTTTAAATATTGAAAAACATATGAATATTATAAAGTAGATAAATATGTGAAAAACGGACAAAAAAGAAGAGGAATTTACTCCCAGAGTTTTAGTAATATAAATTACAAAGGTTACTTTAAACCTTTCTTCACCAATTATTAACTAAGAAAGTGAGGTACCTTGAAGTACCTAAGCGATGGCTAACACCTCTACTAAACGTATGAGTTGACAGTTGGACTCGTTTCAAGCGCAGAGGTACATAAAAACAAAGATGTTATGTTTGGAACGTGTTTACTCGTCGGTGTTTGAAAAAGACACTTTCGGTATAAACGTATATACACGTCTACGCGGGAGAAGGTCTAAAAACCGGGAACCTTTATTCTGTTTATAGCTTGCCTAGACTTAACATACTGGGTCTCGTGCTTTTCAAATGCTTATCCAAATATGTTCTGCCGACGACTGTGCAGAAAATATATGGTGGAAGACGAAACACAAATAATATGAAAAAAAATTTAAGGATTTTTAATTCTTGTACTTATTTTAACTTCTACTCGTTGAGTTTTCATTTCATTCATGTCTAATGATTTTTGCCAGAGGTTAAGGCATCATTTCTTTCAACTACTTGCTGTTCGAATTGAGTGACGCTGTCGTTCGGATGGTGACATTTTTTGGTTTGGATTTCCACTTCTTTCAATCTCAAGGATCTTCGAAAATTTCTTAATATCATTTTCATATTCCACAATATTATCGGTTCTCTTCCATTGTCGTAGTATTTTACAGCTTTTCACCTTTTTTTTCTTTTTTGATGGGAGTCAATTTTACTCTGTCGTCGACTGAAATCGTTATATCAGCAGACAATTTTCTTTGTTCTCAATGACGAGATATGGCCCCCTGACCAGAAGTGCTTGATCAGTTTGATTTTCAAAATCCCAGAGAATTTTATATTTTTCTGCTCTAAAACATATTCTGGTTAATAGTTTGCATAGTCAGTCCCTATTTGTTTGCTCAGTTCACAATCGATCACCCTTCCTACCCAGTCATGCTTGCTTCTCTTTTTTTTTTTACTTTTTCTCACCTTTATCATTGAATAAAAAACATTACTTTCCTATACCCTGCTTATTTTAGGTTTATTGTAGTTGGTTCTGAAAGAATGCTTCTAGGTCGTCATTAATGAGAATTTGGTTTCTCCCTTTAGATATCCTCTGCACAACCTTGTCTATATTTTATCTGCAAGTTCTTTACTTTGATTCTTGAAATGTCTATGGACTTGTATTTACTTTGTAATTACCAATATTGTTAGATTATTCTTATCATTATTATGTGTGGGGTATCATTTTGCCAGAAAGTCATTTTTACTGCCTAATTACCCAGTCCTATTCGAGGTCTATGAGTAAAAGAGGCACGGCAAGGGAGTTATCTATGCATATTTGAGTCGTTTTGTTCAGATTGAGACGGTTTTGCGGATGATATGTGTGCAGTTCCGCTCAAATTAATCATTTGCAGCTCTGAAATGCTGAGGTCCCGAGGAATTGTACTCACATGATTATCGGTCCCACTTCTTTATCATAGCCAACGCACCCCTCCCCCGTATCACAACAGGGATAATTTTAGTTTTAAGTTTCCATATTTTGTTATTCTTTATAATTTGACTGTTTTTGAAATTCTTTTCTAAAAACATTGAAATCCTGTGGCCACGTCACATCAATTCGTTGGCAAGTTCCTTGTTCGAGATCTTTTACGTTTGGTCTATTTGCACCAATTTTCCTGTCTGTGACGATTGAAAAGTTCCACAGTGTAGTCACTCCATAACCATTTGTGACATCATTCGGGTGGAGTGTGTACCATATATCCTGGATTTCAATACCATAGTCCGCACAGACATGCCCATGAATATATTGTCCTAGAGTTTCATATCTAATAATCTATTCTTTCTCAGCAAGGGCTTGGCACCCTGATGCTATGCGCTCAACAGTTTCATCAAATTTATAGCATAACTAACAGGGGGGGGGTTGATCCAAATTTGTTGATTTCAACCTTGTAGGCATTAGTTAAAAGTTGTTATTCTTGTGGAGTCAAAAATGACCTGTTATTATTGAATGAGAAAGCATCACTCTATATCATGTTTTTACCAGAGCTCATATTGCAATTTTTGTTATCATTATCGCTTTTCTCTGGCACTCCTTATTACTGGCAACAACTAAAATGGATAGCACATGGAACCTGAAGTAAAAATAATGACATAAGATGTTGACCCTCCACCCTACATCAAACAAAAGGGTGGGAAGGTAACCCCCATCAATACCGGAAAGGAAGCTAACAGTTATTGGAATTGAAAAAACTATTTCACTGCAACATTATTTTAAGAGAAATATTTTATAAATTTCAATCGACATTGGCATTGGTTATTCGGTCAAGGAATGTCGAATGTTTCCTTATAAGGAAATTGTTAATATTATCATTATTATCGTGTGCGGCATCTTCCAACTAGAAAGTAATTTTAAGTGCCTAATTACCAACTTCTCTCAGGGGTCTGCGAGTAAAAAAAGGCAGTGTAGGAGACTTATCTATGCATATTTCGGACGTTTGATTTTGATATAAAAGGTTTCAGAGGAGGAGGAGGAGGAGGATATGTGTGCAGTTCCGCTCAAAGTCATCTTTTGCACCTCTGAAATGCTGATGTCCCGAGGAATTGTACTCACATGATTATCGGTCCCCCTCCTTTATCACAGCCAATGCCCCTAACGTAACAGGGATAATTGTACTTTTAAGTTTCAACCTTTTTTCTATTTCGATTATTATTATTATTATTATTATTATTATTATTATTATTATTATTATTATTATTATTTCCTTTGATTTCTGTTCTATACACATTTCCTTTCGGGTCCCAACCAGAAACCTAAATGGCTTCATTACATTTTCCCCTGAACATTTTTGTAAAAATGAATAAAACTAAAACTAAAGGCCTCACGTATTTACATAGATAAAACCCTTCGTATGGTGTGAGCTGTACCTGTGAGTACAATTTTTTGTATAACGCATAAGCTACCTTCAATGAGTCTATTGGAAATATTTCCAATTAACCGGAGGGCTCCAACTACAACTGCAATTACTGATGTCTTCATGTTCCACATTTTAGAGATTTCCACTTCAAGGTCCTTGTATTTTGACAGCCTTTTGAAGATTTTCAACGATATATTACAATCTGCGGGGACAGCCACGTCAATAAGAAATCACATTCGGGTTTTGTGATCATTGATCACGATGTCTGGCCGATTAGCTTTCATTATTCTGTCTGTGTGTCTTGTAAAATCCCATAAAATTGTTACAGAACCTATCTCTGTAAGCGCGACTGGGTGGGGTTCATACCAGTTTCTTTTCCGTAAAAGTTGCAGATTATCCAGTGCGGACATTGGCTTACTCTGTCATGCCAATTTTTATATTCGGTGAATGCTAATGACGTGAAACCTGATGCAAGATGGCCAATTGTTTCTGGATATTTATCACAGAATCTGCATCTTGGACTAACACAGTTTTTCAGTATGTGTGTTTGGTAGTTAGCAAGCATTGGTTTTGTGCAACAAGAATAAAAACTTTGGTTTAGATTTTAACCCGGCACTACGTAACATCTGATGGATACGGGGTTTGTCTATATCAGCTTTTGTTTCGTACGGGTAAAATATTGACCATGAAGAGGCTTCTCTTGCCATCATTTCTGCATTTGTTACATTGCATTTGCTTTTGTTTTCTTTTTTAAGTTCTTTGCCACTGCAGTAGGTGTATTTTGGTTTATTCGCATTTCTTCCCCCACTTTTGCATTTGTTAGCTTACTTTATTACGGAATAAAGTCGCTTACTACTTTCATGTTCTTTGACACAGGTCTTCATCCAATCTTCTGTAGTTTCCAGGTATCTTTGAAGACCGATTGTTGTAGTTCTGTAAGACAGTTCTAGTTGAACTAATCCTCTGCCTCCTTCGGTTCTGGGCACATATAGACGATCAAAATCAGCCTTAGGATGATGCATGCGGTGGCACGTGGGAAGCTTTGCCGTTTTGACATCCATTCGCTTAATGTCAGCCATGAGCCATATTATTATTATTATTGTAACCATGCTGTCACAAATGACGGGAATTGTTAGAAAGTTTTAATAGTGAGATGCAATGAAACAAAAGTCTTGAAGCAATGTATTGTGATTCAATAAAGCGATATTGCCCGTACATTCATTCGATATTGCCCGTACATTCATTCGGTATTGCCCGTATATTCATTCGGTATTGCCCGTATATTCATTCGATACTGTCCGAATATATTCGTCATCGTCCGTATATATATTTTGCATTGTCGGTATATTTATTCATCCGTATATTAACGAATTTGCTATTAATAGGGTTAACTTAAAAATGAATTGCATTAATGAGATAGACATTTTGATATTGAGAAATGTCTTTGTCATTAATCAAAGGTAACAAAAAAAATAATTTTCTTTCGATAAAAATTTTAAAATGGCCACTCATTTAAAGGATTGGTAAAAAAAAAAAAAAAAATAGATGAACAAAGAAAGAAAAGGGAAAAAACAGCATAAATTTTTGTCCAGACTTCAGGGTGCCAAAGAATAATATGACAAGCTTTCTTAGAAATTTATTGTTGATGGTCGTTTGAAATCAGAAGTTGGCACAATTAAGTGCTTATTTCACTTCCTAATATATCGACAGATGTAGGTGTCAATGTGTCAATGTAAGTATATATATATATATATATATATATATATATATATATATGAATATATGAATGTTTCATTAAATAATATAATTATTAAAAAATTAACGGTTGTGAATACGATGTTTATTATGAGTTTAGTAACAATGTTTTAAAATGTATTTGAGTTGACTAACATCATTTTGAAATTTAACATGTTGCAAATTTGCCATCTCTGGTTATCGCCCTTGGACTGGGTACGCTTGTTTACAAAACATCGTCACCACAACGGTTAATTTTTTAAAAATTATAACAGTGTTTGCAAAAAAAATCACCATCACAACTATTACAGTTATATTAACTTTATCGTCGAAATTCCCCCTTGAGGATGCTTTCGGAGGCAATCGAAAGTAATTGGGCTAACAAAAAATACAGCGTCTTCCTTCGTGAATTTCAGCTTAACATCAAGAAGATAATTAGAGAACTAGAAAGGATTATCATAAAAATAGACATAATATGTCTACATTATTTAATTAAACATGCATGAATGAAGATATGCTGCCTATATCTTATATATAAATTACAGTTTATGTGTGTGTGCTTACGCGTGTGGGTGTCCAAGCAATTCCTCCACTCCTACTAGTTCGATTTCAATGATTCATATTTCATTCAAAAGCCCTAGAAAGGTTAGGCACAGGGAACAATTTTCGTTGAGCTCAGAATCAGGGTTGCCAGATTATGAGAGGTTACAAATATATATTAATATATTATACTAGCCATTAACGTTGTTTTCATGGTTCAAGGGAAGTAAATCTCATTTTTCTTTTGTTTCCAAAATTGCAATGTACTTTTTATTATAAACTAGTTTAAAAGCCGCCCTATCGGGCGGCATTTAAGCTAGCTCCTGTGGAGGACTCTTGCTTTGGCCATCATTACAATAGCTAGGGAGGAGTAGATACAATAGGCATCAATAAACTACAGAAGAACTCAAAATTGATCGCTGCATTTAAGTATTGAATTAATGTTTAAGCTTACCTTTTAAAAGTTCAACGATAATTCTTCTGCTGCCACTTAATTTCAAGACGATTTGATGTACGTAGATCCTTACATCTCATACAACCAATTATTTTTATTTCATGGGTGACAGAACAGGGGACAATTTATAAGATAAACATTTGAAGAGTTAGAGAAACATAATCGCTAATTAGATGAAACCTCTATTATGGAATCTATATGAATAAATGCTAAACTGGAGTTCAATTTTCCCATGAATTCCGAGATTAAAAAGCCCCAACGCTACTTTATAGTAATTTGTAATTATTCAAACCCCCACGAGGTCAGGTCGTGACACAAGGTCGGTTTAATGTGGGGAGCCCGAGTGCGTACACCCGGGCTAGGAACAAAAATTCCCCGAGCCCCCGCAACCGCCAGTTGCGCTGGACTCGGCGTGAGCACCGATCCCTCTCTCTAGAGCAATGAAAGGGCGCGATCTCGGACAGCTGTTACCCAGTATAATTTTCCTCAGTTGCAGCTCTGTTCTTTGACGGTGCCACCTCTGGGCGCATTCCGCCCAAAGACAGAGACGCAACTGAGAAATGATAAATAACGTGTTACAAACTACTCGAGAATAACTTATACGCTACTAACTCAATATCTGTATTACATATTATCTACTTCGAGGTGATACCCCTCTTCAGGTTTAACTAATTTGCATATGAATTTTAAAAAAGTATATTTCATTATTTAGTGTTCTTTTATTCAAGGATTGTTTTGATTTTCATATAAAAAATAGTTCTGTTTAGGAATATCGTCCTATATAGTGCAGAAAAGTGTTTGAAATTTGCATTTTACTTGAGCTTCAACAAGTTGGCATCTATTTGTAAAACTTTCCTTAACTATAACAAGCCAATTTATGAATGAAATGTTCATTTAAAATTTTTGTTTCAAATATTTCAAGTCGTGAATATATCTTACTTTGCGATAGCGAACAGACGAAAACTGCTAGTACACACACACACATATATATATATATATATCAGGGGTGGTCAAATGAGGCTCCCGAGCCACGTGCGGTTCTTTGAACTTTAATACGTGGCTCGTGGAAATATGTTGGCGGAGCACCTTTTTCATCACAGTTAATATAAAAATAAATAAGAAAACTTTATGGTTTATAATTGGATTAAAACTTAAGTTTAACGTTAATGTGTTTGTAACCAAAACGTTTTGTTTTTACATTAAACAAGTTTGGCAATTCCTGATAATTAATCCGCCATTTTTATTACATCAAACGTTATTATAGTGGAGACTCATAATGTTACCGTGGATGATCGTATTTAAAATGGACGCCCCTAAAATTTAACGTTTGAAGTAATATTCATACGCTCTCTCCCTGACACTGCGAATTAAAACTATGTTTTCCTTACACACACATATATATAAGAATATATATATATATATATATATATATATATATATATATATATATATATATATATAGATAGATAGATAGATAGATAGATATGGGGTATTCCTTATAAGTGCAAATCTTTCCCTGACTCTCGAAAGTTCATATCTGTCCAGTTTCATATCCAAACGCAAACAAAGCAATTTTTAAAGAAGTAATGGATTTTTTATTTATTAATCCAAATAATTTTATCACTTTAAATGTCATTTTCAATGGATACTCATATTTGAGTAAAAGGTACTATTCAGCCTTTTTTGATCAGCCAGACCCTTCGTATCTGAATCGTTCTAAAACACGTTGGATCTTCTGCATATATATATATATATATATATATATATATATATATATATATATATATATAGTTAAATTCTCAAATCAATTCTGTGGACAAGACAAATTGGTATAAGATGACAACTGGAAAAAAATTTTAGTTTTTTGCCGACGCATTTCGTCTTCCGATTTTTTCAAGGTAAAAATTAAATCGAAATATTTTTGTTACATTAAAAAATCCAAATTAAAAAAGAGAGAGACGCTTCTGCGTAAGCCTCTTTCTGGTTAATGTAAATTTCTTTTATTTTATTATTAAAATTTCAGAAATTTCGCCGGAAGACGAAACGCGTCGGCAAAAAAAACTAAGACTTTTTTTTCTAATTATCATTTTAGATTTAGATTTCTTGCTGAAAAAATTATACTATTTATTATAAAATGACCTAGCATTGGTCAAAATCCCAAGTTGTGCTGCTTTTTTCTTTTCATAATCATTTCACACCAAGCAAGGAAATAAAGCCACTAAGACGCAAGGTGTTACCGAGTGTGAGAGAATATGCGAAAAATATACTATTAAGGAGAGAAGACAATAAAAAAAATAAAGATTTAGAAAACATTTAGACCTGAAATATTGCTGATTAACTTATATTTTTATTACTTATTTCACCCCAAGTAAGGCAATAAAGCCACTAAGATGCAAGGAATTACTGACTTTTGCATGTATGAAAAGTTTCTCTAATGCGTTAAAACTTATTAAGATTCGTGTAAAAATTAAAATCCAATTAAAAAACAAGAAAAGCCCCCGAAAATATTTCATGGCATGGAGGGTAGCGAAACATTTTGCGGCTCAGAAATGAAAAATCAGAAAATCGAGTTCGTAGCGTTCACTTTCAGACTTTTTACCTTGAAGAATTTTTTAAAATCATTTCATTCCAAGCCACGCCAAGCCCACTAAGATGCAAGGAGTTATTAAGTGCTAGAGAATATGAAGAAGAAAAAAAACATCATCAAGGAGAGAGAACAATAAAGGAATAGGAATTAAGAAATCAGAAGATAATGTTTGGCATTGCATTTAAATTTTTGAAGATCAAAGTTAAGTGGGAAAGCAAGAAGGCAGAAGAGAGTTCCAGAAGCGACAAGTGCGATAGAAGAAACCGTTAGTATAGAACTTACGGTTTCATCTAGCCATTTCAACTGTAAAATGATGAGACTTTACCGCCAGTTTAGTAGAACGCTTAAATTTATAAAGTCTAGGTACCATAGAGAAAAGTTCATCAGAAAAATTACAATGAAAGCATTTATAGAAAAGGCACAGGGAAGCTATGTTATGGCAGTGGGAAACTTAACTGAACCCGAAATGCTATGTCAGCACAAATAACATTGCAGATTCCTGTTTGGATTTTATCAAGAATCTCTAAATATATAGCAGAAGCACCGGACCATATGTGGCAGCAAGATTCAAAGCCTTGATAAATGGTAGACTTATAAATATGTAAGATAGATTCTGGAGAGAAACATTGCACATTTCTCTTTGGATTTTATCAAGAATCTCTAAATATATAGCAGGAGCACCGGACCATATGTGGCAGCAATATTCAAAGCATCGATGAATGGTAGACTTATAAATATGTAAGATACATTCTAGACAGAAACATTGCAGATTCCTCTTTGGATTTCATCAAGAATCTCTAAATATATAGCAGGAGCACCGGACCATATGTGGCAGCAATATTCAAAGCATCGATGAATGGTAGACTTATAAATATGTAAGATAGATTCTAGAGAGAAACATTGCATATTCCTCTTTGGATTTTATTAAGAATCTCTAAATATATAGCAGAAGCACCAGACCATTGTGGCAGCAATATTCAAGTCAAGGACGAATGGTAGACTTATAAATATGTAACAAAGATTCTAGCGAGAAAAATTGTCTAGCACAACACCGTGAACCAAATTTTCGCTATAGTTTGCAGCAATTGACGCAATATAATCGTTCCCCGTCATGTCAGCAGAAAACGTTAGCCAGAGGAAGGCACAATGAGTCTCTCTTCTAGTGGTTAGCATCAGCCATACCTATGGAAGTCAGAAAATGGTTCTCTCAGACGATTAAATGAGAGCAGTTTCGTTTTGAAGGGGTTAAAATTAACAAGCCATTCCTTGCTCCAGTTAACAAAAGATGTAAATCGTTTTTTAGGTCAGCTCCCAATTTTACCTTATCGAATCTCTCAGACTTACTATTACACACCAACCATTATGACCACCAACCAGATTCAGTTACCCAAAATAACGACGCATCGATCCTCTGAAAATTCCAATTCTATCTGGCGGGAAAATAACAGCCAACAGACATGATATCATCATACAAGGCAAGAAATTCAGGAAGTGTATGCTTATTGACATGGCAGTGCCATCTAAGAGAAACACCTCCATGAAAATTATCGAGAAATTGCCCAAATAAAAAGACCTGGAGATCGAGATTAACAGAATGTGGGGAATGAAGACTGTACCAATAGTAATCGGAGCACTGGGCCTCGTGAGAAAATGAATTTTATTAACAGTGTCTCAGGTAACATCAACATACAAGTTTCTCAGATGATTGCCCTACTAACATCCTATATACTAAGAAAAGTGCTATCAATTAAATGACAATTCTCCTATAGGGCTTAAAGACCATAGTTTGGACCCGGCTCTACAGGATACAAAACAGGAAACATTACATACACAATTAATAATAATAATAATAATAATAATAATAATAATAATAATAATAACGGCATGACAAAGTGGGCCAATATCTGCACTGGAAAATTTGCAACTCCTATGGGAAGGAAACTGGAAGAAACTGGTACGAACACCACCCTGACCCGGTTACGGAGATAGGACCTGTTACAATTCTATGGGACTACACAAGCCAACCGCCCTGACATTGTTATTAAAGACCACAAACAAAATAAGTGCCTCCTTATTGATATGGCAGTCCCTGCAGACTGCAATGTATCTTTGAAGATATTCGAAAAACTGTCAAAATACAAGGACCTTGAAATAGAAATCTCAAAAATGTGGCACATGGGAACATCAACAATCCCTGTTGTAGTTGGAGCCTTAGGATTGGTTGAAAAAGATTCCAGTCGGCTGATTGAAGGGATCCCTGGAAGTCCATGCCTCAAAAAGATACAAAAAATTGTTCTGACAAGTACAGCCCACACTTTACGAAGGGCTTTATCTATGTAATTAATTTTTTTTGTTGTTACTGTGGAAAGTGTCATGATGCCATTTCTAACCTTAGGTCCCTGGGCGGGACCCGGAAAGAAATGTGTAAACGCCAGATATCAAAGGAAATAATAATAATAATAATAATAAAGTTGCCGACAACAAATATTGTAAAATCGACATTTCTTACTTAAACACTTCATTTGCTTCATCTTGGCATAAAAAAAAAACATGTTCCACCTTTTCATCGTAATGTCCCCTTAGGATGATAGCGATCATAGCCCTCCACAGCTTCTTGGGAAGTATAATGAGTTGGTTTCCTGTAGCCTATTCCGGAAATTTGAATTCAGGGTTTGCCACTCAAGACTAGAGACTCCAGTCTATTCAGTTATTTAAACAATAGCTGGGGAGAAAAACATGGATTCATGCTTTCCAAAAAAATTATAATCCTATATTTATTTAATACTATGATCATTCAAGACATGGCTCTCCACAGCTACCCTTTCTTTATTATCTGTGACTTGACATGCCTTCTTGGCATAGTTATGCATGTAAGTACATGTGTAGCAATATATGTATGATTGCACGTATAGCTGCGTGTATGTGTATGCCCGCCTATGGAATAGGAACAGATATGAAGTTAATAAAGTCCATCAGAGGACAAAACGGGTCGGTAAAATTCAGTTTTCCTTTTGCCTTTATTCATATAGTCATTTTACAGATATATTTTTAGTTCTATCTGAATTTTTACATCTCTCTCTCTACATATGTGTGTGTGTGTGTGTGTGTGTGTGTGTGTGTGTGTGTGCAGTAACAAATAAAATTAAATGCTCCTTGATTTTATCTATACTCCGAGTTTAGCAATTACATCCACTCCTCAGGGATCTAGACTGTAGGAGATAGATAGATAGATAGATAGATAGATAGATAGATAGATAGATAGATGTGTGTGTGTGTGTGAAAAAAATACAATTAATTTCCCAGTCTCCGTGAAACTCAAAGTAGAGCCAAGATAAGTGAACATTTAATTTTATTTATTACTAATAATGATCTATCTGTTTTATTCGTCTCTGATAAAGGGATTGTGGGGTAGAAAATAATTTAGCACCCACAAGGACTCGGAGACGCTTTTGGACTCTATGTAATTGTATGCCCGCATATGATAGATAGATAGATAGATAGATAGATAGATCTTATCAGTTTACAATTGGAATGGATAGATGTGACCGTAAGTTCTATGCTAACAGTTTCTTCTCTCGTACTTCACGCTTGTGGAAATCTATTTTCCAGTCGACATTGAACTTCAAAAACCTAAATACAATGCCAATCGTTTATATATATATATATATATATATATATATATATATATATAGAGAGAGAGAGAGAGAGAGAGAGAGAGAGAGAGAAGGAACAGACTGAGATAGATAGAAAGAAAGAAAGAAAGAAAAGAAATAGAGTGAGACAAACAGAGAGAAAGAAAGAGAAAGCATCAATTATGTTTTTTTAAATTTTAAAAACAAAATCCTCTCTTTAATAATTCTGAAAGCTTTCGTTTTGTTTTCCTTCATAAAAACCGGTTCGGGTTTTGGGTCGCAAGTGCATGCACGAGAAAGTAAAAGAAATAATTGCAACGAGCAAAACCATTAAAAAAAATGTATTTGGTGTTGCTCATTATTTGGGAAACGGAAAAGAGGAACGACACTAGTAAAAACGAGTCAATAACTTTTTGCCAACGTGAAGGTGTGGGTGAAAATGGAACCGAAAGCAAAAAATAAAAAATGCTCGGCGTAAACTGATAAGAAAAACTGGAGTAGGAAAAAAACAACGCGACTGTAACGAGAACGCAGAGGCTGACATTTTGACAGGTTAAATGAGAAAACTGAACGTGAATGATAGCGCCAAGAATTTGTTGAGGTTAAGGAACCAATCCATAGAAATATCCAAAAAGAACAGTTCTTCTTATCTACAAATGGACTTTGTTTCAGATTTGATTTTATTTCTGTTATTTAAAAAAAAAAAAAAACCGCCCCCACCCCGCTGTCTGAATGGTAAACTGAGAAGAAACGCGTTAAACAGAACTGAATGTTTGCCTCGTATACGGCGACATGACAGCACCAAAATTTCGTTTGGCCCGTTTTCTTTTACTAGCTTATTTAAATTTTGAAAGAAAAAAATGAATAAAAGTTTTTAAAACTAACCTAAATGCTGTTTATTCAATCGGCCCATGAGAAAGAAAATCAAATAAAAAGTAAAGACGAAACACAATTCAAAGTTTCCTAGATGAAAAGATTTTGAATTTTCGATATAAAAACTACCAACGATATCTGATCATTTATAAATGGTCTGCAGATTTTAAAAATAATGACATTCATACACACGCAAACACACACTATCTCTTCCCCAATTTCTCTAACTCTCTGCCCACACACTCGCATAAACACACACACACACATTTTTTTAAACAACATCTAAAATGTTACTACAGTTAGATTTACGTTAGAAATATTCGAACACAGTTGCATTCCATATCACGTGACGTCCACGTCTCGCGACGGACGCTACTTGTAAACAAACTTCTGAAAACAGTTATTTCCGATGAAAGATCGGGGTCGATCTGAAATATCAAATATATATATATAAAAAAATATAAATAAATACTTTCACAAAAAAAACATTCAATGTTTTTTAATTTGCAACTTTTCAGTTGTTTTTTTTTATATATACATATTAAGAAAGTATACGTGGCTTCTCATTATGCTATATATATATATATATATATATATATATATATATATATATATATATATATATCAAGTATGTGGTGCAGTTCAATTTATATTACAATGAATCATTCATACAAAAATATATATAAATGAATGTACAGTTGAAAGTAGTTGCAGATTTTTAAAAAAGCCCTGATACAACTTGTTATTAAAAAACAAGGATCATAACTTTCATTGAGTGGTTTGTAGGTTAATGCAACTTTAAAAATTTGTTTGCAAAGAGTTTTCGCCATTTTATATCATTAACTTTACTCATCTACTTTTTGTATGAATGATTCATTGTAATATATATGTATATATATATATATGAATAAATATAGTCTTAAGGTGTGCTATATTTATGGGATAAAGTGATCAATATCAGAGATAGAGTGTGTGTAAATATAAAAGTGAACATAGAAGTCACCACTTAGAGGCGACAGTCTGTTTCATGCTAGATGCAATCGTCAGGCCATGAAACAAATTTTTACTACGTTACTTAAAAATCGAAAACGGAAAAAATAAATAAACAAAATGACAATAAAATAAGTAAAATAAATGAATCCAAACAAATTACCAAATCACAACTGTTAGAAAAGACGAAATAGAATAAAAAATAAACAAAATCAATAAATAAAGTAAATAATAAACAAATTAGCAAACTATTAGGACCAAAATATAGCTATAACTGTTATATAACGATTTAAAAAAATGAATAAAAAATAAAAATAATATACTACGTTACTTAAAAATCGAAAACCAAAAAGAGAAAATATACAGTGTAACAAATAAATAACAACAATTAAAATAAATTGATCTAAATACATCTAAATATATAAATAAACTAACAAACAAGACCGATAAACTAGGCGTTAGAAAAAACAAATAAAGATAATCAATCCAAATAAATACATGAAGTAATAAACAAATTAAAAACTGCTCCCGCCAAAATAATAGTTAGAACAAACTACAACAATCAACCCCAAAATTGAACAAATAGATGTAATTATCTTCCCAAACAAAAACAAAACTATTAAATAAGCTATATAAACAATTTTTTACTACGTTAATAAAAACACCGATCAAAATAAAAAATAAATAAATATATAAGATAAGAAATAAAAAATAAAAATAAATAAAAACAAGCAAAATAATGTAACACAAATAAATAAATAAACGACCTCCGGTAAAATAACCGCCAAAATAGACTAGCCACAATGCACCACTGACCCGTATATATAAATAGCCGAGAAAAATAACAGCACTCGTAGCCTGACGATTGCATCTAGCATGAAACAGACTGTCACCTCTAAGTGTTGACTTCTATGTTCACTTATATATATATATATATATATATATATATATATATATATATATATATATATATATATATATGGGCGTGTTTTTTTATGTTATATATTTATATGAGTGAGTTTGTACGAACTAAAATGCACACACCTGTATGTATGCGTGTCTATGTATGAGAGAGTATCATCCCAAACAAACACAGAACATAATTACCCCTCCACCACCCACAAATAATCAAATCAAATACAAATAAGCATAAAATCAACTTTTTTTTAAATAAAACAGTTTGTCTGATGATGGCAAAATCGTGAAACCCAGGGTTACAAACTAATATCCATATATATATATATATATATAATTAGAAATAAGAATAAGCTGCTCCCAAAAGAGTCTGTCTAAGATTGCACTCAGAAAAAAAAATACATATATATATATAGCCTGAGGTATATTTATGAGCATTCTTAAATTTAAAGATTCAGTAAAACTACCGACATTTTTACTTCTGCTAATAAATAGTTGTCGTAAAATACAATCCTTACATTTGCTTTGATAATGTCCATCAGAGGACGAAACGCGTCGGCTAAGATAAGTTTGACTTTTGTCTTTATTCATATTGTCTTTTTACACATATATTTTTTACTTATATCTAAATTTTTTACACACACACACACATATATATATATATCCAGGAATAAATCGTTTACTCGCCAGTAATTTACAATCGCCTAAGATGCATTGATACGCATCAAAACACGTCTTCATTTTTCGATGTAATATCCTAAAATAAAGCATACACACACACACATATATATATATATATATATATATATATATATATATATATATATTATATATATAGTTTAAAGAAAACCGGACAACTTTACCAAGATTTTCAATACTTAACTTATATATATATATATATATATATATATATATATATATACGCTGATGACATGTGTTTGCGTTGAGGATTCCAGTTCTAGACATGATGAATCATTTTGAAAAATTAAACAAAATCCCCTAATTACTAATCAATAATACATATATATATATATATATAATAGCAAATTGTAATTGGTGGGGTTTATTCAAAAGTGGCCTTTTAGTACAATGAATGATACACAGCAAATTATAAGAAATATTAGAAAAAAACCTTAACGATCCATTGTCATTATCAAATTTATTTCCAAGAATATATATATATATATATATATATATATATATATATATCATCAGACTGATTGAGTATGGTTATATTCATCGAAATAATTTTATTACTGACAATGTATTTTTAATTTTTTTTCCCAAATATATATATATATATAAACACAGTCCCGTATATATGTATGTACGTTATATATATATATATATATATATATATATATATATATAATGAGAAGCCACGTATACTTTCTTAATATGTATATAATATAGAAAAAACAACTGAAAAGTTGCAAGTTAAAAACATCGGATCCGATCTGAAATATCAAAAATATATATATAAATATAAATAAATACTTTCACAAAAAAAACATTCAATTTTTTTTAATTTGCAACTTTTCAGTTGTTTTATATATATATATATATATATATATATATATATATATATATATATATACGGGTCTGTGTTTGTGCGTACATGTGTAGTAACAAATAAAATTAATTGTTCGTTTATTTTATCCATACTCTAACGATTATATCAAACTCCTCGGGGTTCTTGCCGATAGAATACATATATATGAAGAAAATTACAATGAATTTTGCCAGACAAGTTCATGAAGTCTCGTGCAACTCAGAGATGAGAATACTTTAAGTGAACCTTTGATTTGATTTCTTACTATTAATCACCTGTCGCCTGATATCGAGCACCTTCATTACAACGACTAGAAAGGGTTATGTTTAGTCAACTGTAATTCTTTTTCTCTCCTTCGCGAACAATCTGTGTTGCATGTATATATATATATATATATATGCAACACAGATTTTGGACTGACGATTACGTCTAGCATGAGACAGACTGTCTCCTCTAAGTGTTGACTTCTATGTTCACTTTTATATATATATATATATATATATATATATATATATATATATATATATATATGTGTGTGTGTGTGTGTGTGTGTGTGTGTGTGTGTGTGTGTGTGTGTGTGTGTGTGTATAATGAAAAACCTTAAAGATCCATTTCCGTTATAATTTATTTTATAAATATTTTTATATTCATCTCTTCACAGCGAAAGTTTTTTAGAATTAATTTGAATTAGTGTCCTCTTTGGAATTATCACTACCAATTATAAATATATATATATATATGTATATATATATATATATATATATATATATATATATATATATATCTGTGTGTGTGTGTTTTTATATATGTATGTGTGTGTTTATATATATATGTATGTGTGTGTGTGTTTATATATATATGTATGTGTGTGTGTGTTTATATATATATGTATGTGTGTGTGTTTATATATATATGTATGTGTGTGTGTTTATATATATGTATGTGTGTGTGTTTGTATGGGTATGTGTGCGTGTCTGTGTATCAAACATTTTACTACGTGTGCACTCTTTATACAAATTGCAAATTTAAATTTACCCGTACGCGTGTACACGCCCTCACACATACAAAAAAACAATTTGCACCAATGAAAACGTGTATAAATCATTTTTCTTAATTCAATAGAAAAGTGCTATCTGCTGACGAGTGTGCGTAGCGATTGCTGGAGGGTCCGTCTACGAATCTCGGCAAAGTCGGAATGCTGAAAATAACATCAATCAGCTAAGTTACAAATTTTATATTCTATTGTAGATTGTATTATATCTACTGTATTATATATATATATATATATATATATATATATATATAATTATTTATTTGAATATTACAACATAAATATGTTATAAAATCACGACAAAAGTAGCCATTTTGTTTCATATAATTTAGATATATACTTCCTTTTATCTTGTGATTTAATTTTAACTGATAACTGACATCCATTAAACATGGCATGTGGAACTAGAACTGTCTACCCCAGTGAGCGAAATAAAGGGTTCAGTTCGACATTCCAACCACCTGAAGAAGGCCGGAGCGTACAACGACCGAAACGTTGTAATAAATATGGCGACAAAGATGAGGACAATAGTCCGAATAATATAAATAATGTACATAATACTTCATCTCAGAAATATAGACAGATACTGAGGGGCCGAAACGTTGTAATAAATATGGCGACAAAGATGAGGACAATAGTATACTGTCACTAATATCTAGTTATTTCATTTACCTAAATACTTATATATATACTTAATTATATATATATATATGTGTGTGTGTGTGTGTGTGTGTGTGTGTGTGTGTGTGTGTGTGTGTGTGTGTGTGTGTGTGTGTGTTTCATTATATATTTGAGCTTTAAGAATGTGTAATAATTTTTTTTTTTTTTACATTTGTGAAACGAAATTATTTTTCTCTGGACTCTTAAAAAATTCATTCTCATTTTATCTTTTAATCGAGAAGTAATCTTTTATTGTAATTATTCTGTTTTCGATTTTTCTTAACTGGATTTGCCAATGTTTTCGGCTTTGCAGTTAGTAAGAAACAAACTTCGAGATGAAGATATTTAATTTCTTCTTCAAACGTTTTCGGCGATTTATAAACAAAAACTTTGCTGTCGCTTGATTTTCGTGATAATCTAACAGAGTCCCGATTAAAAATAAGCAGACAATGAGTGAAATGAAATACTAATAAATCAATTTTAATATTTGTAATTATCGAATAACATGAGTATTTTCAATCCATCACGTTTTTTTTTAAATTCAGCCATATTTTTATTAAGTTGTCAGGGAAACCAAAGCACTTTTATTCTTTTTTTTTTTTTTTTGATAATAAGAAAGAACTGTCTATATTTCTGAGATGAGTAACTGAGATTGTAACTACTTACATTACTAACAATGTTCGGACTGTTCTCCTCATCTTTATTTTCATGTTCACGAGGTTCGACCGTTGTACTCTCCGGCCATCTTCAAATGGTCCAAATGGTGGATAAAAGATTTGGTTGAATTTAGTGACTTGACCCAAAGAGTTGTGAGTTTCTGGACACAGCTAGTTCTACGTATGACGATAAACTACATCCGACAGCAAGTCCTCTGATCCTGAGATTGGAGCTTTTGAGAAGCGTGATGCTACCTCTTAATTAGTGTCATTGTCAGTCAACGTTGTTTCAACTCAAGTCGCTGGATTCAACCAACATTTTTTTTATTTTTCCATAGCTGTGAGCCTGACAAGTGCCACCATCTCGGGTCAGGATGGACCACCCTGACCGGAAGTGCTAGCATTTGACAGCTATGGGAAAATAGTATTTCGATTTTTGTTTAGTGGTTCACTATGAAAGTATAAAAATGCATTATGGTTAAAATACCAGCAATATATTTATTTTTAAAAAATGACCAATATTAACATATTTTTTTAACGTAAAATTAAAATCAATACAACACGAAAGTATAAAATACATTTTTATAGTAAAACTATCAGCAAGGTATGTTATCATCTACAAACTCTGTATCTAAACATGCGTTTGCCCTAAAAGTATAAAATTATGTACAAAATATTTAGTTGAAGCGATAAAATTGTGTTCAAAATTTCGGCATTAAATAACCCAGAGAAGTGTTGACATGCCGCTAAGCAAAAAAAAAAAAACATCCAACCAACCTGGCTAGAGAAGAGGTAACCAAAACCTTGCAGTGTTGCGTTACTAAAGGGAATTAACTGACAACTGAGATATCCAGAAAAGGAATGGTATGTGGAACTAAATGAATATGGCAATAAAGATGAGGACAACAGTTCGAACAATGTAAATAGCGTAAATAGTTACAATACTTCATCTCAGAAATATAGACATATTCTGAAGAAGACCGGATCGTGCGATAGCCGAAACGTCGTGAATAGGATAAAAAAAATGAGGGCAAAAATTCGAATAATGTAAATCGTGTAAATAACAAAAGATGGAAGTAAATTTTTGATTATTTTTTCTTTGTAACGAACTTTTAGGAAATTTCTGTCCAAAATTTATATACGATAAACATCATAAAATACCAATTTATTAGCCCAAAATAAAAGGTCGACTTATAAACGAGGAATATAATAATACTGACATTAGCGCAAAACAAAAGTCGACCTGTACATGAGGAATATCATAAAATATTGATTTATTAACCAAAAATCCAAAGTCGACCTATACCCGAGGAATATCATTAAACACGTACTTATTGCGTCAAATTCAAAGGTCGACCTATACACGAGGAATATCATAAAACAGTGATTTATTAGCCCAAAATCCAAGGTCCATTTATACACGAGTAATATATTAAAATACTTAGCCCAAAATCTATGGTCGACAAATAAATGAGAAATTTCATAAAACACGTATTTATTGGTTCAAATTCAAAGGTCGACCTATACTCGGGGAATATCATAAAACACTGATAGGCCGACTTATACACAAGTACTATGATTTTGCAATCATTTGCATCTGTTTTTATCATTAAAGAAGAAGTCAGTTCAAAATAGACTGATGGAAATATTTGATTTCTTACAAAATAACGCTTCAATAAATTTAATACCCTCTTCTCTGTATTCATCGGCAAGTGACACTTAATGTAGCGATTTACCCATCTAAATTTATCCGGGTACAAAAGCACAGATGAAGGGCACCCGGCGAGGATCGAACGCCATATATCCGAAATGGACTGCAAGTCTTGCTTATTCGTCTCACTTCACATCATGTTTCAATTATTTTCTGCCGATTTCAAATTAATCAAGATTTTCTTTGATTTCTGATGGAAAATCTCATGCATGAAATTGAAATAACGAAGAATTGTTTTATTATTTGAGTTTCTTTTATTGCTGAAGAGTCGTTTGGACTAAAAATGGAGGAATAAAAAGAATTAATGAAAAATGAACACTAAAAATACCTCATCTCAATTTAAATAAATTAAAATTTTCATTAAGTAACATTTAGTAAATTTAATTTAATAACTGTTTAGATAGATAGACAGATAGACAACGAACAGACCGAGATAGATAGATAGATAGATAGACAACGAACAGACCGAGATAGATAGATAGATAGATAGATAGATAGATAGATAGATATTATCAGACTGAGATAGATAGATAGATATTATCAGACTGAGATAGATAGATAGATAGATAGATAGATAGATAGATAGATAGATATTATCAGACTGAGATAGATAGATAGATAGATAGATAGATATTATCAGACTGAGATAGATAGATATTATCAGACTGAGATAGATAGATAGATATTATCAGACTGAGATAGATAGATAGATAGATAGATATTATCAGACTGGGATAGATAGATAGATATTATCAGACTGGGATAGATAGATAGATATTATCAGACTGAGATAGATAGATAGATAGATAGATATTATCAGACTGGGATAGATAGATAGATATTATCAGACTGGGATAGATAGATAGATATTATCAGACTGAGATAGATAGATAGATAGATAGATAGATAGATAGATATTATCAGACTGAGATAGATAGATAGATAGATAGATAGATAGATAGATATTATCAGACTGAGATAGATAGATAGATAGATAGATAGATAGATATTATCAGACTGAGATAGATAGATAGATATTATCAGACTGAGATAGATAGATAGATAGATATTATCAGACTGAGATAGATAGATAGATAGATATTATCAGACTGAGATAGATAGATAGATATTATCAGACTGAGATAGATAGATAGATAGATATTATCAGACTGAGATAGATAGATAGATAGATAGATAGATAGATAGATAGATAGATAGATAGATAGATAGATATTATCAGACTGAGATAGATAGATAGATATTATCAGACTGGGATAGATAGATAGATATTATCAGACTGAGATAGATAGATATATATTATCAGACTGGGATAGATAGATAGATATTATCAGACTGAGATAGATAGATAGATATTATCAGACTGAGATAGATAGATAGATATTATCAGACTGAGATAGATAGATAGATATTATCAGACTGAGATAGATAGATAGATAGATAGATAGATAGATAGATAGATAGATAGATATTATCAGACTGAGATAGATAGATAGATAGATAGATAGATATTATCAGACTGAGATAGATAGATAGATAGATAGATAGATATTATCAGACTGAGATAGATAGATAGATAGATAGATAGATATTATCAGACTGAGATAGATAGATAGATAGATAGATAGATATTATCAGACTGAGATAGATAGATAGATAGATAGATATTATCAGACTGAGATAGATAGATAGATAGATATTATCAGACTGGGATAGATAGATAGATATTATCAGACTGGGATAGATAGATAGATATTATCAGACTGAGATAGATAGATAGATAGATAGATATTATCAGACTGAGATAGATAGATAGATATTATCAGACTGAGATAGATAGATATTATCAGACTGAGATAGATAATGAAATGATATACATATACATACATACATATATATATATATATATATATATATATATATATATATATATATATATATATTACCCCTTATATAACAGTGAACGATTTATGATTAAAAAAGTCACCTTACGAGTTTCATCTCTCGAAATGATTTCTTCAGGCAAATCTCAGTTCTGTCGATGGAATTAATCCCATCTTTAGGCGGGAAGCAATACAAATGTTTGTTACAATTTTTCCACCACAAATCGTTGAAGATACATGGACGTTTAGTTTCAAATATAACTTTTTAAAAGATGAACTTCTGATGTATTGAGCTGAATAACAGCTGATCTAGATTCAATTTTCTATCGCTTTTGGTTTTATTTTTGTCAATATTTTTTTCTAAATTTTCAGTAGTAGTTTTATTATGAAAGGCGATATATTTTATGATCTGGTCACATATATTTTGTAGAGGGTTCCGAAATTAGTGCACTTTCAATAGATAGACGCCTTAATAAATTAATTTATCTTTTACTCTATATTCTGAAGTCGAAATTATGTTCAGACTCACCATGAATGAATAATACATTGAGAGAAAATATCCTTTTTATATTGAAAGATGAAAAATAAAAGAAACACTCATTAAAAATGAATAATAATTGCCAAGGCTTCATCTAAGAAATTCAGACAACTTAAGACTATTACTACTTGGTGAAAAAGCCAGAGAAATAATATGAAAGAAATATTAGTGAAAAATGAATAATAATTGCCAAGGCTTCATCTAAGAAATTCAGACAACTTAAGATTATTACTACTCGGTGGAAAAGCAAGAGAAATAAGATGAAAGAAATACTTGTCAAAAATGAAAAATAATTGACAAGGCTTCAGAAAGTCCCTAGCATTATGACTACTTAGTGTAAAAAAGAGAAATAAGTTTAAAAAATATGATTTAAAAATTAATAATAAACTTTTTTCAAATTAAACAGTTAAGTCAATTAATATTACCTAAAAGTATTTATTACTCTATCGTCGTTTAAATAAATCAATTCTGAAATATGAAATTCACCGACTCTTTTGTTACTAACATTGCCCAACATTATTTACAACTGAAGCCTTTATTTCGAACTGAACCTCACTGGGGTAGACTGTTCTAGTTCCACGTGCCATGTTTAATGGATGTCAGTTATCAGTTATCTCCTGTTAATTCACCTCTGATAGTTCTCTTGTTTTGACATGAGGAAAAAACTTTTTTTTATGATCGATACGAGGAAAATAAGGAAACATTTACCCATATCTTATTCTTCGTTGGTTTTTTTGTTTTTTTATAAAGTAAATGGAACGATTGAATATCCAATATTTATTAATAACTTTCATCCAATTCAAAATTCTTAGGGGTAAAAAAATCATATGAGTAAATTAACAAACCTCGAAATGTGATACATTTTATTTCCGACTTGAATGACAAAAAAAATAATTTTGAAAATATCGCTTAAAAAAAAAAACTTCGTTTAAAAAAGGAATCCCTAAAAATGGAATTTCTTTGTTACACAGCGTCCTACAAAATTTGACAATCAATTCCACTGGCTTAACCGGGTATTGAACTCTCACTCTTTGGGTCCTGTCACTGGCTCTGACCAACACCTTTATCTACTGTACCATGTGTCCTTGAGATAGTGGAGAACTTTCAGAGGGAAAAATTAACTGATAACTGACATCCATTAAACATGGCACATGGAACTAGAACAGTCTACCCTAGTGAGTGAAACAAAGGGTTCAGTTCGACATTTCAACCACCTGAAGAAGGCCAGAGCGTACAACGACCGAAACGTTGTAATAAATATGGCGGCAAAGATGAGGACAATAGTCCGAATAATGTAAATAGTGTATATATATATATATATATATATATATATATATATATATATATATATATATACATACATACATACAAATATAATATATATATAAATATAATACATATTATATATATATACATATATATAAATATAATACATACATATATATATATATATATATATATATTGCCTCCTTTTTGACTGGTTTTTACTTTGCTTTTTTTATTTCATGTTATTTTTTACGACAATGCGGGACCAAATACTATTTTTTTACACAATGGATTAAAATAAATTATTTTTTCTTAACCGTGAAATATTTTTGGGCTGCACTTACGAGAAATCCTGAAAATCACATCGTCAAAATTTCTGAAACACCGACTGAAATAAAAAAAAAAAAAAACTGTTTTACTGCTGTAAAATTTATTCCTTCTGCTTTGAAATCTGACCAAATTTATAAATAATTTTTTGCCTTAAAACCATTTTACTGCGAGATCAAAAAAAAAATGGTCAATAAGGTATCCTGAGCGAAAATGTCAGATTCTCATCGGGAACTTGAGTTGCTGTAAAGCGTTTTATTTTATTTATTTACAATTTATGCCAATGTTTTTCGTTTTCAAGCTTACAATTTGTTTGCCTCAATCGGAGTAGATACGTTCGCCTATCGTCCGGTTCGCACTCCTCATCTGTCTTATGAGCAGGAGTAAAAGATTATCCCTGTTTAAGTTTTCGGTTCTTTCTAAAGTCCTTTTCATTCTCTTTCACTCTCAGCAGCTCCTTACAACTTAGCAGTATTCTCGCCTTGCTTGGGGTGAATTGATTAAAATAATTTTAAAAAAAAGATAAAATCCATAAAATGGAAATGGTTCCTTTGTCTTTTTTAGCAAGACGTGCAGCGATCTGAAAATGTCATCTTTCGCTTAACCAGAATCAAAACAGAAGTTCTTGGGAAATAGTAAAAAAAATAATCTTTTATTGAAATTGAATTTCATGTTGAATCTAATGAACAAATCATTTAATTAAAGGAATTAATATGATTTCAACAATTAGGAACACGTGATTCCTTGTTTTAAATTCTCGTTTGAAACAGTGACGAATTTTAGGGAACGAGATCTAAACGCTCATTTATTTATATTTATTCAAATTTATTTATATAATTTCTCAATATTTTTTTGTCTATAGTGTCTTTAAAATTGTGCTGCATCAAAGTTATCTCCCTTTCGTTGGTAACATTACGTGACATTGTCTTTGCTATTTAAATAGCGAAATGTTCCAAGACGCTTGCAGTGCCGGGAGTTGAAAAAAACGACTCTACAAAAATTCAGTTTTCAACAATAAACATCGGAAAGTGTATAGATATTTAAAGATTTTCTTTTTTTTCTTATTCTTTCAAACTCATGAACCACTTGTGTCTTAGTGGCTTTGCTCCCTTGCTTGGGGTGAAATGATTAAAAAAACATTCTAAGAAGACTAAGAAATTAACAAACTGTGGTGACATTTTTAATAGCGTGGGTATTAAAAAAAGATTCTACTAGACATAAAGTGGGGGATTGCATTTCAATTATTATCAAGTAATAAATTGATCACCGAATTACTAATAATTAAAATAATAATTGGGAAATGGATTTAAAGTTCCACATCTGAGAACTTTCTAACACGACTAAGGACTTAAATATATATATATTCTGATTATATTCCGATCTATCTATTTATCTATCTATGTATATATATATATATATATATATATATATATATATATATATATATATTATATATATGAGATAACGATATATGTTTTTATATATCAAGAACAATATTGGGAAAATGTATGACGAAACGCGTCACAAAAAACTTTTTCCACTTTATCATATATATATATATATTTATATATATGTATATGTATGTTTTTATCATATAAATATATATATATATATGTGTCTTTATCATATATATATATATATTTATATATATGTATATGTATGTTTTTATCATATAAATAAATATATATATATATATATATATATATATATATATATATATATATATATGCATTTATGTATATAAACGAGATGCACCGCAAAAGTATAGGTAATTTGAACACCGAATTTGAATTTAAACCGAATTCTGCTTTACCTTATGCGATGGTTCTTGACCAAGGATGTATACTTAAATGGAAGTGATGAAACTCTGTGATTGATTAATTGACAGATAGATAGATAGATAGATAGATAGATGTACGCACGTATCTGAGTAAAGATAAATAATTATCAACCCAAACCAGAAACTCTTCCCAACGAAAGTTTGATGTTGAGATTTAAGAAACAGATATTTATATATATTTGCTCAATATTAAAAATATTAGAATAATATTAAAAAATAATGCTTTAATAATATTATATGAAAATAGAACTTAACTTTTAAATATCAGTTTTATTATAGGGATAAGATTGATAATTCAAAGTTAAGTAATCTTTTCATATAATATTATATATATATATATATATATATATATATATATAAATAAACATATTTTGTTAAATATAACAATGAATGTCTATAATGTCTGATCATAAGGCGTTTTAAACTTCGTATGGTTGCTTTAGTTTTGGGTGAAACTAAAGACAAAAATTTATTTTCTCCCCAAACTAAAGCAACCATACGATGTCTAGAACGGCTCACGATCAGACATAATAGACATTCATTGTCTGTAATATTTAACAATATATGTTTAAATAATGATCTGCTGCCCCAATACACTATATATATATATATATATATATATATATATATATATATATATATATATATATATATTTCCACTTTATCATATATATATATATATATATCGTTATCATATATATATATATATGCATATACATGTCTTTATCATATATATATATATATATATATATACATACATATATATATATGAAGAAATATAGTCTTAAGGTGTGCTATATTTATGGGATAAAGTGCTCAATATCAGAGATAGAGTGTATAAAAGTGAACATTGAAGTCAACACTCAGAGGACTGACGATTGCGTCCAGCATGAAACAGCCAGTCGCCTGTTCACTTATATATATATATATATATATATATATATATATATATATAGGCAGCATATCTTCATTCATTTAATGATATAGACATATTATGTCTATTTATTTTTATAATAGTCCTTTCTAGTTCTCTAATTAGCTTCTTGATGTTAAGTTGAAATTCAACAAGGAAGGCGCCATAGTTCTTGTTACTTTCAACCTCCTCCGTGTTCATCCTCAGGAGTGAATTGTGAAGACAAACTTATTATAACTACGATCGTGTTGATGGTGATTTTTTGTAAATACGCGTGAACGTGGTCTGTTATTATTATTTTTTAATTTATCCGTTATATATATATATATATAAATATATATTAATAAAAAAAAATTTCTACCGGTGTGAAAATTTTTTAAATTGATACATATATATATATATATATATATGTATATATAAATAAAAAGGAAAGAACAGTAAGATATAAAATCCGGTGTTCTTATAGATATTTTTATTTTTACACAATAGTGCTCTATGTAAATTTAAATTTACAGAGCATTAATATTATAAATTAATAGATTTAAAATATGGTTTTACCGCTACACAGTGATGACCATGTTTCAGAAATTCGCTTGATGAGGAAATGGAACTAATGTCTTTGGTTTAATAATTAAATTCAGGGGCTTTAGCTTCCATTTCTGAAACATGGTCATCACTGTGTAGCGGTAAAACCATATTTTAAATCTATTAATTTATAATATATATAATAAAAAAAAATTCACATTCGGTAGAATAATTTTCACATTCGGTAGAATAATTTTCAGTTTCAAGCACAACGCAATTTTCTAAGTGCTGAAGTAAGGTTGATATTACATATATATATATATATATATATATATATATATATACACACATAAAAGTGAACATAGAAGTCAACACTTAGAGGCGACAGTCTGTTTCATGCTAGATGCAATCATCGGGCCACATATATATATATATATATATATATATATATATATATATATATATATATATATATATTGTAATGATACAATATATATAGTAATGATGCAATATAGTGAACGTATGGAATTTCCAGGATATAGATCAAAGAAGAGCTCTATGTCAAAAGACAGACCAAAATTATTATTTATTAAAGAATATCAAACACTTAAAATCACATAGCTAATAATTTTTATTTTATGACAGCTCTAAAAAAACAGCTCTCAATCTTCCAGACCTACAAATAAAATCCTCTTTATTTATTTGTAGGTCTTGAAAATTGAAAGCTGCTATTTAAGAGCTCTTATAAAATAAAAATTATTACGTATGGGATTTTAAGTGTTTGATATTCTTTATTTAATAATACATATATATATATATATATGTGTGTGTGTTTTAAAGTAAGTCTTTTGATCTTTTATTTAATTAACTATATGGAGATGATGAAACAAATTGTAAAAGTTTTTATACAGAGAATTTTATCGAAGTTACTCGTGTTCGGTTCGGCCTTTTCAGGTTGGAAGGAAAGACAAAAGTTTGTTATGAAAAATGCGTTGTGCTTTTTTTCGGTGATAAGTGGGGCAATAAATTATATGAGCTTATCACATTCGACGATCAAAAACCAGAAACCGTTTTGCTTTTTGCTTTTTTATACAATATCTAATTACTTATGTGTCTGTGTTGTTGTTTGCCCAGTTCCACATTTCAGTAGAATTCATTGGTTAAATTATTTTTTTAATTCTAGCAAAAATTTCAACGGCAAATAAGTAAATAAATTTGATCATTGTCCCGACTCTCTCATGTTCAAAGATTCCTCACTGACCAATTTCCGCTCGGAGATTCTCTTTTGTTAAATTCAATTAAGCCATCTGCTTCAGATATGCAAAACCAAAATCTGAAAGCTAAAACGAATAACAAAACCAGTAACCTAAACGACACTGAATGGATTTCTCTGTGTAGTCGCATAATTTCAAATCAAAAATCAAAATATGTTAACAAAATACTCTCCACAGAAGAATGCTGTGTGTGGTAATAAAACAAACACGTCACATCTTCCCTCTCGCTTATAACCATTCATCACTATAAAATAAACGTTTTCAGTGTTAAAACTGAATTAGTTAAAAATAAAACTTCATAAGCTTCTACTTAGAATTGTTGCTATATTACTAATCCCATGAAATTCACAATTCGATGGGTTTTTTTGCCTTTGGTAGAGTCAAACGTTTCGTTTATTTTTTGTGACATATTTCTTAATATGACCAATTCTTGGTTAAATTTCGAAAGATTTAAATTAGTGACTTATTAATTCGACCGTTAACCCTTTCAGTCCTGACCATCGCTTTACCGGTGGTAGAGAAAAATGACTTAATACCCAGCCACCGGCTGAACGGTGGTAGAGAAAAATGACTTAATGTCCAGCCACTCGCCATTATTATCTTTCAGTTAAATGCAGAATTAATAGATAACGCAAAAATAGAGAAACTAAACAATAACGGTTTTTCTTTACGGCCTAAACGGACGATTCCGATAAGAAAGGAGTTTTTTTTCCATTTTGATTTTGTTTTAACGGACTTGACATCCTATATATACTATCATTTGTTATTTTGTAGGGATTTTTTTTTTGGGGGGGGGTTAAGCTCATCAATATAAACGTCGATTTTTCTCCGATGATTTCCCGGAAACGATTCGTAAGACTGACATTCATGCGTAAGTCAAAATCTTTGTAAAGTTTTATGAACTAATCTATCAAATTAAACACACTTAATTACTGAAATAAATACTGATTTTATGTGAAATTTTGTGCTAATAAGATAATCATATTACATTTCTAGTAACCATCCAATATAATAAAATATCGTTTTCAGTGTTAAAATTAAATTAGTTTAAATCTTCCTAAGTTTCTACTTAGAGTTGTTGCCATATTACAAATCCCATGAAATTCACAATTCGATGTTTTTTTTTGTGGTGGTGCGGGATGCCTTTGGTAGAATCAAAAGTTTCGCTTATTTTGGGGACATATTTCTTAATATGACTAGTTCTTGGTTAATTTCGAAAGATTTAGATTAGCGACTTATTAATTCGACCGTCAAGTACCTTAAATCAGGTGTTGATTATTTTTTCAGGAAAAATATCTTCGCCGAAAGAAATATAAAATTCTAGGTGACTCATGAAAAAAAAAATTAACTTGAAAAATTAGAGCCTTCAAATTTTACACGAGTGGAAACTATTTTTTTTTTTTTTTCAGTTAACGGATTTTCGTGTTCTTTTTTTATCTGACAATCGACATTTGCTGAGTTTTGGTTTCTCAAAAGGAAAATTCATGAAAATGCAAAAACAATATCCTAGTGCAGTGATTCCCAACTAGTGTGATGTAGTTACTGCATATATATATATATATATATATATATATATATGTGTGTGTGTGTGTGTGTGTAAGTAGTAATAATACAGTGTTAGTATTTGATTAAATGAATAAGTATAAATTTTTTTTTCAAATAATTCTTTTCACTATTCTTCAACCAAACATTGAAGAAATCGTGAAAAACGCGAGGCACACGTTTTACACTAAATAATCTGCATAATTAGTTGAACAGAAACATTGAAATAAAGTAAATTCATATTTGTGTATATTTTTTAAAAAATCTATGGTTTTATTTCATAATATTTAAATGTCTATCCCTTAAACATTTTGTTAAATGCGCTGTGATATTTTCATTTGCTCTTAGGTGTGCCGTTGTTTAAAAATGTTGAGAAAACACTGCTATCTTACATTGTGGATCAGAAAATTATGGAAACTTTTCTATCGGATTTTATCGGTTGAGAAAAATGTTGTAAAATTAGCCAAATAAAACTGATAAACAATATCGAACAATATTCTAACGAAAAAAAAAAAGGATTGAACCAGACATAAAATTAACAAGTAAGAAAGAAACATTCTGGAAAAAAAACGCATTTCATTCAAGACATTTCGACTTTAATATTACATATTCAAGATATATGAATTCTATAGTTTTTTTTAGATTTCGAATTGAAATTGCTATCTAGCTTACATTACCCGAGGTGAGAATTTATCTAAAAGAAAAAGATCGTTTTTGCAGGAAAGGAATTCAATCTAATACAAAAACTAAAAACATTTCGAGACTGTTTAAATATTTTGGAAATTTCCCAATCGAAATTACGATTTTGTTTCTATCTTAAAATTCATAGAAAACCATTTCAATGGATTTGTGACCAATTTATATTGATTTACTGAAGTCGATAAAATAATTTACAAACAAAACAATGTAAAGAAATTATTTCTTGCTTGTCGCTTAGATTCGTAAATAATAAACATGAAATTATTATAGGTTGAAAAGATTTTAAATAAGTTTTGTTTTCCATGAGGGACGATCGGCCGGTCAAATAAATATGAAAATTAGCGCACCTTTTTCGACGAACTCCTGGGAAATTTTCCAAATTTTTGACTGCTTTTCTCTCACACTTCAATGCCAGCATTTTTTCTCTTTGAGAAAAATAACAAGATTTTTCATGTGAACGATTCTCAAAAATTATGTCTTTTCTCAATGAACCTTTTTTCTTTTTTTTAATTTGAAATTCCGCCGTTTCTGTGATCATTTCCTGAAGCCATACATTTTCTTACGTCGGGTGACTATGTCCGTACCTGGCTTCTTTTCTTTTAATCCTGTTTTCCCCCTTTCGAAGCAATGCTAATATCTGGACAAGTCAACAGGCCCGGCTTGTTCCCGTGCCAAAGGAATATGGTGGAATGCTTTTGCCAATCTGCATTGTAAATAAACTTAATGTCGGTTGAATGCTGAATGCAAAAAAAAAAAAACGGAAATGAACATCTGAAACAATTTGTTGTAGACCTGTTCACAAGTTCTTTTCTCTTTTTTTTTTAACGAAATAGGGTGTGAAAATTTCCAGAGCACCAAAGCCAAGACGATGAACGACCCATAGTGATGAGGGTGTGACAATCACCAGGTGAATGGAAATGGAGAAACAAAGAAAAAGAAGATAGATTGAAATTTAATGGAATGAAAAAGGGATCACAATGAGAAAATGAATTGGACTCAGTAACCGTCACTGAAAAAAAAATATTCGTACCTTTGCCGTGAACTAAAGTGACTGCAATGATTTCAAAGCAATGCATTCAATTTTATCAATAAACTCAATTCTACTTTTGCCCATGAAGAAAACAATTTTAAATCTTTTAACAAACTTAAAGATTTTCATTTCTTCAAAATAATAATTCCAGTTTACTGGAAAGACATCTTTTCATGAATCTTTTCGGTTAAGTCAACCGAAGTAATGTGTAAAGTTACTTATCGCAAATATTAATTCACCCCAAGAAATCATAAATTTTAAATCAAAGTTTGTGTTTTTTATTAAATATTTGGCACTCTTTTGAAATTATAAATTTTAAATCAAAATTTGTTTAGCTTGCCTCTCAACGCTCGAAATGAAAAATTACCAAAACTCAGGAAGTTATTCACATTTCGTAAGTCTGGATAATGTTCAAGGTACTTACAAGAAATTTTTACAGTTTAAAAGAATAAAAATGGCTTGTTTATCGGAGTGAGTGCGATGCAGACCCCACACTTAGAAATAGCGCACTCGAGTCGCCCACATTTTGGGCGATCGCAAAAGTCAAGCCAACCGTAGTGTAATGGAAGGGCGTCGCTCTGGGAGAATTTGGTGTTAATTTTAGTAAATATTTTTTTTTTTAATTTGGGGTTCAATTAACAGAAAAGATCCCTTTTCATTTCAGCTTCAATATTGTTTAATTTTATTTAAAAAATAATTAAAACAATTATAAGTATGTGATGTTATAAAATCGCGCAACTCATTAGTGTCAAAGCGGGAACATATCTGTCTATATTTCTGAGATGAGGTATTATGCACACTATTTACATTATTCGGATTATTGTCCTCATCTTTGTCGCTATATTTATTACAACGTTTCGGCCCTTCAGTATTTGTCTATATTTCTGAGATGAGGTATTATGCACACTATTTACATTATTCGGATTATTGTCCTCATCTTTGTCGCTATATTTATTACAACGTTTCGGCCCTTCAGTATCTGTCTATATTTCTGAGATGAGGTATTATGCACACTATTTACATTATTCGGACTATTATCCTCATCTTCGTCGCCATATTTATCACCCGTCAGTATCTGTCTATATTTCTGAGATGAGGTATTATGTACACTATTTACATTTTTCGGACTATTGTCCTCATCTTTGTCGCCATATTTATTACAACGTTTCGGCAGTTGTACGCTCCGGCCTTCTTCAGATGTTTCGGTAGACTGTTCTAGTGATATATTTAATCTCCTGTTAATTCCACTCTCCAAGTTCTCCACTGCCATAACCAGGTATTGAACTCACACTCTTTGCGTCCCGTTACTAACGCCTTTATCCACTGTGCCATGTGTCCTTGAGGACATCTGTGTGTGAATTTCTAAGTACAATAAACCTAATGTCATCAGCAACCATTTTTTATATGCATATAAAAAAAGATATGTCTATATTTCTGAGATGAGGTATTATGTACACTATTTACATTATTCGGACTATTGTCCTCATTTTTGTCGCTATATTTTTTAAAACGTTTCGGCCGTTGTACGCTCCGGCAATCTTCCGGTGGTTGGAATGTCGAACTGGACCCTTTATTTCGCTCACTGGAGTAGACTGTTCTAGTTCCACGTGCCATGTCTAATGGATGTCAGTTATCAGTTACCTCCTGTTAATTCCTCTCTCCAAGTTCTCCACTGCCTTAACCGGGTATTGAACTCACACTCTTTGGGTCCTCTCACTGCATCTAACTAACACTGATATTTCAACCACCTGAAGAAGGCCGGAGCGTACAACGGCCGAAACGTTGTAATAAATATGGCGACAAAGATGAGGACAATAGTCCGAATAATGTAAATAGCGGGAACATATGTACTGTAATTATGGCAGAGTATTGGTGTATCTACGGCAAGATAGAATGACTGCGCGCATCCCTATTCAGGGTGGTTTTTCATTCACAAGTTTTCCTAATTCTAGATTTGTTGCTATCTCAAAGTCAACAGTTTACTGCTATTTCATTTATAGCTGTGAGTGTGTGTAGGAGAGATGGCTTTATACACTCACCTCTCAACTCGGCATCTATGCTGATGAGACAACAACAATTAACTCCCGTCTTAATAGTAAGTTTCATCAGTTCGATAAGATCAAATTGACAGCTGTTCTCAAAAATGCCGCTGTTAACTAGCACAAGGAATGACTTGTTAATTTTAGCGCCCTCAATACGAAACTGCTCTCTATCAATCATCTGAGAGACTCCTTTCTGCCTTTCGCCAGCATGTTTATAAGTCTAGCATTCATCCATGCTTTGAATATGGCTGCCACATATGGTCCGGTGCTCCTGCTATATATTTAGAGATTCTTGATAAAATCCAAAGAGGAATCTGCAATGTTTCTCTCCAGAATCTATCTTACATATTTATAAGTCTACCATTCATCCATGCTTTGAATATTGTGGCCAAATATGGTCCGGTGCTCCTGCTATATATTTAGAGATTCTTGATAAAATCCAAAGAGGAATCTGCAATGTTTCTCTCCAGAATCTATCTGACATATTTATAAGTCTACCATTCATCCATGCTTTGAATATTGCTGCCACATATGGTCCGGTGCTCCTGCTATATATTTAGAGATTCTTGATAAAATCCAAAGAGGAATCTGCAATGTTTCTCTCCAGAATCTATCTTACATATTTATAAGTCTACCATTCATCCATGCTTTGAATATTGTGGCCAAATATGGTCCGGTGCTCCTGATATATATTTAGAGATTCTTGATAAAATCCAAAGAGGAATCTGCAATGTTTCTCTCCAGAATCTATCTTACATATTTATAAGTCTACCATTCATGCATGCTTTGAATATTGTGGCCAAATATGGTCCGGTGCTCCTGCTATATATTTAGAGATTCTTGATAAAATCCAAAGAGGAATCTGCAATGTTTCTCTCCAGAATCTATCTTACATATTTATAAGTCTACCATTCATCCATGCTCTGAATATTGTGGCCAAATATGGTCCGGTGCTCCTGCTATATATTTAGAGATTCTTGATAAAATCCAAAGAGGAATCTGCAATGTTTCTCTCCAGAATCTATCTGACATATTTATAAGTCTACCATTCATCCATGCTTTGAATATTGCTGCCACATATGGTCCGGTGCTCCTGCTATATATTTAGAGATTCTTGATAAAATCCAAAGAGGAATCTGCAATGTTTCTCTCCGGAATCTATCTTACATATTTATAAGCCTACCATTCATCCATGCTTTGAATATTGCTGCCATATATGGTCCGGTGCTCCTGCTATATATTTAGAAATTCTTGATAAAATCCAAAGAGGAAACTGCAATGTTTCTCTCTAGAATCTATCTTACATATTTATAAGTCTACCATTCATCCATGCTTTGAATATTGTTGCCACATATGGTCCGGTGCTCCTGCTATATATTTAGAGATTCTTGATAAAATACAAAGAGGAATCTGCAATATTATTAGCCCTGACCTGGCATCTCGGGTCAATCATTTTCCCACCGCCGTAACATAGCTCCTCTGTTCCTTTTCCATAATTAAATTCATGGAACTTGTTCTGATGACATTGCCACTATGGAATTTAAGCGCAGTACCAGATTAGCACAGTTTCACCATTTTAAAGTTGAAATAGCAAGAGATGTAACCGTAAGTTCTATGCTAACAGTTTCTTCTATTGCATTTCTTGCTTGTGGAACTTTCTTCCGGCTTCTTGCTTTCCAGTCAACTTTGATGTTTAAAAATGTAAATGCAATGTCAATCGTTATTTTCTGTCTTTTTAATTCCTCTTCTTTTATTGTTCTATCTCCATAGTAGTTAATAGTATTTTTTCCAGACTGGGTTGTATATTAACATTTTTTTTTGTTTTATTATTTCAATTAGGTCCCTCGACTAGTTTCGGCCAGCATTGCCATCATCAGGAGAAAAAATCCCTGCTTGTTAGTAGTAGTGAACTACAAGAGTGAATAACTGTCTCTAAAGAACGTAAACTTTATCTGTAGTTTTGTTGTGGTGGGATCCACCTAATCTGCATAGGTGACTACCAACTATATAAATAGTGGTTGGTACCGGAAGACGAGGGAAGAGGAATCACGAGATCCAACTAGAGACTCTGATCGACTGCGACTAGTCAACACATTCTCCAGGAACGTCTTCCCAGAAATATACAGAAATACTATATGTACTTATTGTGTACACTTTCTTGTTATAATACATTCTTGTTCTAAGTACATTTTGTGTTGCATTATTATTCCATGCAATAGGCGAGATTCAACATTGAGTCAAGACTCAACAAGTTTTCATTTGTTTTTATCGTTAATTTTGGTCAGTCCTTGTGTTGGTCAAACGGCTTCTTTCAAGTTGATTTTAAAATAGTGGACGGCAGATTCCTGACTAAGAATTCCCTCCTTAGTCATTTCTAACAGTTTTATTGTTTGCTGGAAAGGGGATGTGTGTGCTAAGTGTATGTTATCATTTAGTTTTTTGGGAGTGTGTGTGATGTGCGTATGTGTATATATTTGTATGAATCTGTGTATAAGTGTGAGACTCATATATATATATATATATATATATATATATATATATATATATATATATATATATAAAGAAATATAGTCTTAAAGTGTGCTATATTTATGGGATAAAGTGCTCAATATCAGAGATAGAGCGTGTGTAAGACTAGTTGCCTGACGATTGCATCTAGCATGAAACAGACTGTCGCCAGACT
>OZ038515.1:48220090-48240090 GCA_964036315.1 Acanthosepion esculentum
GCACATAGTATGCCACAAAATCACCAAACGATCATCCTTATATTTTGAATTCGGTGTTGTCCTTCTCCTAGACTGGTTGCTAACCAAGGCTAAAAAACTGCGTTTATTATAAACTCCATGCAGCTGCAAGACTTCTGATCGGGAGATTGGAGGTTATGGGGAGCAGGGAAACACCTCTTAGTTGCCGTTGTTCCCAGATCCACCCTGACTCCGAGTGGAAGCACCTCTTCGGGTCCCAGCTATGGGAAAATAGTAAACACCCCCACCTTAAGGAAATCAAAACACTACTTAAACATAATTACATTTTTATAGTAAAAATACCAGCAATACATTTTTATAAATAAATTATCAACAATATATTTGTATAGGAAAAATTACCAGAAATATATTTAAATAAAGAAAATGACCAAAATATATTTTTATAGTAAAATTGAAGACATGACATAGAAAAAATGTTTTAAAAAAAGCAATTAACTAATGTCTTATCATTACGTACGAGGTAAGTGTGGCACAAGGCCGAAAATATGGAGTGTACACAGTGAGGATTGAATTTACTACTCAAAAGTAATTGATCTAAATTACACCACGTCGAAGTGTCCTAAAGCAGTTTTCTAAGCGTAGCTTAGAACTAGTGTAAGCCCGAAAGTGCGGACCACCCAGTGAGAATCGAACTCACTATCCAGTCGTAATTATCTAACGAGAGAAGCTTGTTAGCCATTACACTACGTCGAAGTGACCATTTCTGGGAGGTATATGTGGGAAGTATTTCTGACGCACCTTGCACATTATTTTTATCTATGTACTTTTTTATCGATCTTTTACGTAGATTTTTTAATAAAGCAACCAGAGAAAATCTTTATTGATTTTTAAAGCCACCTCATCCAAAAATATATGGTTCGATTTTTTTTTTAAATATTAGAAATTATCTGCTTCTTTTTTCTTCACAATAATTTGAATTTTTATGAAAATTTTCAAAATTTAGAATATTTCTTTCCGCCATCTTTATTTTAAGTATTTTTTTTATTGTTCAATAAATTAGGAGCAGGTCGTTTCGGAATTAAAAAAGAAAACAAAAACGCAGGCCACTAAATTTATTAGTGAATTACTAGCGAAAGAAACGTGAAAATGAACGTTGGCAAAGGAGAAAATATCTTTTAATACATCGATCCAAAGCGATTAAATAAATTTAGTAAGGGGACAAAAAATTGAAATGGACTGGCATCTGTAGGCCATATTTAGCTAACAATAGTCAAAGCCTGATCAGATGTCCAAAGAGCGGGAAAGTATCCATGGCTATGAGGTTACGCAAGTGCAGACGAATCTAACGTAAAACTTGCCAAACGGACAGATGGTTTGCCTGTTGTTCCTGGTCAGCCTTTATCTAAATGTCCTTCCACGAGATACAGCCATCAGTGTGCCTTGTCACAAAGCCATGCTTGTCGGAGACGGCGACAAATTAACGAGTTGTTTGGCAGAAAATAAAAGATATACCGAAGAGAGAGAAAAACGTCAATAAACACTGTGTGGACAGAAGAAAGTGTTTAGTGAACAGATAAATACTACAGAAAGAAAAGAAAAGAAAAGAATCTGCTGGTGTCTCGACGATTTCGACAGACGAATGTAGATTTAAAACATAAACTTACATCCCTCAGAGACCGTAAAGGTTTTTAAAAAAATGCTACAAATCTCTTAAATAGACGAATGCATAGACAATCTCAATAAATACACACAGGCATACTAAACTTATGAAACCTTTCAACACGTGTAGCTGTTTCTAATTCTTTTCCATTATTCCCTGACTTCTCACTGTTTCTCTTTGCTTTCTTTTTTTGAAACCAACTTTATCCGATCTTATAACATACATTGGCCATATTTGCCAGCTCTCACGTGCCTCTTCATGATTTACGACTGATTTATGCAAGAGCCTCAGGGATTTTCAGTTCAATTGGGAGAAAGTTTGGCTGATAAGTTCCCATAAAAATGCAGATCATGCAACGGAATATTTTTCCCTGAATTCACTACCTGAAGAGTGCAAGCAGATAATTTCAATACGGTGCTTTTCTTCTTCCCGCCACAGCTATTTTCACCATCTTCATCTCTTTGACGACCAGCTTCCCACTGACCATTCCACCTTCTAGCAGCGTCTCAACTCACATAGATCACCTTCTTCGGCTTCAGCAGGATCGCTATCAGCTTTCGTCAACCTATAAATAAGGAATTTCATTATTTTGCTCTTTGCAATGAGAAACTATAATTGATCAGCCTTCATTTTGCCAACATACATTCGTCATTGGCTGAACGTCTATCTCGATGTAGTTGTCAGAGAGAGTTCGATCTTAACTCGACGCTCCGTAAATATGGCCCCAGTCTATCTCGCAAAATGTCCACAGGTGTCGCACTGCAATCATAATCGACCTAAATCGTAACTCCCCTACACACCACACTTGACAAAGATTTGAGAAAAGAAAGCTGTTACTCCTACTGTCAACCTCGAAAGACCAGTCATAACATATCTTTCAAACTTTGGAGGCACCTCGACGTGGTGTAATGGTTAGAAAGCTTGTTTCGTTAGAACAATTACGACTGTGTAGTGAGCTCGATCCTCACTGGGTGCCCCATACTTTCAGCCTGGTGCCACATCGAAGCTACGCTTGGAAAATCACTTTAGGCATCTCGAGGCGGTGTAATAGTTAGCAAGCTGGTCTCGCTAGAACAATTACTAATATTTTCTATGCAATTTTATTTTATTTATTTTTATTTTTTTTGAGGAAATAATGATTTTAGTAATTTAGTCTTACTAATTAACCCATAGCTGAGGAGGGAAGAAGTGGGCTCATACATTTCCCTAGAGGATTTGCGCGTAAGTGAAATAACGGACCCAACTGTAATTGGAACTCGGCTCACCGATGAAAAATCTCAAGCCATTATCCATTACACCAACCGCACATCCAAGCTTACAGCACCTGGTATTCCCAAGCAGTCGTGCATCTAGGTATTGGCCATGCTCGACGTTGCTTAACTTCGGCTTAGAATAATGATAGAAACCAGTTAATGGTGCTAAAGTTCTTCTCGAACGAAAGAAAAAAATAAATAGAGGAGCAGGAAGAGGAGAAGAAGAAGAAGAAGAAGAAGAAGAAGAAGAAGAAGAAGAAGAAGAAGAAGAAGAAGAAGAAGAAGAAGAAGAAGAAGAAGAAGATAAATTTGAAGACGAAAAAATGATGATGATGATGATGATGATGATTTGCTTTATGGTTTATCAGCCCTTTCTGTGTTATTTAAAGCCGAAACATATTTTAGATTGTAAGTGGTTGCTTACTGCATCCGGTGTTACCAATGATTAGAAGAAGGAGGAGAAGGAGGAGAAGAAGAAGAAGAAGAAGAAGAAGAAGAAGAAGAAGAAGAAGAAGAAGAAGAAGAAGAAGAAGAAGAAGTTTCACGCTTCAGCGCGATAACCGGCCTATACAATTGTTTGAAATGCAGTGCTCAATGGTATATGATAGACGATAAGCGACACAGTCAACTACAACGGCACGGATCAACCGATTCTAGTTAGCTGAATGTGCCGGGAAATGTCTCCCAGCCCACTCCCGAAGGAAAGATAATGTTGGGGTGGGGGTTACCTCCATTAAGCTCGTGTATAATATTAATTTTAAACCCTGCACCTCCATCCATCCCCACTGTAACCCTCCCCGAATGAAAGCAGTCATAAAACAGCAGGACTAGTAAATCGAATTATTCAAATCCTGTTGCCATACTGGTTATTAGGATAAAGGCTTCAACCTCTTATAATATTTAAAATTATAATAATCATAGGGAATGTATTTAGTGATGTCTGTATGGTTTCAGTGTGAAACAGCCTTCACTGGTTAGTGGAGTGGATCTCTACGTGGTGGATTCGGATATCACTGAGTGGCTCACTTGAGTACAGGACAAAAGGCCATATTATTATGTTTACTACATGAACTGACAATATGAACATAAAAGAGTGAGATATTAGTAATGGTGAAAAACAAAAGGAGTGTGGACATAGAAATCAAGACTATATGGTGACTGCCAGTTTCACGCATCAGTTCGATCTTCTGACCAAGACAAGCATCAACCGGCCTATACAATCGCTTGAAATGCGGTGATCGATGGTTGATGGTAAATGATAAGCGACACAGTCAACTACAACGGCACGGATGAACCGATTCTAGTTAGCTGAATACGGCGGTTGCTAGCGGGAGTTGTAGCCACTAGAATTGCATTGTACTTCCAATCGTATTTAGATATGTCCCCACAAGCAGAATGTGACACGGGGTCGAAATTTAAAGTTTGATCTAGTGGCGGGTGTCCCTTGTTTCTTTTCCTTTCAGACAGGCCTCATGTGCCAGCCAATAAAGGGAGGATCGAGCCTCTATTAGGCGTTGTTGTCCTCTGTCCATCTTGCCTTCAATCAGTCTTGTGCTCTCCTTCCTCCTAACGCACCCGGAAATTTCAACTGCCTTCCTGATGTAAAATGTAATTGTTCTTTTTTGTTGCTATTGTCTCTAGAACTTCGTCGTTGCTCGCCTGTTCGCTCCATAGTATTCTCAGCATCCTTCTGTAAAAGCCACATTTCTGCTGCTTCAAGTCACTTCTTCATCAGTGAAGAGATTGTCAATCACTCACTGCCATACTGAACGGCTGATATTATAGTGTACACACTTTTCGTTGTTTCTAATGATACTTTTCTATCTCTGAGAGAGTAAGATGCCTTCCAAAAGCTAAGCAAAGTGTAAAACTTTCCACAGCTTTTAGAAGGCATCTTACTCTATCCCATTGCTTATTCAGATTTCCCTGTTTTGTAATGTCAACAAACACTCGTTTGACATTTTTGTAATGTCAACGAATACTCGTTGTCATTTTCATAATGTTCGTTGTAGTTGAGACTTTGTAATCGCAGATACAACTATAGTACGCCTTGGAACAATACTGGAATAAATTTAATCGAATGGGCCGATTAAAAGTGCATTTATACGACATGATGTTATGGGTGTTCAAGGAAGGGCATAATGTTATGGAGGACACGAACCTACCTTAGTTTTTGCACGGCAGTCTCAGCGTACACAGCGGATGTAAGAATAAATTTCTTAACCCCACGAATGGACCAATTAAAGGTGCATTTATACCACATGATGTTATGGGAGTATAAGCAAGGTAAAGATGCTATGGAGACATCTTGAAAAATACCTGACGTTTATGGTCTAGGAGTCATAACCGACTGACAAGTAGGAAACTGGTTTACCCATAAATATAGCACATCTTAAAAGTATATTTACAATGTTTCGTCCCAGAGAAACGTCGTTTGAAGATGAACCAGGAGTGGGGAGTTCATCAGCAAAGTACCTGGGAATTAGCAAAGATGTTTAGTCCATCACTTAATCTAAAATATGTAGGTACTTAGAAGTAAGGAAAGTCAGCAAGCTGGTTTCTCGGGTTAGACACCTACTTGGTGAAAAAGGCCAAGCAGATAGATGACACAACAATAAAAACGGAAATTATTTATGACTTAACTTAATATTTAATTTAGATTTTAAAACATTGACTGGGGTAGTTATGAACATAAATAGATAGATAGATAGATAGATAGATAGATAGATAGATATGAACAGAATGAGAAAGATAGATAGATAGATAGATAGATAGACAGATATGAACAGAATGAGATAGATAGATAGATAGATAGATAGATATGAACAGAATGAGATAGATAGATAGATAGATAGATAGATATGAACAGAATGAGATAGATAGATAGATAGATAGATAGATAGATAGATAGATAGATAGATAGATAGATAGATAGATATGAACAGAATGAGACAGATAGATAGATAGATAGATAGATAGATATGAACAGAATCGGATAGATAGATATGAACAGAATGAGATAGATAGATAGATAGATAGATAGATAGATAGATAGATAGATAGATATGAACAGAATGGGATAGATAGATATGAACAGAATGAGATAGATAGATAGATAGATTGATAGATAGATAGATAGATAGATAGATAGATAGATAGATAGATAGATAGATAGATATGAACAAAGATAGATAGATAGATAGATAGATAGATAGATAGATATGAACAAAGATAGATAGATAGATAGATAGATAGATAGATAGATAGATAGATAGATAGATAGATAGATAGAGAATCCGTTGATCTGATTTTGCTAATGAAGCTTTAAAGTCATTTATTTCTTCTTTTTATGTGCCATGTCCCTTCATGACGTAGGCGATCATGGCTCTCCACCTGCCTGTATCCCTTTTCAGCTCTCAACATGTTCTTTCCCTCGGCTACCTTTCCCGGACGATGTTCTATCATCCACTTGCTTAAGCCCGCCAGGTATGTGACGCGTCGCTTTCCCTTGTCTCTCTTTCCCTCTATTCGACCCGTGTGTATCAGATTCTCCAGATCTTCCTTCCTTATTATGTGTCCCAGAAACTTCTGCTGCCTCTTCCTGATATTAAGTATAAGCCTCTTCCTTGTTTGCAACCTCTGTAAGACCTCATCGTTGCTCACACTCTCGTTCCATGATATCCTTAGCATCCTTCTGTAGAACCGCATCTCCGTTGCCTCGAGTCTCTTCTGCATCTTTGAGGAAATCGTCCAACATTCGCTGCCGTAAAGAAGGACAGATGTCACGTAACAGTTCAGTATTCTTTTCTTTGTTACCAAAGAAAGCCTCCTGTCTCGCAACGTCATCAGTGGATAAAAATCTACGATAAGGTAACCGGGAATTAGGAGAAAATAAAAGGAAAAGTCAGCAACTCGGGTTTTATGATTAACCACGATCTTTGCGAAACTAACAAAGCGAATTGTTTATCAATACCGACGTGTCTCACATTATAATATTGAAATAACCTATTCCTTAAATATATAGTGAAACATGAGTTACATATGACAATGTTCAACGCAAAATGGCGGTGAATTTGACAAGGATAAATCTTCACAAGCGTCCCCAAAAGTTGGAAGAAAGGTAATGTTGTGTATTTTCTTTTTTTAAGCTTATCACCCCAAGCAAGGCTGGAGGCTACTAGCACGCAAGGAGTTACAGAAGGTTTGGAGGAAGAGGAATGGTAAAGGAGAGGATGTGGAGAAAGATAGTGGATCGATCAAGGCAAGGGGGTTACAGAAGATTTGGAGCGAGAGCAGATAGGAATGAAAGGTGAAAAGGATGTGGAGAAGGGAAGTGGATAGATCAAGGCAACTGGAGATGTCGATTGACGTTACACTTAAATAGTTGGAGATTGTATTTGTCAGGGAAACAGGAATAGGGAAGGGAGTTTCACAGGCGAGATGTGCGAGACATGAAGCTATTGGAGTAGAAGAGACGTCTACATCTAACAGTTTCAACGGTGAAGGGGTGGGAACGGGATGCCAGCCTCGTAGGACGTTTAAATTCATGAGGCCTAGGGACCAGCGAAAGCAGCGCCACGGAGCAATTACCGTGAAAATATTTCTAAAAAAGACAGAGCGAGGCAACGTCGCGTCTGTGAGAGAGCGACTGCAGACGAGATGACAGATCAGGGCCAATTACATTGCATATCCGTCTCTGCGGTAGCATTTGTGAATATTATTCGTTTATTATTATTTTTTCTTCTTGAAAGATAAGGAAGCAATAAATGCACATTTATATATCCAACAGTTGAAACCTGTCCATAAAATTTAGTCTGAAAATGGTTCTGTGCTTGTTAATTATTTATGAGTTATCCTAATGCAACCTTGATTTTTGCTTCAAATTTTTCTTCTTTTTCTCACGCTTTAAACTTGCTTTTTTGCTATAAATGTAATCAGTGGGCCGAATTAAAACCTTGATGTGTTTCTTTCAAATATTTATTTTTCTTTATTAAATTCTATCCATGTTCACTGCGGTACAAAAAAATGTTCTTTGGGGTATTAAAAAAAAAACAACCTATTAAAAATATTTTTATGTTTATAATTAGAGTTTTTGTTTTGTTTTGTTTTTTATTTGCAAATTGTTGTAACCTAGGAACGGTTACTGAATAGAATAATCGAATGAAGGTTGGTAATAAACGATATTAGTTAGGACCACACATATATGATTCACCAGCAGCGCGTAGAAGAAGTCAACTGCTAGAAGCGAGTCAATTGAATACCACAATGAATCTCCAACTGCAGGATATCTACCAACTGCCCAACGCGGTCAAATGTGGCACAAGACTGAATTTAATGTGGGGTATCCGAGCCTGTAGGCTCGGCCAAAATTTCCACGTAGACCCCGTATAAAACGGTGTCGGGTAGCTGTTTTCCGAGACGAGACTCTGCTCTTCCATATAGCCTCGTCTGGGGATCCTCCCTGTACAGAGGCAGAGGGTTTGACAAGCACAGCTGGAGACGAATCTCCAACTGTATTACTACTGTATTTATGTCACTGGGAACACACCCGTTATCGTCTGTAGGTATGCTACATGTAGGAAATATAACGATTAACCCTAGACTGGAAGAGATTAATATTTTAGTGATCGAGAAAACATCCTTTCGGGAGGGTTTTCCACAAAGCAGTAGTTCTTGGGTAGAAGGTGACCGATTGAAACTTCCTCATTACTGATGTAATACGATGGGAATGGGAATGATTCATCCCCGTGTACAGGGTAGGGTGGGTCTTAGCTGCAAAAGTGGAACGAAGGAATGTAGCTAGTCAGAACACTTGCCATAGAAATGGCGATAGAGTAGAGAGAGGTTTGTGACATTTCGTCTGTGGGAAAGGGGCTATAGTGTGAGAAATAATTCATCACCCACAAGATCGCGTAGACGATATGTAAACCCCTTGCAATTATTTAATTACCTCTCTATCAAGCATGTTGGCTACCTTATTTTTTCGGAACACACATTTTTGTTCTTTATTTTTATGTTGTTGTTTTTTTATCAATTCACCCCAAGCAAGACGATAATGCCACTAAGACGCAAGGGGCTACTGGAAATGAAAGAGAAGGAAATACTTTAGAAGGAACCGAAAAACAATCCTAAACAGGAAACAAGGGATAAAACTTTACTCCTGTTCAAAAGACCGGGGAGGAGTGTGAACCGGGTGATAGGCGTATCTATCTACTTCTATTGAGGAAAAAAAGATAAATAAACAGTAAACAAATTTTCAGAGTTCAGAGGGGGGGGCGTTAAAAGTATAGATTTAGAGTAAACTTTAGAAGGAATCGGAAAGCCAATCCTTAACAGGAAACAGTATATAAACCTCGCCTCCTGCTCAAAAGATTGGGGAGGTGTGTGAACCGGACGATAGGTGAACGTATCTACTGCTTTAAAAAAATGTTAACATTTAAAGGCTTGAAGCTATTTTTAATCATTGACCTGATAAAATGTTTGCATGTCGTTAAGCGTTTAAACATTTCTCCCGATATGAATGTTTGTATAAAAGTTTGGGAAGGGTATTTAAGAACGGCTTCTCAGGGGCAAAACATACTTTTAATCTTATGAAACACTGTTATGAATTCTTATTTAAAACAAGCGGCAAATTTTTGATTGATTTTCATTTGAAATACTTTCATATAAATCCTAAGGAAAACCAATTTTATTTCAATAAGATTAATGAATATAAATTCTCTCGAATAGAAATGAAAGAAATTATGAGTAGAAATAAGTGTGTTCCTATATGACAGTGAATGCTAGACAATCTCTTCACTGATGAAGAAGAGACTTGAAACAACAGAAACAAAAAAGAGTACTGAACTCTTATGTAATATCAGTCCTCCTATATGGCAGTGAATGCTGGACAATCTCCTCACAGATGAAGAGACTTAAAGCAACAGAAACAAAGAAAACAGTACTGAACTGTTATGTAATATCAGTCCACCTATATGGCAGTGAATACTGGACAATCTCCTCACAGATGAAGAGACTTGAAGCAAGAGAAACAAAGAAAAGAGTACTGAACTCTTATGTAATATCAGTCCTCCTATATGGCAGTGAATACGAGACAATCTCCTCACAGATGAAGAAGAGACTTGAAGCAACAGAGACAAAGAAAAAAGTACTGAACTCTTATCAGTCCTTCTATATAGCAGTGAACGCTGGGCAATCTCCTCACAGCAGAAAAAAGATTTGAAGAAAAAGAAATGTGGTTCTACAGAAAGATGCCGAGGATGTCATGGACCGGATATGTGAGAAAACGATGAAGTGTTAGAGAAAACAAAAAGGAAACTTATACATCAACAAGTGACAGTTGAAATTTCTAGGGCACATAGTGAGGAAGTAGGGCTTGGAAAATCTGATACTCACAGGACAGATTGAAGACAAGTGGAACAGGGGGGGAAACAACGTATAAGATACTTAGTGCTCTTGAGTAAATGGATGACGAAACAAGGTTTAGGAGAAACAACAGAAAGACAAAATCTAGTTAGAACTAAAAAGGAGAGAAAATCGTAGAGAGCCATGATCGCTTACGTCCTGAGGGGACACGGTACATAAAAAAGAAGATCATGTAGCTGAAATTACTTTTTCGTTATCAGTTCTTGTTATCTAATATAGAAACATTTCTCATTCATTAGGTCGACGGACAAATTTGATTTCTTGACAGGCAATAAAAACTGACATTTTCAAATCTGTAAGCAACTAACTGATTTGCAATGTCTCAAGACGCTAACAATGTTGAAATGATTGACTTTAACTTAAAAATAAAAATAATAATAACGTTTTTTTTAATATTTTTCTTTCTTTTTTTTTTTCAATTTGTGAGATTGTTAGCCCCACCAAGATTAGAAATTAGAATCGCTATTTCTATCTCGACATTGTTCTTTCACGTCTGTCGTCATTATCGTCGTGGTTTTCTGCGACACTGTAAACATAATTATTCTTCTATTGTTCACCGTCTTCAAAATTCGAATGCAATAGAAATTCTGAAAATTCCAAATTTTTAAAATTTCCATTTTTTTAAAAAATCAATTTGGTGAAGTTGCCGAATTTTCCTGATTTCGTTTAAAATAACAAACAAAATAAACACAAATGCTAACATTTGAAAATCGTTTGCCTTCGTTTTGTTCTGGGAAGAAGAATGAAATACAAAATATTCCAGGAATTATCCGGACCAATATCCACATTTTTTTTTCATTTGATGAAGACATTTAAAGCAATGCACTCTCTGACCGCCCTGAATACGGTTTGAAATATGGTGATCAGCGATTTTATTAGTCGAAAATATTTAAAGTAGTATTCATATTTGTGTTGTTTTTATTCGAATCTTTTCTTTCCGTATAAAATCATTGGCCTTCCTTAAATTCATCTTGAATCTGCAAGTACTTGAATCTTCATGAATAATACACATCTACACACACGTGCGCGAACGCACACATACAAGGGTCGGCTGAAAAGTTCATAGGCTGACCAAGGTACAAATGTAAGTCAACACACCAATTGGCAAACTAAATGACATGCAAGTGTACCAGAATACAACAGCTGGCCGACCAATTGTTCTATTCTGCTATACTGTTTTCTTTTCTTTTCTTTTTAATCGGTATCGCCCCATGCAAGGCAATAAATCCGCTAAGACGCAAGGAGTTACAGGGAAGAATTAGGAACAGAAACATTGATGATGAGAGGGGAGAGGGAAAGAGTAATCAGGAGAACAGTAGATAGCGATTTACATTGCATTTAAATTTTTGAAGATCAAACTTGACTTGGAAGCATAAAGCCAGAAGAGATTTCCACAAGCAAGAAGTACGATAGAAGAGGTATTTATTGTACAAAAGTACAAATGTGCCACGTGGGCAAAAATGGGAATGGTGGGGAGGCTGGTCTTCAACTGTCTTACTTCTAACTTAGCTAGCCTCATTTACAGACCCAATCGTCCAAATATTGTTCCTTTCACCAAAACATCTCATCCACACAACCCTGTCATACACATGCACCACAATACCACATCCACTCAAGGAAATTCTAATTAATACCCATATATACAGCTTTTGTGGAGGGCTGGGCTGATAAAAATTTTCAAACATTAAATCCCCAATGTTCGTGATATAAAATATTTACACAACTAAACAAAACTAGTGTTAGTAACAGCCCCACACCCAAACTAATCATGGCAGAGAAAACAGTTAACTGGACGAAAAATACTGCGGGATTAATAGAATAATTTTCCATGCATCCGTTCTACAATTATTCACTCTTGCATTCACACATTTAAACATGCTAAGAAATAAACGAAAACGAAAGGCATCTCACAGTTTAACCAGAGAACTGCAAGCTCTGTCCGTGTAAATGGGGAGGGAAGGGGGAAATGAACCAAAAACTGGGGGACAAAAATAAACGGGGCAATGACCATACATACCCTAGCTAAGTTAAATCGATCAACTTGAACAAAAGCAAAACGACTTACTCTAACCTATCCCTAAAAGACAAATGTTTGAAGTCAGGCAACCAATATCCTTAAGCCTATATCACTTTCAGATGCCACTCTAAATTAGCCCCTCTCAAGCGAACCAAACGCGAAGCATTCAACCACCTTTCGCCAAAGTTTGATGAAGAGAGCTGTCTCCTTTCCGCTCTAATCTTGATTTTAAGCTGGTGCTTAAAAAACAAAACCAGTTGAGGAGAGGAAAACTTCTCACCTCCATAAAATTCCTTCCGTCGCGTCGTCCAAATCCCGACTCGCATAATGCCGAGTAAACACAAGAACACATAATGTTCATTCCTTTTCAACTGCGGCACAACGTTACTACATACGGACCTGGCTTCGAGGACAAAGGATTTTCCGCCTAGGACGCGAACCATGTAGCCTTCAATCAGTTTGCACAACGGTCGTACGACGCTAAAGTCGAAGAAGATGTGTCCCAAGGACTCAACCGCCCTACCGCAACGCACGCATTTTGGCGTAACTGCCAAGCCCGCTGCACAGAGCTTTTTGCCGACCCAGAGGGCCTTTCGCAACACTAGCCAGGTGAGTGATGCCTTGTCGTTATTGAGACACTGCCATCCAGACGCCCAAGGCCACAGAGAGCTAAACTCCCCCTTCGTCAAACCGAGTTCATCCCTTAGAGTATCTCGAGCGCCCCCCCCCCGCACTAATACCCGATATAATGCCTTAGGAGACAACAGTCGGGTGTCGGAGAGGCCTTCCTTAACCCGTGTGAAGTCTTTCAAAGCGCGTCGACACTCGCAATAGAAGGAGCACTCGGCCCAAGGAGTACGGCGGCCTCCTCCTCGCCTTCATGCACACTTCTCAAAGACGGAAATGCTTTCTTAGCGTCTTCCTTCCAGAAGAGGCCGTCACCCTCATCTTGCTGACACATTCGATCCAGGAACTTAAGCTGCAACGTCTTTTGACGAATCTCAACGTCGGGCATGCCTAGACCGCCCTCAGACGGATGGAGACAACAGACCGGCCGACGCACCGCAGTAGACCTGCCACCCCACAAGAAGTTAAACATGACTCGTACTAATAAAATTAGTTCAGTGGACGGCAGGGGAAGTACCGAGGGCCGATAAAGAAGGATGGGGTAGATGTGCGAGGCACAAACTTCCGCCCTCCCCCTTAAGGAAAGCCTCCTCAGAGTCCACAGACGAGCTGCAGCCTCGGCCTTTTCTCGGACCTCCAACCAATTCTTCTCCAACTGGAGGTCGTGGCCAAACCAGACGCCGAGTATCTTGAGAGGCCCGTCCGTTGAAAGTGAAGGTTCCAGGAAGAGAAACACCCTTCCAGACACCCAACCGCAAGCCGATAGACTTGTCGCGGTTGATCTTGGCTCCTGTCACCTCTTCATACCTGCTGATTTCCTTGCCAATTTCATCAATCTCGGCATTGCTTGTCACAAAAGCGCTAACGTCATCGGCATAGGCGGAATACCTGGCCGACGTGTTCGAACCAGGGAGGGTAATTCCTTGTAGGACCGGATTCGCCTTTAACTTGAGCAAGAAGGGCTCCAACGCAAGAATGTACAGCATCGGCGATAGCGGGCAACCTTGACGAATGGATCTGTACAAAGTGAAAGGTTTCGACCTCACCCCATTCACCTCCACCATCGCACCGTGGGAACGATACAAGAGACGAATCCAGGATCGAAAGTACGGCCCGAAGCCAGTCGACTCGAGGACAGCCCCGAGGAATGGATGGTCAACCCTATCAAACGCCTTGGACTGATCCAAATTGACCAGCGCAGCTTCACTGTCGACTTGTTCTACGATGTCCTGAATAGTCCTACCCTTCACAGCACAAGTCTGCTCGGGGCCAATCAGACTAGGTTGGACAGCCTGCAAACGGTTAGCTAAGACCTTGGCCAAAATCTTTAACTCTGTATTTAACATTGTTAAGGGCCGGAAATTATTAATCCCATCCCCTCCGTGTTTATCCTTGCGAACCAACTTGATCACACCTCTGGCGAAGGGTTCGGGAATATTCCCGTTCTTCATCCATTGGTTAAACATCAGTGCCAGCAGAGGGACAAACACGTGCGACTGCCTCAAGTACACTTCACAGGGAATTCCATCGTTGCCCGGAGTCTTGTCTCGACCGACGTGCTTCAACACATCCCAGGTTTCCTCCTCTGTTATCGGACCCTCGCACCCAGTCGCTTCAGTCGCCTCGAGGCGAGGAAAGTCAGCCAAATAGGTGTCGAACTGAGTCGAACTCAGGCCGGGCTCCCTGGTAAAAGGCTCCTGAAAGTGAGCCCGGAAAGCCTCTCACATACCATCGTTTGTAGTCACGGTACGCCCATCCGGCAATGTGACGCTAGCGATGTATCTATCCGCGATACTCCGAACTTCTTCAGCTCGCAAGTCAGCGGCCATATTTGTTGCCTCGGAAGTCATCCTTTTTAATCTAGCCCTAACTACCAGAGCTTGATTCTTCTTGATAAGCAAGGCGGCCAACTCTGCTCTAGCTACGGCTATTTCCCCATTATCTCCCGATTTTATAGCCCTTTCTACTAGGGCTAGTTTATCTTGGTTGAGTCGCTTACTATAATCAGCCGCAAACGACCTAATAGTAGCCTTAAGGTGACCCCACCACTTATTCCCAACCACAGAGCCCGCCAGTTCCCGTTAGCATAGAACTTACGGTTATATATAGCCATTTCAACTATAAAATGACGAGATCTAGCTGCCAATCTAGTACTTTTTAAATCGGTATCATCCCATACAAGGCAATAAAGCCACTAAGATGCAAGGGGTTACATTGTGTAGAAGAATTAGGAACAGAAACATTTGTAATGAGGAGAAAGAGAAAAGAGTAATCAGGAGAACAGCAGATAGCGATTTACATTGCATTTAAATTTTGAGAGATTAAAGTTGGCGGGAAAGCATGGAGCCGGAAGGGAGTTCCACAAGCGAGAAGTGCGAGAAAAGAAACTGTTGGAATAGAATTTACGGCTACATCTAGCCAGCTCAAGTGTAAATTAATGAGATCTCGACGTCAGTCTAGTACTGCGCTTAAATTCATAAAGTCCAGGTACCATGGCGAAAAGCTCATCTGAACAATTTCCATAAACGGATTTCTAGAAGAGACACAGAGAGGTAACACTTACATGTCTTTTTGTCAATCAACTTGTGTGTCTACATACAGTTATATCTTGGTTAACCCATGAACTTTTCAGCTAACCCTCGTTTTATGCGAGAAATATGTAACGATTTAATTCCAATTCCAACAATCTAAAAAAAAACACCAGGATGTAGACAACAAAAATTGCTTGCCATACTTAGAACATCCAGTTTTTATATACAGTAGTCCACCGCTATAGCGCGAGCCTTGAAATCCAAGATGGCCGACCCGCGCTGCAAGTAAATCACAGTGTCTGTGGTAGGGGTGTGGGCGATAATTGGAGGTTGAACAACTACCAGATTTTGGGGGCCTATTTGCCTTATTTCACGATATATACTGTAGATATTGGCTCGAAAAGAACCTCAAAAAATTGTACTAATTTATACCAATGATTCCATAAGAAATTTCGGGTAATTTGTTTTTTAAACACCGCGCTAAATATCTAATAAAAATTTCCCGAACAGTTATTTTTTTATTCTAAATTTAAATGCCTAATTTGAAAATAACAAAAATGTTTATAAAATCTACCGTTTTGGGGTTATCGACAATAAAAGTTTGAACTCATTCATGTCGTTGTCGGCTACGACACGGCAGCCATTGTTGACGTTGTTTGCATCAGTGTGTGCGCAATAATTGAGACAAGTGAATGTCTATCCCGCAGCAAATATATGCAAACAACGCCAGTAAAATGGCTGCCGTGACGCGAATGAATCCGAACTTTTATAGCTGATAACTTCAAAATGGCGGAGTTTAACAATTTTTTTTTTTTTTTTTGTTATTTTCGAATTAAGCGTGTAAATTTACACGTAAATATAACTATTCGGGAAATTTTTATGAGATATTTAGCACGGAGATTAAAAAGCAAATTCCCCGAAATTTCAACTTATTTCAGTGTTTTACAGCAGATTTTTTTTAAACAATAAATTTTAACCGTCCTCAAAAGTACTTCCTCTTGCAATTCCCGATTGTGACCCCTAATTACTACACGCCATTTACATTCGTTTATTTATGAGAGATTCTTGATGTCTACTGTTGGACAGCCAAATTTAATATGATCAACCAGAGAAAAGTACTCCTATTTATACCCCCATCCATGGTATCTGATTGCAGGGATTGAATTCCTGTTAATTAGTCCGACATTATAGGAACTCTTTGATCGCGCGCAAAATAGAAATATAAAGTAATCGTCACCAATACAAGTGGATTTGGTGTGAAACGTCTGAGGTGTTAAAATTTCGCAAACTTTGGGCTGTTTGATCATCAAAATCAAGGTAAAAGGTGTGAAAAAGGAGGGTGTAATTATTAAAACAAATTAGGACCCATCTGATGATTTAGTATCTGAACATTAAGGAATTTAAGTGTAATACTAGACTGGCGTCTAGAAGTGACCGTAAGTTCTATTCTAATAGTTTCTTCTCTCGCACTTCTCGCCTGCGGAACTCTTTTCCAGCTTCTTGCTTTCGTGCCAACTACATTCTTACAAAAATTTAAATGCAACGTCGGTTTTTGTCTCCTTGAAACCTGTTCTTTTTATTGTCCTTTCTACTCAGTAACTTTTTCTCTGTTCCCTTCTTGCCTCTCTCTCTCTCTATATATATATATATATATATCCCTCTCTCTCTCTCTCTCTCCCTCTCTCTCTCCCTCTCTCTCTCTCCCTCTCCCTCTCGCTCTCTCCCTCTATCCCTTTCTCTCTCCCTCTCTCTCTCCCTTTCTCTCTCTCCCTCTCTATCTCCCTCTATCTCCCTCTCTCTCACTCTCTCCCTCTCGCTCTCTCCCTCTCTCTTTCCCTCTCTCTCCCTCCTTCTCTCCCTCTCTCTCTCCCCATCTCCCCCTCTCTCTCTTCTGGACTAGCCCATTAGGTCAGGAGTAGACATGATCCCCCACAGCTTCCCCTTACTCCTTTACGACATCTATTTCTGATATCTGTTCCTCAAAATGTTTCAAGTAAATTATCAGCTGCTTTCTTATGCAATATAATTAATATTAGGATATTTGTTTTTTATGGTTAATGCTTCTAATACTTGCAATCGTTTTTTACAGTATATGCGATATAGTATTTTTGTGTTATTTGTAAGGATTTTTATGTCTTATGTTTAAGTGATCACGATATTCCACAGCTTTCTGTCTTTTGTTACTCTCAGCAACGCTTGCTCCTTTAAGACGTCGTTTTCTCTACCCGTTTGGTAAAACTTGACACGTAGGTTGCCAGTTGCTTTTCTGTTTCACTTGCCTCCAATGCGCCATATGAGTGTTAGAATCTCTAAACTTTCTTATTACGTGTCCTCAAAATTCCAACTCTTACTTTGGCTTACGGCCATATCAGGTCTAAATACCGGTTCTCTTCTATCATGAGTATGTTGAGCTAAAATTTAAACTGTTTATTTCCTCCAGTTTCATAATTTTTGCACCTCACGACCAATGTCCTGGTATATGTATATGTATATATTTCTTATTTTTTATGATTTATATATTCATATTTACACTATTCATTGCAAAAATGCATGCTAGAAAACCAAGTGATCAATTATTGATACTTTGAAACTTCAAATCTATAACTTCTGAGGAAATGTTTGATTCGTTTATTTTTTTTTTTTAAATAGAAATTCTTTTTTCTTGGTTTGAATGAATGATTGTGTATGGAAACAAATACTATTCTTGATACTGTGGCATGTAATTCATTCATATCTACTTGTGTAGTTGAAGCATAGACAATAGTTACGTCAATCACAAGGTATACACACGAAGCTGTTAGGATATTTTAAACTTGCTTTTTGTTCTTTTATTCAAGACACCATCTGCAGGTTCTACCGCTTTGAAGCCGGCCATCTGTTGATCTTTAAAGCATTTCTCTCTGCCATCACGACCGCTATTTAACTGTCTCCTAAGTGTAGAGGACGTAATGGACAAAATACACGCTATGCCATATTCTCTGGATCAATATTTATCGTTAGTGGCTGTAAAATCTGTTTGGAATGGCGTTTTGTTTGGATTTTACACGCTCATAAATTGTGGCTCTGACTGCCCATTTATCACAGGCTATGTTTTAAAGTATCCAGCTTCATTTGAACTGGCCTTTCAACGTAACAAATATTTCAAGTTATGTTTACACGTTAACAGCGCCATATTGCTTTAAGACGTCGACTGGATTTTTATCTCGAAATCTTTTTTGTTTGTTTTTTTTTTCTTGTCCAGTTTCTCAAAGTATAATAATTGGAACGGACTTGTTGACTAAAAATGTTACAATAAAAATAAATATTTTATTGCCAACTTCTCAGGTTCTTAACGTTGGATAAAATTTCCCTTTCTTCATTCAAAACAAAGTGTTTCTAACGATAATTAAATTATAAATTCTAATTTCTAAAAATAAAGAGCGTGTATAATGGCAGTAGCTTATTTTTGCAACATTAAATTGCAGTTGCATTTGTAAAACTTGCTTTTGGAAATAAACGCTTAAAAAAAACTCTAACGTTTATTTATTCTAAATTCATAATGTAGACTTTTGATTTTGGGTTAAAATCTATAAATCTACCATTCGCCCTTGCATGGGGTATTACTGTCATATATGGTCTGGAACCCCTGCTGTTTGGCTCAGGGTTCTTGATAAGATCCAGAGACGGATATGCAATGTAATTGGCCCTGATCTGTCATCTCGTCTGCAGTCGCTCTCTCACAGACGCGACGTTGCCTCGCTCTGTCTTTTTTACAAATACTTTCACGGTAATTTCTCCGATGAGCTGCTTTCGCTGGTTCCTAGGCCTCATGAATTTAAACGTCCTACGAGGCTGGCATCCCGTTCCCACCCCTTCACCGTTGAAACTGTTAGATGTAGACGTCTCTTCTACTCCAATAGCTTCATGTCTCGCACATCTCGCCTGTGGAACTCCTTTCCTTATTCCTGTTTCCCTGACAAATATAATCTCCAACTATTTAAGTGTAACGTCAATCGAAATCTCCAGCTGCCTTGATCTATCCACTTCCCTTCTCCACATCCTTTCACCTTTCATTCCTATCTGCTCTCGCTCCAAATCTTCTGTAACCCTTTGCCTTGATCGATCCACTATCTTTCTCCACATCCTCTCTTTTACCACTCCTATCTGCTCTTCCTCCAAACCTTCTGTAACCCCTTGCGTGCTAGTGGCTTCCAGCCTTGCTTGGGGTGATAAGCTTAAAAAAAAGCGATATTTCACATAATAAAATATATCGGTCAAAATGAAACCTCGGGTCAAAAGACCAAGGGGTCATGATTTATAAACTCACCTCTAACAATTTGTAATGATTTCTGTGATGTCTATAGATCACAAAATACTTTTAACGGATTTTTGAAAAGAAACAAAATCGAAGTTAATCGACTACATTATCATCAGTTCCTTGAATCGTCGGATGGGGAACCTAAGCTGAGAAAAAAACAACGTCCTTCGGGATAGTCTTTTGGTGGTAGCTCTCAAGAGTTCAGGCATTG
>OZ038515.1:48245090-48255090 GCA_964036315.1 Acanthosepion esculentum
TCCTTACACATGAAGTTTTAATATTATAAGCGTTCTCAAATTTTATATTAAAAATACCAGCGATACATTTTCATAGTTAAAAAAATACTCGTAATAGATATTGATATTTAAAAAAATACTAACAATACATTTTCATCGTAAAAAATACTAGCAATAAATTTTTTTTTAAATTCTCAAATATTAATTTTGAATACTTTACGATATTTTTTTCTCCACTTTCATTCTGATATAAATACAAATTGCAAAATAAAATCTCATTTCCTTTGTTAAGGTTCCTCAGAGGCGAATCTTGTTCGTTTTATTTATACATACATATATATTAGTAGGAGTAAGAAAATGTAAAACTTGTCCATAGTATCTATTATCCGAGGCTTAGCCATTTTCAAGAAGCCCTCGTATCAGAAAATTATATTTTAAAAGATAACCTTGAAAAAAATTAATCACAATTAAAAATAAATCCCTTGAATTTTCAACGAAACAAGTTTGAAAGAAAGGTTGCTGCCAAAATATACATATATATATATATATATATATATATATATATATGTATGTATGTGTATATATATACATATATATATATGTATATATGTATGTATATATGTATATATATATGTATATATATATATATATATGTATATATATATATATATATATGTATATATATATATATATATATATATATATATATATATATATATATATATATATATATATATATATATATATATATATATATATAAGTGAATTACAATTTATGAGAACTCCAATCAATTTAATTTGGTAAATTGTTTGTATCTCATTAATTGTAATTCACTTATATGCTCTATAATAAACATTATATTAAGCTCTCTTTTGTGGATCAGATATAATATTTTATATTAATAGGATCTACTTGGATTACTTAGCTACGGATTTTTTACCTGCTATATATATATATATATATATATATATATATATATATAGGGTAATCCGTGGGTAAGTAATCCAAGTATATATATATATATATATATATATATATATATATATATATATATATATATATATATATATATATATATATATATATATACAAAGATAGATATGTCTATATAGTAGGTAAAAAAAAATCTGTGGCTAAGTAATCCAAGTAGATCCTATTAATATAAAATATTAAAACTGATCCACAAAAGAGAGCTCAATATAATTTATAATATATATATACATATATACATATATATATATATATTTAAATAAGTTTTTTATGGTACAAAATTTAATAATAGTCAAAGACAATATTTATAAGGCATTTTTTAAAGCAAAAGCTAAAATAAAAACAACCGGTTTCGTCCCAGGACTTATCAAGCTTATTTATTCTGGGAATTAAAAAAAAAATATATATATATATATATGTGTGTGTGTGTGTGTGTGTGTGTGTGTGTGTGTGTGTTTCATTAGTTCTGAATAAATTGGATGTTTAGATATTTTCGCAACATTTAAAACTCATAAATATTCTCAAAATGGCGTTTGCTTAAATCCATTATTCTCCATTGCCACTCTTGATTCTGTGAAAACTTCAGGAACAAACGTCTTTCTTTATTCACTACGATCAAAATCCAGATACTTGTTTCGAAAAATATTAAGCTGGATTCTTGGAGAGAACGAACAAATCCTGCTTTTCCTTTCTTTTTTTTTCCAACTACAGACATTTTCTCTCCATAAAATTCCATAGACATAATTTTATGACAATTTTATCGTCTTAGTTATAATGAATAGAAGACGCTGAATATCATTTTAACCAGCTTTCTTCTACTAAACTGAACGGTTAGTATTTAGACGACATTTATACACAGTGGTTAGTATTGAAATTGGTAGGTTAGGATAGTTCGTTATTAACACAGTAATACCAATAATTAGTAGTCGATTAGGTTATTAATATTTTGACAGCATTTATTTTCGTCTTCTTTTTCAGTATCATTTTAATCGCCATCTTAGGCGTCAGTTCTTGAACAGAAAAAAAAATTGGTTGAAAAAAGAAAAGAAAAGTGTACTGAACTTTTACGTGCTATCTGTCCTCTTGTATGGCAGCGAATACTGGCCAATTTACTCATAAATGAAAAATCGACTTGAAGTGGTTCTACAGAAAGATGCTGAGTATGCCATAGACTGAACATGTGAGCAACAACAAGTTTCGGAGAGACTGGAAACAAAAAGGAAACCTATACTTAACATTAGGAAGAGGCAGTTGAAATTTCTGGGGTACGTGATGAGGAAGGAGGGCTTGGAAAATCCGATACTCACAGGACAGGAAAACGGGACAGAGGAAAGCAGCGCTTAACATATTTGATGTGCTTGACCAAATGGATGGCAGAACAGGGTTTGGAAGAGATAACAAAATGACAAAACTTATTAAGAGCTACAAGTGACAAGAAGATTTGGAAGGCCATGTCCTGAAGGGACACGGCTCATAAAAGAGAAAGAGTAAACATCACTGGAGCGGAAATAAAAGATACTTCGGTGTGATTCGAACTCGCTCTCATTTTGTTCTGGGAAACATTGCGAATACCCCATTACTTTAACCCCACTAAACTATGACGACTCGACGGCGTACAGAAAACTAATATTTAACCTTAACACCAATAGCTTGATTACACGATCATTATCAGCGCCATTTTTATTTCTATTTTGACACTCACAATATTGAGCCTTATTGGGGCATAAAACCTATATTAGTTTTTTTTATTTTTTTGTAAAATTAGACCCATACCTTACCGAAAATCTACTATGAATCGAAAACTAAAAAACACAATAAAACTAAGACATTGTTTAATTAGAGAAGATTTTAATTGCTTTTATGAATAGTATATGTTAAGAACACTATAGCCTTAAGAAAAAAAAATCCATAAAAAATGAATTTACAAAATTTGTTTTCATTTTTTGAAAAATTTTAATTAGAATAATTTATATTTTTAAATCTTTTCAATTTCAGTTTCAATGGTGTAACTCTTAGAAAAGTTTATTAACTAAAATTATATTTATTAATCATATATCGTAAAGCTTATTACAATCTGACACCCCGGAATGTTAAAAAAAACTGTTTTTGTACGTTTAAAAACGTGCCAAATTTTATAGATATTGTCGCCCATACACGACACTATCAGAAAATAAGAGGGACACCTATAGTAAATTTATAGCCAAAATTCTCTAAAATTCAATAAAACATTAGATTACGGAGAATATTTTCTTAAATTTTTAAGATTACCGAGTACTTAAAAGGTGATCGCGTTATATTCCTCAATTATTTTTTAAAAGTTAAAGTCCATAGAAAACAACATAACAATCTATCCGTTATCAGCTACCACGGAAGCGTTAAAATAAAAACCTGTCAGCATAAATACACAAGCTACCGTAGAGTTGAATTCTGATATTTTAAACTTAAAAAAATAATAGTTGTTTCAAATCAGATGGATTATTATACTTTAAATCACCTAATATCCCTTAAAGCTTCAGAAAAGTATATTTTATTTTTGCAAGATTTTTAATAAAGAGATTTACATTTTTATAACACTTTGTTAAAAATGGCGCCAAAATTAAAAATTTTAGAAATTTCAAAAAACAACTTTTCCCAATCAATTTAAGTTAGTTTTGAAATACAGCAAAGTATTTTGTTTATTGGAAATATTACATTTAATCTCTTAGATTGAAATTAAAAACTAAAATAAAAGCTTCGAGAAAAAATTTTCATTATTAAAAATTTATTTTAAATGTTACGTATCGTTTTTCTGGAGGTTCCTACCCAAAGGCATAATTTCACCGAGTGCTTTCTCATTTATTTCCGGTCATGCGCAATCTGCGTTTGCCGTAGATCGACAGCCTGAGTAAAGTTGCGACAAATAACAACTTAAAAATAAGAAGAAAGTAAATAATAGACTGAAATTAATAATAATGCCATATTAAATTTTAAAAAAAAGAAAGAAAATAATAGTGATGCATATGTAGCTTTGTCCGGGAACTTATTTAAATTTATCTTGTTTATGTCTAAATTCTTTTCTAAGACAGATTTTTAATGAATTTATGCGTATTTATAAGTGGGAAGTATATGAGATTATTTTGTTGGAGGCTGTCCATATTAGAAAGTTTCCTAATTCAAAATAAGAAAAAGTTACGAACAGCTAAATATTATATTCAATCCCCTGCACGATATGCCGTTTCGCACGCACCAAAGAAGAGAAAAAGATGGGAAAATTAAAAATTTGACGAAAAAAAGATGGGGAATTTTTATGCCAACAAGAAGATGGTACTATATTCTTCTGCACCAACGACCTTCTGTATTTTCGCTTTGATCTTTGGTTTAAGCGCAATGTCGTAAATGAGCGAATTGGCTGTTCCACGGCTCAGATCACGGCTTGTTCTTTGTTGCTTATCCTTCCGCATCAATACCTGTTCATAAGTGATGCTTTTGTGAAACTTCAGCGCTTTTCATCTTTCATGATTTACATTACAACCGACGTTCCCATGTGTTCTTCGCATTTAATTCAGATTTTTTTTTAATGATTAAATAAACGCGAAGTGATGATAAGTTTTTATAGTCAATCGAAGCAGTGAAAAGTTTGGCAGGGTAGAGGGTAATAGAAAGAATTCAAAGCGACGTAATTGGCCTTTCAATAAAGAGTAGACTTCAAATTTCTTCATATATTTTTTTATGCTTTTTATTTATTTTTACATCATTTCCATCTAAATTTGAGTTTTAAACGTATTAATAAGCATCTATGGTTCTATAAGGCAAGCTTCACTTTTTGCCAGGGCTGAGAACTTTACAGGCGACTAAATGTCTCCGTCTATAGCAATGCTGTTTAGTTGAGCTAAACATAACTACCATTAATTCTTAAAATAAATCTGAAAACTATATTTTCCTTCTTTTTTTGAAAATAATTACTTTCTACATTAAAAATTCAAATTTAATTTTTCGAACTGCATTAATAAAATTATTACTGCCATTAACTTTCGAAATACATCAGAATATTTCATTTTCGTTTTTTTTCCCCCATTTTCTACCGAAACATGAGCTTCTAAAACTTCTAAATAAGTCTTATATGCGGAAAACGTCCATAGCTTTAATTTCAGAAAATAAGTAAAAGCGAACAGCAAAAAAAATGTCTATATTTAAAATTAAAAAAAGTTTACCATAGAATAATAGATCTAAAAAGTCATCAATTTTTATAAGATCAGATAAATGATCAGAGCCGATCAGGTCTGGTGCTCCTGCTATATCTTTAGAGATTCTTGATAAAATCCAAAGAAGAATCTGCAATGTTATTGGTCATGACCTGGCATTTCGGCATCAATCACTTTCCAACCATCGTAACGTGGCTTCCCTATGCCTTTTCTATAAATACTTTAAAGGTATTAATTCTGATGTTGCTATTTTTATTCGCCACCCCCACAGACAGATTGTATATATGGTGACTAGTTAGGACTTCATAGAGACTATGAGGTATTATGGTGACTGTAGTAAGAATGGTAAGTAACAGTATGGTGTTTTGGGGTAGTAATTGTGGCTAGCTAAGTTTAATTATAAGACAGATGAAGACCAATCTTTCTCATCACCCCTCCTTTGGCCTTATGCTACGTTTTTGTATTTCTCAAAATAAAAATCACTTTCCTCCATGACACCTATTATGATTGCTTTGCGTGGTGTTAAACGATTCAAAAACATTAAAAATTTAAAAAAACAAAATATATAGAATCAAGAAGTTTTAAAACTTGCTTTTTATTCTGTGCTTTCAACGTGCTGGGTTTTTCTGAATCTTTACAAAAATATATTGAAAAAGAAAAGAAAAATTAATGAAAAAATAAAACAACTCAGTTGACATAGAAAATCCTACACAATTTTTTTTTTTATTATTTTTTTTTTTTTTTTTTGTCAGATAATAATTAGGAATGTAATTGTTGTCATGCCAACAATAAAATAATTTATTTTCCATTAATTAGAAGAAAAAATAATTTCGAATGAGAAAAAAATAAATAACAATTTCATTTTCAGTTGTTCTAGTGAGTTCTCTCCCTTTCTACCTCGACCGCGTGAATTTGAGCGTACTACTAGATTGGCAGTTAGGTCTCATGGTTTTACTGTTGAAAAGCGAGATGCAGCCATAGATTCAACAAAATCGTTGAAAGAACCGCTGCAAATGGAACTGAATTCAACCCAGAGAAATCCAAAGTAATATTTAATAGCACAAAAATATAACGGCCATTGTGTTTACATTATTTTTTATAGTAGCTTAAAAGCGGCAACCTGTGGGGACCTTTAAGCTGGCTCCTGCGAAGGATTAATTGACTCTCCGGCCCAAAACTGAAAGGATCTCTGATCCATCTTAGAAAACAGCAATGATAATTTTGAAGAATTCACTTCGAATTCCTCAATTATCTCGAAAACTTCGCTTAGTTTGATTCCGGCTATAAGTCTAACTCCAGCAAAACGACCGAAAATTGAGTTCTTCAAATCACAAACTCCGTGGAACTTTGACTGGGTTGAGTTCTTTAAATCCCACATTCTGCGCAACTTCGAACTTTCACATCAAAAAACCTCTTCACTTTAATTCTGATTCCTTGGCATTTTGACCAAATAAAATTGATTTCCTCAACTCACAAAGTTTGGGTGATATTTTAAAATTTAAAATTTAAAACAAAAAAAAAATAATTTCATAAAGTTTTTGTGTTACTTTAAACCTAATATAAATTTAAAACTTTTAAAATCAGCCATTTTTTCAGTTATTTTAAAATTTGAATTTCTAACTGTTCCCTCGTCATCCGGACACAAATCCCAATTCTGGATGTTCAAGCACCACATAAAGGGCAGATTTTCAATCCCGGGAGCATCTTAATTATAAAAATGTATAATATGCCTATGTAGAGCAAGTATAACCCGAGTTAGAGTTAGTTCAAACATACTAATGGATAAACAGAAGTTGCCATTTATTTATTTAGAAGAATCTAATTTTATTATGGCATCTCCAAGAATTGCTATAGTTATGCAATTTAAAAAAATTGATCGGATTTGCTTAGGATTTTCAAATAGTTCCAGGGATTCACCTGCGTTAGAAATATGCCATCTTTATTTCCCAGAAATCGTTATATTTTTTAGCCTATCATAAGCAAAGCAATTTTCTTACAATTCTTTGTTCAGCCGAATAAAAATTGCCTTTGTAATTATTCATTAAATAATCGTTAAAAGAAATATTTAAATACATTTTTCAAATGCAATATAAATTTTATTAGCAAATAAAACCAAATCACGTGACCATCAAAAATCAAATCATGCGAGCAAATCAAAGCTCGTTTTTTCATGAACACGAAATGCTCTCTCCTCAAAAAATCTCAGTCTTTTTTCTTCTTCTTCTTCTTCTTCTTCTTCTTCTTCTTCTTCTTCTTCTTCTTCTTCTTCTTCTCCTTCTTCTTCTCCTTCTCCTTCTCCTTCTTCTTCTTCTTCTTCTTCTTCTTCTTCTTCTTCTTCTTCTCCTTCTTCTTCTTCTTCTTCTTCTTCTTCTTCTTCTTCTTCTTCTTCTTCTTCTTCTTCTCCTTCTCCTTCTTCTTCTTCTTCTTCTTCTCCTTCTTCTTCTTCTTCTTCTTCTTCTGTGTGCCTTTAGGGCGTTGGCGATCATGGTTTTCCACAATTACCTGTCCCTTGTAGCTCTTAGTAAAACTTGTCTTTTTGATATCTCTCCTAATCCCCGTTCTGCTAACCATGTACACTAATTAGTTAGGTTATTAGATGCTTTCCTATGTCTCTCTTGCTTTTCTTATGTACTGTGAGTCTCAAATTTTCTTAGCCCTCTTTCCTCATTATGTTCCATAGAAATTTCAACTCTTTCTGATGCTAAATATAAGTGTCCTTTTTGTTTCCATTTTCGCCGTTGCTCATATGTTCTGTCCATAGAATTCTCAGCAGCCTTCTGTACAACCACATTTCTGTTGGCACAAAACTCATTTTTATCTGCGATAAGATAATTAATGTTTGAGTTCCATCTTCATTTGGAATTCCAATACTGTGGCCTTGTACCAAACTTAGCTAAACTTATCAAAATATCACTTAATATTTAAAAAAAATTAATAGAGAATCTTGTTCTATTTTTAATTATAAAAACCCTGTAAAAATATTTAATGAGCTTTGTTTCGTACATTAAAGGTTAAAAAGTAAACTAGTAAGATTATGTTACGTCAGTTTACTATCTTATAATCATCATTAGAAATTCTTCTGGTTTTCTCCTGGGCTCGAACCCTGACTACTAGCACAAAAGCGGTAAAAAAAATACACAACTGCTTCAGCCACTAAACTAGCTAAAGTCATTATTTCTAATAAATTCACATTTATTTAAATTTGATAAAAATTCAAATGTACTTCTGTTTTTGGCTTACGGCTAAATCACTTTGAAACATCGATTCAACGTACGATCACCGAAGTTAAGCAACGTCGGGACAGGTCATTACTTAGATGAGTGACCGTTTGGGAATAGCAGTTGTTGTAAGCTTGGATGTACGGTTGGTGAATGGAATTGTTAACCGGAGAGCCGAGTTCCAATTCCAGTTGGGTTCGTTGTTTTCACTTACGAGCAAATACCCTTGGGAAAGGTAAGAATCCACCTCTTCTCCTCTAGCTATGGGTTAATTACTAAGACTTGTATCATTATTTAAAAATTATCTTACAATATAAAAATGCATGCTGGCTTTAAATAACCTGCGACGGGTTGATAAGCCGTAAAGAGACGAATCAATCAATCAATGAAATACTGATTAGCTACACAGGCATGTCTTTTAGATTTATTTACAATCTCCTGATTATAAATTTATAGAAACAAATGTGGTCACAAAGTGAGGGATCGGGTTATATATAATTGTAATATAGAATCGATCCCCTACTTTATGTCCACATTATAATTTCTTATCGGTATGTCTTTTATATTTACTTACATTCTCTTGAATACAAATGTATAGAAACTACTGCGGTCACAAAGTGAGGTATCAGTTTATATATTGATTGTTATATAGAATAGATCCCCCACTTTATATCCCCATTATAATTGTTTTTATCAAATTCTGATTAGGTGTGAATCCATCTCTTCTCCCCCAACTATGGGTTAACTAGTAAGACTTGTATCACTAAATCATTATTATCTGAAAAAAATTCTTACAATCTAAAAATATTTATGGCTTTAAATAACCTGCCAAGGGTTGATAAACCGTAGAAAACGAATCAATCACTCAATGAAATACTTTTCTTTATATTGCTAGATTGTCGTTTAAAAAAAGATTCGAAATGTTTGTTTTTTTTACAATAAAACTTCAAAATTCTCTTCTTCACTCAAATACATACATTTCTTTAATTTGAAAGTGGCATTTGAAAAAGAATTTCTTTGTATTTCCATAGAATTTCGAATCGGAATCTTGAAGAGAAACGGTTGTACCCTTCAAACATTCTTGGGTCACTGATTTTTTCGGCTAAAATTTGCGATATTTTTTAAATTTCTCTTTTGATGGAATTAATTTGAACACATTTGTCAAAGCTTGTTTGAAATTCAAAGATTAATCATTGCCCTTTTAGTCTATGAATTATTCAGACTACCAGACTCGACGTTGTTGGTCAGCTAGCTATGTTTCGCTCGGCGCGTTCTTAAACATCAAGAAGGACTGAAAACTTCTCGACTTAACCGAGTCTCTTAAACCCGAGGAAACATTTTTTGTTTGTTTTTGTTTTAGTTTTCTAGGAGGGCCGAGAACTTTCAGCACATTCTCGGTAAACCTGCGGAAGTTTCCAGATGAACTGCTTTTATTATTTCAAGAATTGTTCAGTTTCAGCTTTGACGATTCGATTATATCATTTCAGCGGCAGGTACACGCTCCGTCCTTCTTCGAGTGGATAGTGTATCTGGTAACACTTGTTTTGTTTTTTTTGGGGGGGGAGGTGTCTAAAATACTGGATGATATCCATTCTTCAAAAATATCGACGAACATAAAAGCTAAGATGCTG
>OZ038515.1:48260090-48287590 GCA_964036315.1 Acanthosepion esculentum
GTGTGATCGATGTTATATAAATGAGCTATAAAGTATACATATATATATATATATATATATATATATATATATATATATATACGTGTGTGTCAGGTGGGTATTAGGTTGTGTACAACCGATTTCACCGGCCGCCAGAATTTCGAAATTATACATTTCAAGGCAACCTTCCACGCATATTCTTCATTTCTCTCAACCTAGAAAATAAATAACACGACTTTTGTTTGTATTGCGTTCCGTCCCAGTAATTATTGATGATCTCTGTCTGAAGAAGTCCTTTCGAAGAACGAAACACGTCACATGGAATGTTTCCATTTTGTCACTGAATTACCCACCATTTCGTTAAGATCTTATGTATGGTCTTCTCCAAATATTCTTCTCTTTTCAAAGTTAAAATATATACAAAATCTGGTAATTTATTTCTGTCTTTTTCTTTCTTTATTCAAATGACATCAAATTCTTTCTAAGTGTTTTTCTTTGGATAGAAATTAAATTTATTTATTGTTTTCGTCATTCAAGGCTCATATCTAAAGTGGAATTCATCCAAGCCATTCTACGCTAACAACTAAAAATATATGGTTCATTACTTTAGTATTAAATTGGTTGCTATTAAGTAATTATGTTTATTTATATAACCAATACGATTTATTGGTTACATAAAATTGGTTATTTATTGGCGATATAAATTGACTATTTATATTTTGCTATGTAACCAATACTAATTTTGTAAATCTCTATTTTGAAAATCTGTTCGTCACTAAACTCACCATTAAGAAAATAAATAAGTAATCTTGATAAACTTAGGCGCATAATTCTATCTGCCTGTTCAATAATGTCTATAATTGAAAATAATTTGTAGAAACTTAATGTAAAATTTGTTACAACTTCTTAAAAACTATAAGATATTTGATTAATACCAAAGCAAACAATATTAACCTAAAAACTGAAGCAGATTTTATATGGACCAGCGTTTCTCAGCCGGTGCTCGCTGGCTCATCGATGCCCCCCCGGAAAATGTAGCCAGGTGCCCCCCAGTTAACAGAAGAGTAATTTATTAATTATTTTCATATTTTAAAAAAATATATTTTTAAAATTCATTCATTCATTTTCTATGGCTTATTCTCAATCTGTTGTGATTATTTGAAGACAGAAAAATATTGTTTTTAGATTGTTAGAATTTGTCTAAAATATAAAAATGATACTCGTCTTACTAATTAACTCATAGCTGAGGGGTGAATTCTTATCATTCTCTAGTGTCTTTGCGCGTAGCTGAATGTAACAAACCCAACTGGAATTGGAACTCGGCTCTCCGATTAAGAATTCCAAACGATTTATCCATTACATATCCGCACAGCACCTGGTATTCACAAGCGGTCACCCATCTAGTTACTGACCAGGCTCGACATTGCTTAACTTCCGTGATCATACGGGAATACGGTGTTTCAACATGATGCGGCTGTATCTTTTAAAAGCACATGGATTCTAAATATTGGCCATTTTATATTTTAAACTGGATGCTAAATTCCTTAATCTTTAAGAAGGGGATAATCCTTTCCCTTTTGCCTTCTGCAGGGGATTTAAATCAGTCATTATCGGCATCTTTAAAAAATTCTCCACAAATCTCTTTAAACGAAAACTGTACCGGTAATCCTCTTTGGGAATGCTAAACGAAAAATTCATATTTTCAAAATTCATGACAAATTCCTTATTAAAAGTTAAAGTGTACCGCAGAGTTTTAGTTATTCTAGAAGCGCGTAGCCCTGAAATAAAACAGGTTGAGAAACACACATCTCGACTTTAATAAATGCAAAAGAAAAAACAAGTAAGGAAAACATCTACGAATAAAAGAATCTATGTACACAAAAAGGATCTTTTCACGAATCAAAACACTAGCCTTTCCTCGTAATGTCTCATCATAATTTCCACTTAAAGAATGCAGTTTTAATTAAAGGAGATGTAGTTTATTAAGGCGAAAATATATAGAAAGTACCTTAATTTCTGAGTCTGCCACAGTAAATTTACGGACATATCATAACAAATTCTTAAGAAGTCTACTACTATATTACAATGGGGGATTTTTAAAAACAACAGCGATAAAATAAAAAAAAAGCTTAAGAAGCTAATTGAAATCGGCTAGGTTGTACATCTAGACACATTGGACGGCAGAAATCTAAAATTAAAATTTAAGACTCTTTGCATCTTCAGCGTTTCTCTGGATTGTAATGCTTGATTTTATTTCGTTTCTTCCTATATAATCCCCTATAAATACAAACATTATTTATTCTGAAGAAGTCCTTTTGAAGGACGAAACACGTCACACGGGATATTTCCGTTTTGTCATTCAATTACCCATCATTTGTCTTGAAATATGGAATTTATATTTAATATTCTTCCAAAATTTGTTCTCTTTTCAAACTTAAAATAAATATGGAATAATTTAATTTCTTTCTATTTCTTCTTTAGCTATTCAAATAACATCAAATTCTTTCTAAATTTAGTTCTTTGGGCAGAAATTAGATTTATCTTTTGGTATTTTCGTTGGTTGTTACGAATTTCATATAAAGTAAACTGGGAAACAGCGTAACATTCTTGCATACGTTTGAACACTGAACGCGAAGTCACTGTCTTCGAAGTTACTAATTGAATCATAGAATTTTCTTAGTTTTTGATTTTGATTCAATTCCTGCTTCCATCAAAACCATTCCTATGTAATTCTTTGTAGATCTTGTTTATGATAAAAGTTTTACATAAAATTCTTATTTATTTACATCAGAATTTGCTATAAAATTAAATACGATGCTTCAAAATAAACCAATTTTTTGCTATTAATTTTTAATCGATTTTTTAATTATTTTTGTCTAAAAGCACCAATTTCGAAATATTCTAACACAGAAAACTCTAATTAAACAGAAAAGATCTAAGACTTTTTTTAGAATTAAATAAAAAAATTGGTTTCTACTGGAAATGTTTTTAATTTTAAAAACACTGCAGTTTAAGAAATTGTCTTTTCGTAATTTTGTTGTTTTTTATAGTTTTCTTATGATCGATTTTTAAAAAAACTGATTGCCTAATATGAAATCATAGCCTAAAGTACTTTTTCTCTTTTCCCGCTTCTCGCTCGAATCGAAAATTCTCATACTAAAATAATGTATCATTCTGTTATCCGACATTCAAACTGTTTCCTTAATTTTTCCATTTATTTCTATTCAAAGATTTTGTCCGAAAATGTAAACATAGTTTTCTCTCATCCAATTCATAATTACTGTTTTTATTTTATCAGATTGTTTTCTTTTAGTTGTTTCTCTCCTGACATTTTGCATCTTCTTTTCTCTAGAACGAAAACAAAATAAATTTGGCAAAATTAATATTCAGATATTTGAATAAATGGCATAGCATTCTTAAAAAATGAAAAAAAGAATTATCATTATAGACAATGAATTATTGCAAAATTTACTTACGCATTCAATAGTAAACTCAATAAATGTTGAAATGTATTAATTCTTTTTTTTTTATAATCTGTTATACTTATGTTTGACTCTTTGAGAGTTTTTAATCGCAGACGACACAGAATGAATTTTCGATTCGAGCAAGAAAAGGAAAAGAGAAAAAGTACTTTAGGCTATGATTTCATACTAGGCAATCAGTTTTTTAAAATCGATCATGAGAAACTAATATCAAAGTCAACAGACTTACGAAAAGACAATTTTTTAAACTGCAGTGTTGTTAAATTTTTTTTTAAAATTCTAATCGAAAACAATTTTTTTATTTAATTCTAAAAAAAATGTTATCTTTTCTGTTAATTCACCCCAAATAATGTAAAGTTACTTTTTGCAAATATTAATTCACCCAAAGAAGTTATAAATTATAAATCAAAATTTGTTTTTTTTTATTAAATTGTTGGCACCCTTTTGAAATTATAAATTTTCAATCAATTTTTTTTAGCTTCCTCGCAACAACTCCAACTATCAGAATAATAAAAAATACCGAAAATCAAGGAGTTAATCATATTTTGTAAGTGCGGGTGATATTCGAGGTACTTAGAAGGAATTTTTTACAATAAAAAAATAATAATAAAGTTTGTTTCTGGCTTGTTTATCGAAAGAAGCGCGATGCAGACCCCACAGAAATAGCGCACCCGAGTCGTACACATTTAGGTCGATTGCAAAGCTCAGCCCAAACAGATTGCAATGGAATGGCCTCGCTCTGAAAGAATATGATCTGAATTTTAGTAAATATAAATTATTTTAATTTTGGGGTGAATTCACCGAAAAGATTCAAAATGTTTGTCTTCTGAATTTAAAAAAAAATTCGTTTAAAGCAATTAGCAATTGGATCTGCCTTGGTATTATTGTTAAAAGTGAATGTGCATGAAACACGTTGCCTTACTCGCCATTATTATCTTTCAGTTAAATGCAGAATTAATAGATAACGCAAAAATAGAGAAATTAAACAATAACGGTTTTACTTTACGGCCTAAAGGACGATTCCGATAAGAAAGAGTTTTTTTTCCATTTTGATTTTTTTTAACGGACTTGACATCCTATATATACTATCATTTGTTATTTTGTAGGGGTTTTTTGTTGTTTTTTGTTTTGTTTTTATTTGTTTTTTTTGTTTAAGCTGATCAATATAAACGTCGATTTTTCTCCGATGATTTCCCGGAAACGATTCGTAAGACTGACATTCATGCGTAAGTCAAAATCTTTGTAAAGTTTTATGAAATTATCTATCAAATTAAACACACTTACTTACTGAAATAAATACTGATTTTATGTGAAATTCTGTGCTAATAAGATAATCACATTACATTTCTAGTAACCATCCAATATAATAAAATATCGTTTTCAGTGTTAAAATTAAATTAGTTTAAATCTTCCTAAGTTTCTACTTAGAGTTGTTGCCATATTACAAATCCCATGAAATTCACAATTCGATGTTTTTTTTTTGTGGTGGTGCGGGATGCCTTTGGTAGAATCAAAAGTTTCGCTTATTTTGGGGACATATTTCTTAATATGACTAGTTCTTGGTTAATTTCGAAAGATTTAGATTAGTGACTTATTAATTCGACCGTCAAGTACCTTAAATCAGGTGTTGATTATTTTTTCAGGAAAAATATCTTCGCCGAAAGAAATATAAAATTCTAGGTGACTCATGAAAAAAAAAATTAACTTGAAAAATTCGAGCCTTCAAATTTTACACGAGTGGAAACTATTTTTTTTTTTTTTTTCAGTTAACGGATTTTCGTGTTCTTTTTTTATCTGACAATCGACATTTGCTGAGTTTTGGTTTCTCAAAAGCAAAATTCATGAAAATGCAAAAACAATATCCTAGTGCAGTGATTCCCAACTAATGTGACGCACGATGTAGTCACGGCATATATATATATATATATATATATATAAAAGTGGGAGGAGGTTATAGTAGTTCCAACGAGAAAAGTGTGTATATTAAAAAGAAGAGAGAAACGGCAAACGTTTTTGTTTGTAATGTGGATTTTTTAAAAAGAATATTATGCTTTAGTTTCCATAATTTTGCTACACGTGTTTCCGGTCTCGCGATCTTCATCTGGCAAAAAAATAATTCATTTTTTTCTTATGTTTTCCGATGTTAAATATTCTCGATATGAGACATTCTCTTTTTAGTGTGTTAGTGACCCAAATGTCTTTCTGGAACTGGCAGTGAAAAAGTTCTGCGTGAAGGGTTATAAAACAATTAAGATTGGTCCGAGAAATGGTGAAGGAGTTATCGGCATTCTTATCTTTTAATGACCCCTGTGTGTTCTTAGATCTATTTCCATTTTCTTGTGTTTTTGTCAGCACGCATGTATATATGTATATTCCCTCTCCATACATACACACTGTCTTATTACGAGGAGTTAGTAAACACATTTGTACACATACACACTTATACATACACATATACACACACACACAAACACCCACACATACATATGTACATACATATACATATACTTCCCAAGTTACAAGGAATCAGTATACACACATACACACACACACACACACACACATATATATATATATATGTGTGTGTGTGTGTGTGCGCGCGCGTGTGTATGTGTGTGTCTGTGTGTCTCATAACATTTAAATGTATATCCTTTAAACATTTTGCTAAGTGTGCCGTGACATTTTTTATTTGAGTACTACGTTAATGAATTTGGGGACAGTAATTGCGAGTTCAATCCCTTATCTGAGTAGTGCGGAGGGTGAGCAGTAATTGAACAAGATTAAATATGAACGAGACGAGATAGCCCTAGACATGAAAAGCGGAACGAGAACAATCTACCCCCGTCGATAAAATAAAGGGTTACTCGGATCAACAGACATCTAGAATAGATCTGAGGATACAGAGGCTGAAACGTTATGCCATGAACAGCAAAAATGAGGGTATTAAATTCGAATGTAAATTATGATAGCTCTTCATCAAAAAGCTTTCAAAATCTAAGAAATCTTGTTGATATTCTGACACTGAAAGTAGTTTTTAAAAAAACAATAAGAAATAATTATTGATATTTATTTTAATTAATCATCGAAATATTTAAATTGTTCGAGTTATTTAAATTAACAGATTGCAGCAAAAGAATGACTCAAAAATATTATGCAGTCTTGAAATAGAATTTTTTTCTACGTATAATTAAATAAAAATAATTCAAATTGAAAATCGTTAGAGTGTGTCGATCTCGGAACACTCACTAACATTTCTCTCCGTATTAGTTTTGCATGTAAAGAATAAAAATTTAAAGTTATTGTCAAATAAAAATTTAATTAAAGAAAGCTTTGAGTTAAATTTGCAGGAAATATTAATAAATTATTCGCTTTGAGTTTTTTATTAAATATATTTATTGTAAATGATTAAAATAAAATTGTATCCACATTTCGTTATTCCTAATCACTTCCGTTTAAACGGCTGTAGAAGAATAGATCGGTTAAAAACGTTGTTATAAAAAGCAAGAAAATTATTTGTTTTAAATAAAATGTAAAAGAATAAAAGAGGAACGTTTGATACTTTTATTTTTAATATTAAGAAAAATTGGATTGTAATAATATAAATTTGAAGAAAACTGAACTTGCTTAATTAACAGCTTCAGTTTAAAACAAATCTTTCGTCCAAGATAAATTTTATTTTAAAAATATTTTTGCTCGATAGAATAACAATTATTATGTAATTCAATTTTTATTATGTTCAGTATTTTCTAGATAATTGGAAACTAAAATTGTATTTTAGTGGTCCAAATCAGAATCCGTTTGTATTTTTATAAAGTTTAACTTAGTGATCTCCCAGATTTTACCCGAACTCAAACACCGACCTCTGGTTTTGTTTGTCGTCTATTAATATTAATCTTTTTAAAATACGGTTTTACTTCGTTGCTTTGTCTGGATAATAAGGCCAGACAAACCCACGAAGTAACATTATTTTTTTTTTTAATTTCCAGACTTTTTTGTCAGTTCCTACCAAATAACTAAATTTCTACAAGAGATGTCATTTGATATGAGAAGATTATTTTATTAATTTTAAACTAATTTCGAATTATTATGAAGTGATGCAGAATATTTATAGATTCATTAATTATGATTTCAGACATTTTTAGAAGAAAAGAAATAAACAAATTCCTTGTCTCTTGCTAAAGTTTAAACTTTATTAAAATCGATTCTTACGACAACTGAATTGTGTTTAATTAAAATTAGAATTTTTATATAAAGCAAAGATAAACTGAGATTTGGGGGTGGGGAAGCTTTATTAAAAATTTGTAGTCATAAAAAAATAAGTCCAAGAATATTTGCAAAATAAAAAGAAGAGATTTAAATTTCGGGAAAAAAAATGGTGTTATTTTGGGACGTATCCGAATTGTTCCCGTAGAAAAATGGCACCAAGGAATAAATTGATTACCAAAAAATGTTTACGGATACAAACATTATCCTAGTATATATTAACAATGGTCTACTACAGTGGTTCCCAACCTTTTTTAGTTCATGGCCCACTTTGAACCCAGATTTTTTTGTGGCCCATGAAACTATTATAGTGTAAAAAAATTACTTCCATTTTGTGGCCCATAAGCTGTGGCCCAGTAAAAATTAAGAAATATCTGTAGCCCCACCTGAAATTTGCCATGGCTCCTAGGTTGGAAAATACTAGATAAGAAATTAAATTAATAAAAATAGGCTAGTCCTCTATATACTACTATAGTTTGACATAGAAATAGTATGACACTAATATCATTTACAAGAGGCCCGTAGGTGCGTAAAAGCAGCCATTGTGAAATGAACAGATTAATATTTCCCCGAATTAAAACCTCCTAACATTAAATCACCAGCAAAAACCGAGAACTGATACTACACATTAATCTGAAAAGTATAAAAGGGGTATTTTTTTTTAAATAGGGTAATACTTCCCTATTTTTTTTTTTAAATTATAAATGTTAAATTTTTTTCAGTTTTGCTTTTTAAATAAGTTCGTGATATTAGACTAACGGTGTTTTTTTTAACATTTGAAGCAAAAGAACATCATCCGAATTGGTCATTGTTTTAATCCAAAGTATATTGAGCTGTTGATGTGCGGGTGGTGTAAATAAAAGCGGTACAGAATTAAATTTCGGAGATCCGAGTTCGAATTTTAGTCGAGGTTTTTTTACATTCACTCACGCACAAATACCCTTAGGAAATTATGGATCCATCACTTCTCCCCCAACCCATGACGGACTAAGCCCTATAACCTTGGTTGGCGACCCGTATAGGAGAAAAAAAACTCTGAATTCAAACCAACCTGGAGAGAGTTGTACTATCTTGCCCAAGACATACCACTGTTGCTATGTTGTGTCCCTCAGACCGTAATGGGTTACGTGATACGTAATCGTGAATTGAGTGGGGTTGTCAATGTACCCAGCGATCTTTTTTTTTCCTTTTTTCTTTTTCCGAAAGCTAGAACATGACAAATTCTGTTTGTTTTGAAGATAGAAAAAAAAAACGTCAGAAATTTTTATAAAATAAACGAGAGAAAATAAAAAATTTCGGCAAAATAAGAAAATTGAAAATAAAACAACATAAATTAAAATAACGGCCTTTATATAAAAGTCACGCGAATTTCTTCTTCATCCCGACCGAGGGACGTCAGCTTAGCATAAAAAAAAGTGTTAACGATTTAATATTGAAGCATACAAACAAACATACACACAAATATTTTTTTCGTTCTGATCTGAAGAAGCATATCTTAAGATGGCGACCCGCGTAATAAATGTCAACAAAACAATTTCCCAATTTGTCTAATTTATCAAACCTTGTCTGACTTATATATCTTATTAACAGCTCTATACAAAGACATATATGTATATATACAAATATATATATATGGATGAAAATTGCGTTTAAATCTGAAACAGACTGTCGCCTCTGAGTGTTGACTTCTATGTTCACTTTTATCTTTACACACGCTCTATCTCTGATATTGAGCACTTTATCCCATAAATATAGTATACCTTAACACTATATTTTTTATCATATATATATATTTGTTGTCTTCCTATTTTTATGTTAATTTTTGCCAAAGGCCTTCCAAAAAGTGACCGATATATATATATTTGTGTATTTAGGCAGCAATCCTTCTTTTATGCACATTTCATTAAAAACGACTGACAAGGTGCTTTTATTTAGTTTTTTATACAATTTCTCATGCGATCTAATAATGTTTTTCTTTTCGGATGATAAATTATATAAAAACTGTCCAAATGTTCTTAATGCAAGCCTTATTAATAAAAACAAACAAACCAACACTTAACAATATTAACTTTGAACATGGACATAATATCTTGACCGTGTTTTGAAACAAAAAAATGAAACATTTTATAAAACATACATATAACAAACTATTTCTAATTATAACAGTTAAAATATAATCCTTGAAAATGGGTAAATGTATAGCCGAAAGCGCTCGGATAAAAAGAACATTCGGACAGTCTTTATATAATTTATCATCCGAAAAGAAAAACATTATTATTAGATCGCATGAGAAATTGTATAAAAAACTAAATAAAAGCACCTTCTCAGTCGTTTTTAATGAAATGTGCATATACATATATATATATATATATATATATATATATATATATATATATATATATATATATATATATATATATATATAAAATATTTTAAAAATATTTTATGGTCGGGACACGGAAATTTCTATGTTTCGGAACTGATGGTTAAAATTATTGTTCCATTTTTAAGCGGTCTTGAATCACTTCTATATTTTCTGAAGTTATTCAAGATCGCTTGAAAATGGAACATTAATTTCAACCAACAGTTACGAAACAGAAATTTCCGTGTCGCAATGATAAAATATTTTTTTAAATATTTTAAATAATAATATTATGTATCGAGCAGTTTTAAAAAATAAATGCTATAGAATTGTGTATTGTTAATCTGACTGTTCTTTCTCTTTATTTGTATCTGGTTCACTAACACAGAAAAAAGAGATTGTTCCATATCGAGATTATTTAACATCGAAAAACACAAGAAAAAAATTAATTGTTTTTAAGAATATGTGGAAATCTCCACCCTTTGCCTGATGACGGTCGCGAGACCGGAAACACGTGTATCAAAATTATGGAAAATAAAGCATATAATTTTTTTTTAAATTCACATTACAACCAAAAACGTTTGCGGTATCTCTCTTCTTTTTAAAATACACACTTTTCTCTCGTTGGAACTACTATAACCTCTTCCTTTTATATATATCTGCCTGACGATCTGCCTAAGTGAAACCTTGGTAGGTGTGTCTGGCTCATTAGGTTTGACTAGGTTTGCTCTACGCTTGTATTGAGCTCTTTAGTTAGTTGTTTACTCGTATCGGGGTTTTTTCTTTGGGCCTTGAACCTGTATCTGTGCGATTATTTTCGACAGACTTTCGTGTTCCTGGCTCTTTCTTTTTTTAAAACCTTCTTTTCCTTCGTGATTGATTTGGCTGTTGTTAAATCAAGAGTTCGAAGGTTTTTCGACACGAGTATAGTTACCTATATTTATATATATATATATATATATATATATATATATATATATATATATATATATATATATATATATATATATATATATATATATATATATACCCAAGTATAGGATTGGTGTAGACGGAATAAATTCCAATAACCAACAATTACTATTCTTAAAAGAGTGCTCAATACAGAGTAGAGCATATATAATTGTTTATTTAAAAATGATAGCATAAATATGTTATAAAATTACTACAAAAATACCCATTTTGTTTCAACACCTGCGGTGTAAGTGATGATGTTCTGGCTATTTTTGTAGTGATTTTATAACATATTTATGTTATAATTTTTAAATAAACAATTATATATATATATATATATATATATATATATATATATATATATATATATATATATATATATATATATATATCTTTTGAAATAAATGTATGTCTTCGTTCTTTCTTTTATGCGGAAAATAATTTTCAAGTTCTAACTGTTAACTTTAAAGTCCACATTTTCTCTAACAGCGTGCACTTAAAGGTCTCTATAAGGATTAAAGAATTGGATAAAGACTATCTTAAATTCACTGCAGAAAGGTTAGGAGAAAATAAAAACTAATTTCGACAAAGCAAGAAAAGTTGAAAAGAAAAGAAACACAGTAAAAATTAAAATAAAGACTTTTGAATAAAAAGTCACACAATTTTATCCTTTTATCCTAACCGAGGAACGTCATCTTCGCCGAAAAAGTATTAATTAACGATTTAATATTGAAGCACACCAATAAACACACGAACAAAATTTGTTCCCTTCTAATCCGAAGAAGCCTATCTAAAAATGGCGAAACGCGTAATAGAAGTCAATGAAACAATTTCTCTATTTGTCTGATTTATCAAGCATAAATTAAAACAATATAAATTAATATAAATTAAATAAATAATATTAATATTTATAAATAAAAATATTTCTTTTGTACACACCCGATAAAATAGATAAGACGAAAATGTTTATAACAAGTTCAAGTTTCTACAACGCAGCCAAAAAAGAATGAAATGAATAAAAAGAGTTACTTCCAATATGAATTTCAGAAAAAAACTAATTATGTCTTTTCTTTAATTGCATTTAAACAAATAAACTTACGCAGGTTCACAAATAAGCCTACGGTCTAATAATATTAAAACATTTTACATACTAAATATTTATTCTTCAGTAATCCCATTCCATGTCAACGCATTTAATCCAATATTTTCTGTTATCCACACGTGTGTGGGTAAATCAAAATGGCCTTTCCCTAATTATGAAAATGTATTTATTTTACACAACAAATATTTATTTTTCAACATAATCTCCTTCCTTGTCAATGCACTTAACTCGATGCCTCTCTATCGATCACATAGATCGATCATTATACACTAAAAATTTCAGATCAGACGTAATAATTCATTTTCGTGTGTTCGCAAAATATTATTTTACTCATATTATTTACATTCAGACGAATGTCCTGATCCTTATTGTTATTATCATAATATTTGGGCTGTAGAGCTCTTCAACCTTCTTCAAGTGTCTATCCATCCTAATAAACTTCAGGGAATTTCTAGCCAAATCCATTATTTAATCGACGGGTTTAGAGATTCATTTCGATATTCCCTAAAGTTCACCCGGATCGACAGACACCTTAAGGCCGGAGGGTACAAAAGCCGAAACGTTGTCGTAATAAGAACAAAGATGACGACATTAATTCGAATGTAAATAATGATAATTCCAGAAATTCAAACAGAAATGATTTTATTCATTTATAAATTGAATATTTATGTATAAATAATTCTTGGATCGTTGAGGATGTCGCTGAGATATCGAAGTTTCTTAACTTTACTTCAATTTTACTATTCTGAAATAATATTCTTTTTTTATTCTTTTTTTTTAATCATTTCACCCTAGGCAAGGCAATAAAGCCACTACGATGCAAGGGGTTTACTGAATATAAAAGAATATGAGAAGAAGAAAAACAAAATTAAGGCGAGAGAACAATAAAAAAGAACATAATGGTAATTATTAAGCGTAGATAAAATGCGGCACAAGGCAGAAAATATGGGGCACTCAGTAAAGATCGAGATCCACTACTCAGGTGTAATCGTTCTAACGAGACGTGCTTACTAACCATTACACCACGTCGAGGTGTACGAAGAAGACAGTGATAAGATAATGATTGACATTGCATTTCAATTTTTCAAGACCAGAGTTAGAATCGAATTATAGAATCGAATATAGAATTCGTTAGAATCGAATTATATATATATATATATATATATATATATATATATATATATATATATATATATATATATATATATATATTTTATAAACTGTTACATTAGAACATGCAAGTTACCGTGAAAAAAATGCATATTTATTTCGACGTCCAAAAACACCTCGTCAGGCGGTTAACAGTGGAGGTAATAAAGGATTTTATTTAAAAATACAATTTATGAAACATCACTTCTTTTTATATTTTTGAAAATTTTCCATACAAGGCAAAGATGCAAATATATAAAAAAATTAATAATTTTATATATATATATATATATATATATATATATATTATATTTTTTATATATATATATTTGTTTCTTTGCCTTCTATAAAAAAGTTAAATTAATTAAATAAAGCTTCATATATATATATATATATATATATATATATATATATATATATATATATATATATATATATATATATATAAATTATTAATTTTTTTTATATATTTGCATCTTTGCCTTGTATGGAAAATTTTCAAAAATGTAAAAAGAAGTGATGTTTCATAAATTGTATTTTTAAATAAAATCCTTTATTACCTCCACTGTTAACCGCCTGACGAGGTGTTTTTGGACGTCGAAATAAATATGCATTTTTTTCACGGTAACTTGCATGTTCTAATGTAACAGTTTATAATAAATATTTATTGTTCTACACTTGTATTGACTGCTTTTTTAAATTAATGTTATGAAGGTTTGAATTTATATTGTTTTCGTTCTTTTACATTTCGATAGATAGATAAATAGATAGATAGATTCATAGATAAATAATATACAGACTTAGATAGATAGATAGATAGATAGATAGATAGATAATATACAGACTTAGATAGATAGATAGATAGATAGATAGATAGATAGATAGATAGATAGATAGATAGATAGATAATATACAGACTTAGATAGATAGATAGATAGATAGATAGATAGATAGATAGATAGATAGATAGATAAATAATATACAGACTTAGATAGATAGATAGATAAATAATATACAGACTTAGATAGATAGATAGATAGATAAATAATATACAGACTTAGATAGATAGATAGATAGATAGATAATATACAAACTTAGATAGATAGATAGATAGATAGATAGATGTATATATATGTATATATGTATGTATGTATGTATGTATGTATGTATGTATATATATATATATATATTAATCATTTCACCTCAAGCAAGGCAATAAAGCCAATAAGATACAAGGACGTACTGAATGCAAAAGAATATAAAAAAAAGAAAAACATAATTAAGACGAGAGAACAATAAAAAAAGAGGAATTAAGAAGACAGGAAATAATGATTGACATTGCAGTTGAAGTTTTGAAGCTCAGTCAGAATTGAATTATATATATATATATATATATATATATATATATATATATATATAGAAATCGACTAAGTCCGACAATTATTTTAATATATTTTCTGTTTATACCTTATTTTTATAGCTACAATTTATTTAAGTAAATTCTCTGTTTATAATGAACAGTGTTAATTACATTTACCGGCCTGAATGTTCGAGAAATTTCATAGAAAATATGTATACTCTGACAGGAATCGAACCTGTATCCTATACGGAACCGTCATTTGGCCTGACGTGCTATACCATTTCGCTACAGAGAAAGCGTCTGGTTAGCCAAAAAACAGTAATCTGACTTTGCTAACTAGACTCTTCCTTTGTAACTAAGTGGTATACCAATTCAAACCAAATGATGGTTCCGTATAGGATACAGGTTCGATTCCAGTTGGAGGATACATATTTGTATCTATAAAAATAACGTATAAACAGAATATATATATATATATATATATATATATATATATCATTTCCCCCAAACAAGGCAATAAAGTCACTAAGACACAATTGGTTACTGAGTGTTAGAGAATATGAGGAAATAAAAGACTGTTAAGGAGAAGGCCCAATAAAAAGTGCAAAAAGACAGAATATAACGATTGACATTACCTTTAAATTGAGAAGAAACTGTTAGCATAGAACTTACGGCTACATATAACCCTTTAATCTATAAAATGATGAGACCTAACTGCCAATCTTGTATTGAACTTAAATTTGTAAAGTCAAGGTAGTAACGAGGAAAGCTCATCGGAATAATTACAATGAAAATATTTATAGAAAAGCCACAGGAAAGCTACATTACAGTTGTGGCAAAATGACTGAAGCCGAGAGGCCAGATCAGGACCGATAACATTGCAGATTCTTCTTTGGATTTTATCAAGAATCTCTAAATTACACAGCAGGATTATCAGACCAGATGTAATAGCAATATTCATTGCATAATATTTAGTTCTTTACAGATAGCGACATCAGAAAGATGAGACTTAAATTTTTATTATCCCATTATTCCCAAATGTTAACACATCAGCAGATAGCTATTAATGTCAACAACTGAGCACAAATAGTTATTAATTAAAAAAACTTAGTAATTAATGTATAAGATTATCCATAACTACATGTACAAAAATGTCGTTTTTGATAAAAGTTAAAAAAAAATAACCATAAATACGTAAAAAATGCTTATATTGTCGAAAATTCCTTTTTCCACAATATAGCTATTTGTGCCATGTCATAATACTTATCACCTAAACAATAATAATACTGAATATTATTTTTAAAAACATTAAAGTATATTTAATCACATCTCCTTAATAACTATCGCGATCTGTTAGTGAGATTTTAACTGAACGAATTTCTTTTCAAGAAACGAACAAATAAGAACAAATAATTTTCAAGGGCTTATAAGAGTCGCTATAATTGATTTTGTCTCGGTTTACAACGCTCTTTCTTAGCCTTTTACAAATTATCATTTGGTTATGGTCTTCCTAAAACTACAAGTATAACCGTGCTTTCTTTACTATTCGAAACAACAAGCATTTCTGCATCAGTTTTTTCGTGTCTCCTTAACCTGGAATTTTAATATATTTTCTTTTTATAAATGTCTTCGGATATTTTAAATCTACTTAAAAATTTTAAAAATCTGAAATGTCGAAGATAAAGAAAATTTAATATTAATATCCTCTTTATATAATTAATGAAATTATTATCTAATTTTATTTTATAATTTGGTTTACGATAGGATAAAAAAACAAATAGGAAACGTTTATAAATTTAGCATGTTTCACTTTTAATAAAGCTTCATCAGAAAAGGAAATATGGAGAAAGAAAGGAATCCTGGTATTTTTATTTTTGTGTTTACTTTAATTGGTTAAGCAGGCTTCACGTGCATTTGACTTGTTAAACAACGTTAGTATATTTCATGGCGCTCCGGATTCAAGGAGAGACGACGCTTCCTTTCGAATCTCCAAGAAATTAACGGATTCCAAGGCTAATTGAAAACACGTAAATATTACTTTATATTATCATTGGTTAAGCAGTCTTCACGTGTATTTTACTTGTTAAGCAGCGTTTGTATGAGTTATGGCGTTCTGGATTTTGGGTTTATGTTGGGTTTGTTTTAAGGCATATCAACCTTTTTAGGTTATTTAATGCCAAGTTCTAACGTCTTCATAGATAAGAGATAGGTACACACAGACACGGATTAAGGTAAGGTATAAATGGACTCCTTTCTGAGAAAGTTATCACCCTGTACGAGGACAGGGCGATTATAGTTTTAACATTAAATGAGTACTAGAAGCGACAGTTTCCTGGGGAAGTTCCAAAGAACACATTAGTTTAAATGTAATGCTTAAAACCACAAAGATTGGGATACTTGATTAAATATTTTCATAGAATAATGAGAACACGTCATTTAGAAACATTAAAAAGTACAGGAAAAAATCCAGCTAGTGCACTGACCGGGAAAATTTGATCAAAACAATAGAGAAGACGATATTAGTTCGAATAATTCATGAATTTTATCTTGACAGGATGCCAGCTTAAGTTGAAAAATAAACTGAAATAAATGACAGTAAAATAAAATTAATACAGCTGCTTTCATTAATGAATTCATTTATTAGTGAATTTGCAATTAATAAATATTAATTAACAATTAGAAACACCTAATGTAAAAAAAAAATAGCAGACGACTTCTCCCATGTCACGTGACACTCCATTGTAATGCGTGCAAAGAAGCCTCAGATATTGCGTCTTGCAGTCCTGTATTCTAACACTTTTTAGATCCGATGTGCTTTATACCTCTCGGCCACGAAACGTGTCGATTTTCAAAGTTGAATAGTGCCTTATAAATGGACATATCTTTTCAGTTCCGTATGCTAACGTAAACAAAACAAGTTCTAAAGAAGTGATTTTTTTTATCAATCCGACAGATTTTATTATTTAAACGTTGCTTTTATTATTTAAAAGTTATTTTAGTGGAAGGCCTATATTTGAGTAGACGCTCCGTTTATTTATTAAACAGTATATGTTTATTTATTTTCGTCTAGCGATCAATTACTTCTTTAGAAATTCCTTTGTTTACGTTAGCATACGAAACTGAACAGATATATATATATATCGAGAGTCTAAGAAAGATTGGCGTTTATAAGGCACTATTCAGCTTTAACACTGAATGAACTACTCAGTTAGAAGCCAAAAAAAACAAATCTTTTGGGGTTTTTTGAGTATTCCTTTAATTGCGACTGAAATTGCAACATTTTGACGGGAAATATGACGTCATTTTACTTAGAAGAACGAAGTAAATAAATCCAAAAGAAATGCGATAAAATCTATAAAGAATTTATTTTCGAAATTCAATTTTTACTGCAAAATTGAATTCTTTCCATTGGACAACAAACGTTAAATACTTGCAATGTATTTCGTTTAAACTGCATTTATTTGACGTTAATGACGTTTATCGCTCCTTCTCTGTCTCTCTCTTTCTCTTTCTTTTTCTATCTCTTTCTCTCCCATTTCTCTTTTTCTTTCGTTTTATATCTCTTTTTATCTCTCTTTCTAGTTCTTTCTTTTCTTTCTTTCTCTCTATTTTCCTTTTTGTCTTTCTCTTTCTCTCTCTTTCTTTTTCTCTCTTTATATTTTCTTTCTCTTTTCTCTTTCTTTTTCTTTCTTTCTTTCTTTCTTTCTCTCTTTCTTTTCTCTCTTTAGCTCTCCAATTTTCCTCCTCTCTCTTTACTTTCTCTCTTGTTCTATGTCTCTCGCTTTTCTTTCTTTCTCTCTATTTTTCTTTTTGTCTTTCTCTTTCTCTCTTTCTTTTTCTCTCTTTATATTTTCTTTCTCTCTTTCTTTTTCTTTCTTTCTTTTCTCTCTTTAGCTCTCTAATTTTTCTCCTCTCTCTTTTCTGTCTCTCTTTTTCTGTCTGTCTCTCTCTTTTCTTTCTTTCTCTCTATTTTCCTTTTTGTCTTTCTCTTTCTCTCTTTCTTTTTCTCTCTTTATATTTTATTTCTCTCTTTTCTCTTTCTTTTTCTTTCTTTCTCTCTTTCTTTCTTTCTTTCTTTTCTCTCTTTAGCTCTCCAATTTTCCTCCTCTCTCTTTTCTTTCTCTCTTTTTCTGTCTCTCTCTCTCTCTTTTCTTTCTTTCTCTCTATTTCCCTTTTTGTCTTTCTCTTTCTCTCTTTCTTTTTCTCTCTTTATATTTTCTTTCTCTCTTTTCTCTTTCTTTTTCTTTCTTTCTTTCTTTTCTCTCTTTAGCTCTCCAATTTTCCTCCTCTCTCTTTTCTGTCTCTCTCTCTCTTCTTTCTTTCTCTCTATTTTTCTTTTTGTCTTTCTCTCTTTCTTTATATTTTCCTCTCTTTCCTTATATTTTTCTCTCTTTCTTTTCTCTTTCACTTTCTTTCTTTATTTCTCTTTCTCTTCTCTCTTTATTTCTTTAATTTTCTCCCTTTCTCTTTCTTTTTCTATGTATCTCTTTCTCTTTAGGGCTGACGGCCACATCAGTTTGAAACAACGTTTCCCGCACGATCACCGAAGTTAAACAACGTCGAGCTTGGTCAGTACCAAGATGGGTGACCGCTTAAAAGTGCTTGGATGTGCGGGTGGTGTAATGGATATTGGTTCTGATTTGTTAATCGGAGGACCGAGTTCGAATTCCCGTTGGGTTCGTTATATTCGCCTTCGCTCAAATATCATTAGGAAAACTATGACTCCACCTCTTCCCCCCACCATCTATGGTTTAATTTATAAGACTTGTATCACTAAACCCTCATTATCTAAAAAAATTATAATTTTTTATATAAAAAAATATTTCCTGGCTTTAAATAACCTGCAAAGTGTTGATAAGCCGTAAAAAACGAATCAACCAACAAATTTTGTTCTTTCTCTTCGTTTATATTTTTCTTTTTCTCTTTCTTTCTCCCTCTTTATTTCTTTCTTTTTTTCCCTTTATCTCTCTAATGTTACTTATCTCTTTACCTTCCTTCCTTTCTTTCTTTTTAGTTTCTCTTCCTCTCTCTTTCTATGTCTCTCTCTCTCTCTCTCTTTCTGCCTCTATTTCTCTCTCTCTTTCTCTCTCATACACTCTCTTTATTTCCATATTTCTCTCTCTCTCTTTCTCTCTCTCTAAAGTTGCTGATAGTGACACTCTCACCATAGAATAATTTATTTAAAAATATGAAGTGACCTCCCTCAATAAATTTGTCAAATAGGATTTTCGTTTATAAAATAAGTGAAATCTTAAGCGTATGCAACAGTTTTAAAAGAAATTTAAAATAGGGTACACTTAACCAATTTCAGGTTAACAACCTTTTATAAAGTGAAAACATACTGATGCACTTCAAATAGCCCATCAACTTTTGACCCTTGATGTCATGATCATTTTGGAAGGTCAATCAATATATAAGATCTATATATATTATCGAAATATTGATTCAACCTCAATGAAATATTTTTACAAGTTATAAAATTTGTCATTTTAATTTCATTATAGACGCACGTCAATGTCGTCGCTTAAGAAGTTCGGTACTTTTCTCGCTTTATTTCGGAATCCATTCCCAGAAAGTTTATCATGAGGGGAAAATATGTTGTTTTTCCCCTAAGTACTAATACAAAATTCAGTTAATAAAAACTTAGAACCGTAAACTCATCATAGCATCTCCATCTAACCATTTTGACGAAACTTCAAAATTACACTTAAACAAAATTTAATGAAAATGTTGGACAGTTATATATCTATTCAGGTCGCTTCAAAATGCTCAATTTATAAACGAACCGAATCTTGATATAGTTATTAAATAAATGAAGAGTCAGAATTTTATAACAAGTATAAAAAAAAACCTGCACATTTCAGTGACAGAAAACAGAAGTTTCACGGTATTTACTAAACTTAGTTTCGAATGACAGAAAATCTGACTTAAAATATTTCTAAAAAACATTAAATGCAATTCAATCTTATAAAATGCAAACAAAATATGATCGCTATTTTTGTTGTGCGATTTGATATAAAAATGTATTTATTTATGATTTGCCTCGCTTTCGAAAAGTCTGTTGCAATTATCCAAAATTAAAGAATAACGTTCTGAAAATTCTACGGGTTAAAAAGTTCAAATGAAAGACAAACAAAAGCGATCGTAAAATAAGAAGCCATTTAAAAAGTCGTTTAAAAATTTTTGATAAATTTAAATTTTAAACCCTTACCTTTACCTGGGGAGGTATTGTTCCTTAAATAAAAACTTGTTTTTTTTTTATTTTTCGTGTTTCATTATTTAATTGTTTTGTCATCTTAAGATATAATATCCGTTCATTTTTGTTGATTCCAAGAGTTTTTTGTTTTTTTACGGAGTCAAGTAGAAAAATACGCAGTCTAAAATAGTAAAAACCATCGTAAAACTAATGACTTCCCATCGAATTCAATGTTTTATTTCTGTTTAGAAAAAGACGTAAAAATGTCTGGGTAGGAACTGTTCGCTATTAAAATGGCTGCTGTGATATCAACATAATTAATAACCGAAAATATCCTCAAGAAATAAAGAAGCAGATATGATTTGTTTTTTATAGTTTTTCTCTGTTTTCATTTTTTTTTTAATTAACCTTTTTCAATCACTGTACAGTTCATTTGAAATTAAATGTAAACTGTCGAGAAGTTAGATTCTAACTTTAGACTACTTGGACACGTGTGTCTTGAGAAGACGAAATAATATCACATGAGAAAGGCAGGTGAATTGAACGTTTCTCTTATTTTGACAACGGCTTCCTAAATAATTCTTCTATCCCACCAGGAATTCGCACTTAGTGTCCGATTAGAAAAAAAAAATCAACTCATTTCAGACAATACTACGCATCTGAAAGAAATTTCACTCAATGAATTTCGTTATTTAATATAAGAAACGTTTTAGTTTTCATTTTAAAAAAATTGGGTCTGTTTTTATCTGCAATCTTCAGTTAACTGAAAATAGACGCATAAACATTTAATCAAAGAATAGCAAGCAAAATGTTATCATTGACATATACTTATGTAGTATATATTTATGCTTCCCGACCCTAAATAGACTGGACGAAATTTGTGCACCTGCATACACAGAGAAGTGACAGTCGAGTTTATCCATATTGGATTTCTAAAGCTAATTAATCTACACTCAAAGTGACAGAAGAGCTTTACTGTGAACGAGCAAATAAAACTTGTAATTAACGATGTCGCTATACTTAAGAACTTATAAATATTTATCGGTGGAGTCTTGAAAGAATTTTCCTGTTGCTTTTGCTTGTCTCAACTTGTTTTGAAGCCGAGGAGATGCTTAAAAAAAAAAGAACGGTCGACAACACAGGATACACGCTCATGATACACAACAACTGAGAAAGACACTAATTCGAATTCACGTATTAAAAACGCCTGTAAGTTTTTGGACCCCATTACGCACACACACACACACACACACACACACACACACACACACACATATATATATATATATATATATATATATATATATATATATATATATATATATATAAAAGGCTCAGACACTAATATTCCATGGTTATAATTTATTACACTGGAATCGTAATCACGATTCAATTCATCAGATCTACAACTTCAAAAAGTTATGTTTTCCGATTTCTTTTTGAAGTTGTAGATCTGATGAATTGAATCGCGATTACGATTCCAGTGTAATAAATTATAACCATGGAATATTAGTGTCTGAGCATTTTATATTATATTCTTACTCTGTCCTGGACATTGAGTTCTACCTGGATTCTATACTCTTGGGAAATTATTTATGTGTGTGTTTGTGTGTATATATATATATATATATATATATATATATATATATATATATATATATATATATATATTGACAACTAATATTATATATATATATATATATATATATATATATATATATATATATATATATATACAACTATATATTGACAACTAATATTATATATATATATATATATATATATATATATATATATATATTAACAATTATAACAAAAATATGTTATAAACCGCAGCACAAATGCAATCATGTCTCAGCACTATTGGTGCTTCATCAGGCGGTGGCGGTCCTTCAGTTGACCACCACCACCTGCGGAAGCTCCTATAGTGTCGAAACATGATTGCATTTATGTAGAGCTTTATAACATGTTTTTGTTATAATTGTTAATAAATATTATTAAACTCTACTCTATATTGAGCACTTTTTAAAATATAATATTTGGACATTGGCATTAACCTACCTTACACTTGTATATATATATATATATATATATATATATATATATATATATATATATATATATATATGAATAAATCCAAAATTTTCAAAATTAATCAGTTTGTCTGACGATCGCAAAGGGCGTGAAACCCAGGGTCAGAATCTCACATCAATCCAACTAAATATATATATATATGTGTGTATGTGTGAGTGTGTTTAGGAAAATGAAATAACTAAATATAAGCAACCGTATACACGCATGCTGACTTGTATGCACAGGTAAGCAAATAAATAATTACCAAATTTTCCCAAGAGCTATAGACAATAGTGCTCGATGCGTTTAGACAGAGCCAGGAAATATATATTAATAAATATATTTAAGTGATTCATCGAGTCTGAAACCTCAACAGAATGCACTGGACGGCAATTTCGTCCTATTTTTGTGACTCATCAGCAGTGGGCATCCACTACCGAGATTTGAAACCCTGACAGTTAGGTTGTCAAGCAAACACCATACCAACTATTCAACGGTGATAGTAGTCGTGTCTCCGAGGGGCACCGTCCTATGGTTACAGAGAATCTCAGTTGAGTTCCACCACGGAATTTGTGAGCGAGCGGCGCTATATTGAGTCTGATTTACTACCTCTTCGTCACCGAGGCCCGTTGGAACAGCTGGTATGGTGTTTGCTTGACAACCTAACGGTCAGGGTTTCAATTCTCGGTAGTGGATGCGCACTGCTGATGAGTCCCAAATATAGGACAAAACGGCCGTCCAGTGCATTCTGTTGAGCTTTCAGACTCGACGAATCACTTAAATATAATTACCAAATTCTCCTAATAATTTCAAATATTAATAAATCTACATATACCCACGTTTGTTGTGCGACTTAAGTTTCGTTGGTTACTCAGATCGTCAGGCGCAAGATATAGATATTGTTGTTTTCTTTTTTGTTTGTTTGTTTTTTTAATATGCAAAGGATCATGGTAGGAACGCTGATGCATAGTTCAAAATTAAGATGGGGCGATATAGTACAAAGTCAATACTGAGGGGTGTCGGTGCAGAAAACGGGATGCAGTTAGGAGTTATTAGGAAGAAAAAAGAAAAAAAAGAAGTAGAAAATTGTAGAACGTTTGATATTTAAAATTTGAACGTGAGACGCAGTTGGTGAGTACAAAGATTGAGTATATATAATTGGACATTAAGGTTAACACCCAACAGTGACGGTTTGTTTCATGCTTAAACGCAATAGTTAGATTACATTTTGAGCACTTTAGTTAAAACTATATTTTTAACATATATATATATATATATATATATGAAGAAATATAGTCTTAAAGTGTGCTATATTTATGTGATAAAGTGTTCAATATCAGAGATAGAACGTGTGTAAATATAAAAGTGAACATAGAAGTCAACACTTAGAGGCGACAGTCTGTTTCATGCTAGTTCTAATGTCTGAGGACCAACTTCTCGAGAGTTCCTCTCTGCGGCTGCTCGGTCTCACGCTGTCCGCTGATCTGAGATGGAACAAATACATCGAGTCAATTGCATCATCCACCGCTAGAAAAGTTGGTTCCCTGTGCCGAGCCAGGAAATTCTTCTCCCCTGAATCGATCCTCCAGGTCTATAAGTCTACCATTCGACCTTGCATGGAGTATTGCTGCCATTTATGGTCTGGGGCCCCTGCGTGTTGCCTCGGGGTTCTTGATAAGATCCAGAGACGGATATGCAATGTGATTGGCCCTGATCTGTCATCTCGTCTGCAGTCGCTCTCTCACAGACGGAATGTTGCATCACTCTGCCTTTTCTACAAGTACTTCCACGGTAATTGCTCTGAGGAGTTGCTCTCACTTGTCCCTAAGCCTCGTGAATTCAAGCGTCCTACGAGGCTGGCATCCCGTTCCCACCCCTTCACCGTAGAAACTGTTAGGTGTAGACGTCTTTTCTACTCCAATAGCTTCATGTCTCGCACATCTCGCCTATGGAACTCCCTTCCCTGTTACTGTTTCCCTGACAAATACAATCTCCAACGGTTTAAGTGTAGCGTCAATCGTCATCTCCAGTTGCCTTGATCTATTCACTTCCTGACATCTCCCATTCCTATCTGCTCTCGCTCTATATCTCCCGTAACCTCCCCACCTCGATCGGCCCTCCGTCCTTCTCTTTCTCCACATCCCTTACTTTACCACTCCTATCTGCTCTTCCTCCAACCCTTCTGTAACCCCTTGCGTGATAGTGGCCACCGGCCTTGCTCGGGGTGATACGCTTAAAAAAAAAAAAAAAAAAAAAAAATATATATATATATATATATATATATATATATTAAACATGTAGTATTGAATGTTAAAAAGAAAAGTTGCTGCCAAATTACACACACACACACACACACACACATATATATATATATATATATATATATATATATATATATATATATATATATGTATGTATGTATGTATGTATGTATGTATGTATCAGTAAGACTAATGATGAAAAAAGTATTAATTTTACCCAACATATATTTACTTTTCGACATAATCTCTTTTTTGACAACGCACTTAATTCAGTGGTCAGTATTAATCATATAGATCGAACATTATACAGTGAAAACTTTAGATCAAAATTCAGCTAATTACTACATATCAAACTATGGACTGACAGCAACCCAGCCCTTATAGTGATTTTCCAAGTGTAGCTTAGATGTGGCACAAGGCCGAAAAGTAGGGGTCAACTAGTGAGGATCGAACTCACTAATCAGTCATAATTGTTCTAGCGAGACAAGCTTAGTAACCATTACACTACCTGGAGGTGCCACCATCATTTCTGAACATGGCCAGTGCATTATGACTGTGTTCGTAGTTGATGTTTGATATTGACGTTTGTTATTTACTTATGTTTTATGATTAGGGCTTCTATTATTTTCATGTTTTCTATACTTTCTCTTTGTCTACTACGTATATTGTATTTGTGTTTTCAACAAGCAATCAAACCACGAACTACCGCCTATCACGATGAACGGATGTCCCCTCGAGGAATCCACGTACCTCGAGAGGCTCCAACTCAGATCCGAACTCAATTGAAATTACTATATATCATCTATCGCTAAAGATGCAGGTAAATTGACCGGCTCCCTGTACCCCTCCAGTAAGTACCTGACTCCTCATGCTATCCTCTACCTTTATAAGATCCAGATCGGGCCGAAAATTGAGTAGTTGCCATATTGAGTCAGGAGCTGCTAAGACCTTACTTTCCGGTTTTCACAGAGTTCAAAAGCGTCTCCGAGTCCTTGTGGCAGAAAAATTATTTTCCACCCTTAAATCACTCTCTCTCACACAGGCGGAATATGGTAAGTCTCTCACCGCTCTATCGCTACTACCGTGGAAAGTGCTCAGACGAACTGCATCTCCTGGTTCCACTAAGTCTGGTCTCCACGGCAAAAACTGGTTATGCCACTTACATTGTAGCAAATCACCGACATTCCCTCCATATTCCATCGTAGAGAAGTAAGTTCCACTCAAACAGCTACGAACCACTGTTCTATGGAACAGACTCCCAAGAGGACGATTCCACGATCACAAAAATCTTAACCTGTTCAAGTCTAGAGTCAACCGCTATCTACCCCTCCTATCCATATAAACTACCCTTTATTGCAACCCACTACCTTGAGTGCCACCGGCACTTGTACAATGTGAACCTTTCTATAAAAAAAAGTATAGAAGTCGCTATGTTTTCTTATTGGTTTAAAATGGTCCTTAGAGCCATGATACGAGTATGGTCATCAGTTCTTGTCGGTTCTTTTTGCTCAAATCTATTTGGATTAATACTTGCTGAATAAATATACCGTATATATATATATATATATATATATATATATATATATGAAAGTGAACATTGAAGTCAACGCTCAAAGGTGACAGACTGTTTCATGTTGAACGCAATCATCAGGCTACCATGAAACAACTGTCCGGCGTCTCTGAGTGTTGACGTCAATGTTCACTTTTATATTTGCATACGCTCTATCTCTGATATTGAGCACTTTATCCCGTTAATATAGCATACATTAAGCTACATTACTTCATATATATATATATATATATATATATATATATATAGAGAGAGAGAGAGAGAGAGAGAGAGAGAGAGAGAGGGTGACTCAAAAAATCGGGAATTTTTGAAGTGCGTATTGCCAGACATGAGCAAGTGGCAACACTGCGAGACAGTGACCTTGAGCAAGTAAACATTTCGCCATTTTAGTAACGAGAATGAAATTCACAGTATCCCAGCTGAGATGTTGCAGCAGTCAATGAGGAATCTCAATAGCAGATTTCAAGAATGCATTCGTACAGGAAGACGCCATCTACAGGACGTAATTTAAAATAAATGAAAATTCCATCATTGTTTCTTAAATGGCATGTGTTAAGGTTTCAATTACTATGAATTAAATATTTTTCTTCCATCACTCTTGGTTTTATTGGATTGTTAAAAAGTTCCCGTTTTTTTGGGGTCACCCTATATATATATATATATATATATATATATATATATATATATATATATATATATATATATACTGATAGATTTTTTAAAATATATACAACCAGATATATTTAGCC